>CM040245.1:59297100-59897100 GCA_022545495.1 Chrysanthemum lavandulifolium
ATAGCTATCAAAGAGTGTATACGTCATGCATGTATGTCGTCTTGAATGATCTGTTCCCGAGAAGCTAAAACCATGAAAATAAGGATTAGTGTCAATTGTCGACAAAATGACTTCTACTCAACAAAGAATTAAAGTTGGTGAATACATTCTGTTATTAGGGCCTGAATTTTTTTATC
This sequence comes from Chrysanthemum lavandulifolium, assembly GCA_022545495.1. Lineage (NCBI taxonomy): Eukaryota > Viridiplantae > Streptophyta > Magnoliopsida > Asterales > Asteraceae > Chrysanthemum > Chrysanthemum lavandulifolium. The sequence goes on from CM040245.1 coordinate 59,297,277, forward strand.
TTTAGGATATATATACAAACTACTGCAACACCAATGGACAATTAATGTTAACATATAGTTTGGAAAGTATACTAGAAAAGTATAACGCTACAAGTAAAAATGGCATTATCCTTTGGAGTACGTCTTCCCACCATCTTTTTGTCGAGTGCTATGTCGCAAGGGATCTTTGTTATATGGTTAAAGTTTCGATCGTGAGGATAAACCCGTAGACATCAATGGCATCTTCTCCTAGAATCATGGGCAACCCTAAACAACATTAAAAAAAAAAAAAAAAAAAAAAAGCCCTTGCTTCAATGTAGTGGTCCATACTCCATATTGGGTGTCACACCCCAATTTAATTTTGCTTTTGCGCGCAATGGAATGGAATTCGGGATTGATCGTCATAGCACCACAATCACAGTTATATTGAACGACCTAAAGTGTCGCTTTAAAACACATCGCTTGATATTTAACAAAAGCTTTCGAGTTACAACATAGGTCCCAAAAGTTTACAAAGTTTATGGAAACACAAATATAATACATGTCTAAACGATGGTTTTGAAATAAAGTGCCATAATGTACAATAATGTAAGTCGACGCCATGACTCAAAAGGTAGGTCCCTAAACCATGTCATGATGATAATGCCTCGATTACTCGAAAATACATTGCTAAAACGGTCAACAATAATGTTGGTGAGAAATCATAGGTTTATGTAAATGTTTTATACGACTACGCAAGTATAGATCGTGCATGACAATCATGTCACGTAAAATGTTACTGTGCATGACAATTATGTCACGAAAATGTTACAATAGCTTTAAGCCCATGACACCAAACGAGCTGTTCATAATGTATGCCCCCGCAGAGTGTTTGCCAAACAACTCTAATAATGTTATTAAATGAAATGCATCCGTATGATGTAGTCGATTCACCAACCCGGATGGAGGTGTCACCTCGATAGATCTATCCACTCATCCTCGCTTCTATGATTAACGGTTCATGTTCGTAATGGGACTTTCAATTGGCAAATTTGTAACTCAAGCAATGTAAATGAATTTAATGTACTTGGTATCGTAATAAAATGTTGTGCAATGTATTCTCCCGTAAGTTTGAAAATAATTAAAAGTGTATACGACGGGCTATGAAAACTCACTTGGTAAACCGGTGTGATGACAAGAGTGAGTACACCGAGGTATAGCGTGAAACTTTAACCGGACCTATTACGAATGATATGATATGTAATGAGTTGCAATGTAATGTTATGCATGCATTTCGATGTTATTTATACCATTCATGAGTTTTGAAAATATTGCTTATCGTCGAAAAATACTCTTTTGACGCCTAGACCCTTCAAAAATCACTTTACAAGTATTTACGCCAAAATGTCATCCTACAATGGTTTTATAATGATTTATGGTGAAATTTTCACTTTTCGTCAGAAACAATGTCGTTGGAATTTTTATAAAAGTAACAAAAATGGCTTTGGAAAACTAGTCGTAAAATGGTGTACGTCGGTCGTTAGGAAACGAACTCGACGGTTTTGGAAAGTTTGTATCGAAATCTAGAAGTTTCAGTTCAGGGGTTTTCGTCATAAAGGTCTCGAACATAAAGATAATAAGGGTTAAAGATGGTGATTTTGTCTAATTGTTGTGTAAAAAGTGAGTTTCGGCCAAGTTTGAGCAACCGTAATTAATTTATTAACACTCCGCTATACAAACGGTTGATTGTTTTGAAAAATATGCTCGGTGATCTTAATTTTACTAGAAGACATTTTGTTCCAAAAGTTCCACATCATGGTTAAAACAGCCGCTAACATGGTCATTTCACTAACGTAACACTTGTATCGTAAAAGTAATATAGTTTTTCGTAAAATAATAGTTACGGCAATTTTATGAAAACGCATATCTTTGTCGCTTCAAACCGCTTTCACGATAATACGTCCTTAGCTTCGTATCAAAGTATACTATTATATTTTGACAAGTCGAAATAATTTGTGAAGCTTAAGGCTGCTTTTGACCCGAATAGAGTAAAATAGTATGCTGAATTTTCGTAAAAAATATATTTCGTCGCCAAACTTTAAAAATTCATAACTTCTTCGTTATAACTCCGCTTTTATCCGCTCAAGCGCCACGGATTCGTTTTAAAGTATATTTTCTAAATATCAAGGCCAAAAGTCGTGTTTACAGTCGGATTTTCCAGAAAATCAAAACAAGGACAGAACATATTTTATACATATCGAAATTAGTTTTTCTCGCACCAAACCTAGTCTAATCCCTTCAAATCAACTCCAAAGCTAATCTAATCCTACCATACACCTTCTTAGGGTGTCATGGGTTCCTAATCATCATCAAGACCAAAGTATACCAAGGGATAATTATAGGATGACCTTAATATATATATTGCTAAAAATCATGTAAAATGGTATAAACAACATATGTCTTGCATGTTTGTACCAAATATGAAGAGATAAATATGAAATGATAAGGAAACATGAAAATGAAAGAAACATGCTTACAAGCTAATATGATGAGGTGATAAGAACCAAGGTTTAGCCTAAGCACTCTTGGTTTTTATTTCAAAACCTCATAAAGAGTGAAATTCTAGATTGTTAATGCTTGCTTGAGAAATTTTTGATGATCCTTTGAAAACCCTTGATGAACCGGTTTGAGGATGAAGAACAAAGAGAGAGAAAATTTTTTTTTACTAACACTAGAATAATTGAGTTTGAAAGAAATAAATGGTTTGGAGTGTATTTGTATACTATCAAAGAAATAATTCACCAAGCCATTAATTGTCACCTCCCATAGGCCGGAAGGGGGGTCTTTGTCAATCCAAAATATCTTTTTTTTTTTTTTTTTTTTTATAAATTGTAAGTATATACTTGTATAGTTTGTTAAAAGATTTAAATGAAAGGTGTAGGTAAAAGGTAACTTGTAAGGTAAATGGTAACTTTTGGTACAAGTAAATTTTTAATAGATCAAAATAGAATATAACAATTTTATAAAATTGTAAAATACATTCCTTGTGAAATTTGAGTGATAAAATAATTATCGAGTAGTTTTAAGAAAACGTCGTAATAATATAAATTCAACGATTTATATACTAAATAAATTCAAAACACTAGTTAAACTCAAAATATAGTTTTTATAAACTAAATATAAGTATAAAATATACCGGATCATTTTTGAAATAACGGATTAATTATTCAAAATAATAACTCACGCGATAACGCTTATTTAATATAAAAATTACGTTAGATGTGAAATGAAATGTCATGAATGAATTAACATGATGCAAATGATGTCAATGAAATGTAGACTAAACTTAGTCCATATGAAATGTTCGTGATGATATGATCATGAATTCGCCGCTAAACCTTTAAGGTTACGCGATTTGGAACAAGTAAACCAAGTTTACGATAAATGTTGAAATAGTGAGGCATAAATTGTTTCGAGAAATGACCGAAAGTACGGGTTGTCACATTCACCATCTAAAAAGGAATTCATCCTCGAATTCGGTTGTTGTTAGGTCTATCGAATTTTGAGTTTGTGATGAATATCGAGAGAGAAGACATGGAGAAGTGTCGTTACGGTTATCGATGATCGAGAGTGTATAGAACATCATAGTAAAGAAAATATCGGATGAATCTCTCATAAGCAACACTTTGACTTTGGAATATGTGAAGATTTTGCTTGCACTAAGATTTATAATAATCGCTCCCAACATAACATGATCCTCCGAATTAGACATAGTTAGCTAGGCTATGTATAATTAAGGAACGATGATGTGACGTTCGGTTTAGTTGTTATAACTCTCAATGTTTACAAAGATTTAAACCGTGTCGTTAAACTGGTCGTTAAGGAACAGGAAGTAAAATTCTCATAAGTTATAACAAATCGGAAAGAAAATAAGTACGATAGATGAGAATATTTGGGTCGAATTGGTTCGTCCAGTGTTTTGTTTTCTAAATCGTACCACGCCTTTCCAAGACGGGTCCTTGTGCATAGTTTGTTGCCCACTTGAGGTTCTAATGGTTTGCGGCTTATGGGACATATCTCCAAATTTTGCATTGTATAACAATGTAGCTTATCTAGCTATATGTTGTTACTTGTAACTGATTCTTGATTTGTATGACTTCCTTGTTTGTTTCATGAATGGGTTATGGACTAATGAATTGGACTTTTCGATTTTAATCCTTGAATAAGTGATTGATACCTCAACCTTACCAGGGCCTCAAATGGTGTAGTCAACATGTTCATGAGCTAACTATTGTTGCAAAGAAACTTGTCGATGGAGAATGATTTGCCTAGCCGCTTCTAGAAAGTCATACCGGCTTGAGCATATTATCTAATGTGGAAATTGCTCTCTAGCTCTAACCATTGAGTGAGGATAGTAGGCGGTAATCATGTCCTAGTAGGTTTCATGGAAATCTCGAAATGACCGCAACAGCCTAAGATGAATAGAATAGCTTATAATAGGTACAACCGAATTAATACCACGTGTCTTGTGTTAGATTTCAAAATGTTAAATCTGTCGGAAAGGACCTTATTGAAAATAATAGATTATAGGTAACAGTTGTGATTCCTCGCGTTTCTAATCCTATCGAATGTCATGACCTGAGTATTACTTGCCTAATGTGTTTAGTCTCTATGACTAAAATGTTTATTGTTTGATTATCGAATTGTTTCTATACTCCATGTTGTAAAGTCACAAACCTTAAATATTTAAGTGAGGTGGTGTAGTGGTTGATTTTCAAGATTTGTTCCGATATTGAGTGCTTCCAAAAATAGTTCATCACTAATATTGTTATCATGCTAGCAAGAAAATATATATCGCTCATACTATGTCAAGAATGTTTGTTCTAGTTTCACTTGTATATGGGGAGTCATTGATTGTCCGACATGTTCAAACCTGTGGCATCTCTTGATATGGAAGTGAGGTTACTTGGAATTTCTAGAGAACACAATGCCTTAGGGAAGTTTATATCGATAACCTTAATTTAACCATATTTTCCTTTAAGGAAACTCATTGTAGGAAGTTCACATATTGTTGAGGCCATGTTTAATGTAATGTTCTACGCCCCGGTTAGAAGACTTGGTATATCCCTATAGTGTTGCTTCATGGGTATTCGCTCATATTAAATCTCGTAACTCGGTCTTGCTAGTACTTTTGGAATGATAGAGTTTGGATTCTAATTCAAAATAGTGGTTCGGAATGTCTCGTGATGTCTTAAGATTTTGGTTGAGTTTTGAATCATCCTACCACCTAGTTCTAGTCCTTGTTGGTAATTCCAAAATCCTTTCATTGTTTTCTTGTATCGAGGAATCCTCCTCACAGATGGTATAGGAAGTCTTTCCTAAAAAAAAAGTCACTCGTCAAATCCTAACTTATCGGTTGAGTGAGAGATAAATGGCGTAAGCATCTATAGAGTGTTAACAGAAAGAAATGTTTATGCACGATATATCTGATTATAAAACTTTGCTTTCAAACGAGAATAAATAGTTTGTAAGAAAATTACAGTAAAGTTTATGAAAAGGTTTGTAAAACCACTTTATTGAGTAAGAAAGAAACATTTTCATCATTTACGCTTAATAATAAATCTTAGTTGTGGCTTGGTGTTAAAGCAACAACTTGTTAAGGTGATTTTAAAACAAGCTTATATAGTGATAGAAAACGGCTTAACAATGGTAGTGAAATATTTTGGTAAGACACAATTCAGATTATAACATAACTCGTGAAATGATTTGTGAAATAGCTTACAAGAAAACAATTTATCGCTTGTCAAATAATAGAAGATTTCGTAGTTCAATTAATATCAAGATGGTTTATAGGTTGGTAATATAATAGTCAAGAAAGTAAAGGCGAATAGTCCGTGAGGTAAGCGTACCAAGTTTTATGATTTTAAATCGATGGTGGCTAAAATAGCTCACCAAAAGGGTAAAATAGTTTATAAGACCGTAATATTACTTGCAGGAAAATTTTGTAATATAGTTTATAACTTGCTATTGCAATTGTTTGTTGTTTTATAAAATAATAGCAAATTAATCGGTTTATCATACTATGAGAAAATAGTTTGCAAAGTATCAAGAAGGTCATTGTTTATAAAGTATTATTAAAGTCGTAAATTTTGATTTAATGGTACAGAGTAAGATGAAATGGTCGGTAAAATAGTTGAAAGCGGTTATGTTAGATAACGATGAAGTTTATTATCTCATAAGAGGAATGTAGGACAAATAGTTGGTATTCAACGCTTTGTTTTGTAAGATAATAGCTCGATGATTTTTCGAGTACATGAAAATCGTTTCGCATGAGGATATTAAATAGTTGATAAAATGACCGAAACCAATTGATAAATTGATAATAAAACAACTTGCGTTAAAACTTTATGAAACAACGTTTCTAAGATGGTGATAAAATAGTTTGAAATAAAATCAAGTGAAATAATTTCATGAAATAGTAGCAGGATAATTTGGAATAAAATTTGTTGGATGGTTTGTAGGATACATAGGAGAACCTTATCGAGTAGTAATAGTCTACTAATTGGTCGAGAATAAAGTTGACCTAACCCCTAGTATGATAGTGGTATATCGTCGTGAAATGATGGAAAATTAGGCAATTGGAGTAAGGAATGAAATAAACAAGGTGGTGATTATCGAGAGATAATAAATGATAAGGATTACTTTAGCTAAAAAGGTACTTATTATCTGCTTCTGCTGGTGGTCTAATCGTGTTTCAAGTGTAGGAGTATTAGGCGGTCTAGCAACAATAGCCCTAGAACTCTCACAATCCTCAAACCTATGAGATGGTGTAGTGTCTATAGTCTTAGTGGTAGATGGTAATGGTGTGTCAAATCATGCACGCTTCCCAAGCCGCAAGTCGTATATGAGTATCGTGTATGAGATGTGATGGTACGGATGGTGCTCAAAATAATAATGATGATAATGGAAATCCTTGTGGTGAGTTAAGAAAATAGGTTCATTAGGACTAAGCCTATAAGTTCTACCCAATGGTATGATCCGTCCCAACCGAGTGATAAAATTGTCCCGATCCTATAGTGAATCAATAGTGATCGCGATGGTGTAGGTGCAACCGCCTCCTAAAAGGTCTCGGTGTCATCATCCGATGTTATCGGTGTTGAGTCAACTGATGTTAAAATTATGATAGGGATTGACAAGGAATTCTCCACATTAGAGTATGAAGAAAGAATAATGGAATGGGTATTTAAAGGCATCCATGTGACAATCGATATGAAATGAAAGTAAATAACTCGAAAAATGTACGATAAACCGCATGTAAAGTGAACATGCACTTATGATGAAATGATGAGATGCTATGATAATGTAGTTATAGTCTAGGGTCAATGATGCAACCTAGTTCTCTATAATCGTAGCTCGATACCAATCTGTCACACCCCAATTTACTGCTTTTGCAATGAATGGAATTTCGGGATTGATCGTCATAGCACCACAATCACAAGTTATATTGAACGACCTAAAGTGTCGCTTTAAAACACATCGCTTGATATTTAACAAAAGCTTTCGAGTTACAACATAGGTCCCAAAAGTTTACAAAGTTTATGGAAACACAAATATAATACATGTCCAAACGATGGTTTTGAAATAAAGTGCCATAATGTACAATAATGTAAGTCGACGCCATGACTCAAAAGGTAGGTCCTAAACCATGTCATGATGATAATGCCTCGCCATCGAAAATACATTGCTAAACGGTCAACAATAATGTTGGTGAGAAATCATAGGTTTATGTAAATGTTTTATACGACTACACAAGTATAGATCGTGCATGACAATTATAGATCGTGCATGACAATCATGTCACGTAAAATGTTACAATAGCTTTAAGCCCATGACACCGAAGCGAGACTGATCATAATGTATGCCCCGCAGAGTGTTTGCCAAACAACTCCGTAATGTTATTAAATGAAATGCATCCGTAATATGTAGTTGGGATTCACCAACCCGGATGGAGGTGTCACCTCGATAGATCTATCCACTCATCCTCGCTTCTATGATTAACGGTTCATGTTTAAAGTGGGGACTTTCAATTGGCAAATTTGTAACTCAAGCAATGTAAATGAATTTAATGTACTTGGTATCGTAATAAAATGTTGTGCAATGTATTCTCCCGTAAGTTTGAAAATAATTAAAAGTGTATACGGGCTATGAAAACTCACTTGGTAAACCGGTGTGATGACAAGAGTGAGTACATCGAGGTATAGCGTGAAACTTTAACCGGACCTATTACGAATGATATGATATGTAATGAGTTGCAATGTAATGTTATGCATGCATTTCAGTATGTTATTTATACCATTCATGAGTTTTGAAAATATTGCTTATCGTCGAAAAATACTCTTTTGACGCCTAGACCATTCAAAAATCACTTTACAAGTATTTACGCCAAAATGTCATCCTACAATGGTTTTATAATGATTTATGGTGAAATTTTCACTTTTCGTCGCAAAACAATGTCGCCGGAATTTTTATAAAAGTAACAAAATGGCTTTGGAAAACTAGTCGTAAAATGGTGTACGTCGATCGTTAGGAAACGAACTCGACGGTTTTGGAAAGTTTGTATCGAAATCTAGAAGTTTCATTCAGAGTTTTCGTCATAAAGGTCTCGAACATAAAGATAATAAGGGTTAAAGATGGTGATTTTGTCTAATTGTTGTGTAAAAAGTGAGTTTCGCCAAGTTTGAGCAACCGTAATTAATTTATTAAAACTCCGCTATACAAACGGTTGATTGTTTTGAAAAATATGCTCGGTGATCTTAATTTTACTAGAAGACATTTTGTTCCAAAAGTTCCACATCATGGTTAAAAACACCGCTAACATGGTCATTTCACCTAACGTAACACTTGTATCGTAAAATAATATAGTTTTTCGTAAAATAATAGTTACGGCAATTTTATGAAAACGCATATCTTTGTCGTTTCAAACCGCTTTCACGATAATACGTCCTTAGCTTCGTATCAAAGTATACTAATATATTTTGACAAGTCGAAATAATTTGTGAAGCTTAAGGCTGCTTTTGACCGAATAGAGTAAAATAGTATGCTGAAATTTCGAAAAAAATATATTTCGTCGCCAAACTTTAAAAATTCATAACTTCTTCGTTATAACTCCGCTTTTATCCGCTCAAGCGCCACGGATTCGCTTTTAAAGTATATTTTCTAAATATCAAGGCCAAAAGTCGTGTTTACATCGGATTTTCCAGAAAATCAAAACAAGGACAGAACATATTTTATACTTATCGAAAATAGTTTTTCTCGGACAAAACCTAGTCTAATCCCTTCAAATCAACTCCAAAGCTAATCTAATCCTACCATACACCTTCTTAGGGTGTCATGGGTTCCTAATCATCATCAAGACCAAAGTATACCAAGGGATAATTATAGGATGACCTTATATATATATATTGCTAAAATCATGTAAAATGGTATAAACAACATATGTCTTGCATGTTTGTACCAAATATGAAGAGATAAATATGAAATGATAAGGAAACATGAAAATGAAAGAAACATGCTTACAAGCTAATATGATGAGGTGATAAGAACCAAGGTTTAACCTAAACACTCTTGGTTTTTATTTCAAAACCTCATAAAGAGTGAAATTCTAGATTGTTAATGCTTGCTTGAGAAATTTTGATGATCCTTTTGAAAACCCTTGATGAACCGGTTTGAGGAAGAAGAAAAAGAGGAAGAGAAATTTTTTTTTTACTAATTACTAGAATAATTGAATTTGAAAGAAATAAAAGACTTTGTAGTGTATAAATTTATACAAATCAAAGAAATAATGCCAATCCATTAATTGTCACCCTCCCTTGTCGGAAGGGGTCTTTGTCAATCCAAAATATTTTTTTTTTTTTTTTTTACTTTATATAACTTTGTAAATACTTGTATAGTTTGTTAAAAGATTTAAAAGGTTGTGTAGGTAAAATGTAACTTGTAAGGTAAATGGTAACTTTTTGGTACAAGTAAGTTTTTTTTTTAATAGATCAAAATAGAATATAACAAGATTATAAAATTGTAAAAATACATTCCTTGTGAAATTTGAGTGATAAAATAATTATCGAGTAGTTTTTAAGAAAACGTCGTAATAATATAAATTCAACGATTTATATACGAAATAAATTCAAAACACTAGTTAAACTCAAAATATAGTTTTATAAACTAAATATAAGTATAAAAAATATACGGGATCATTTTGGAAATAACGGATTAATTATTCAAAATAATAACTCACGCGATAACGCTTATTTAATATAAAATTACGCGTTAGATGTGAAATGAAATGTCATGAATGAATTAACATGATGCAAATGATGTCAATGAAATGTAGACTAAACTTAGTCCATATGAAATGTTCGTGATGATATGATCATGAATTCGCCGCTAAACCTTTAAGGTTACGCGATTTGGAACAAGTAAACCAAGTTTACGATAAATGTTGAAATAGTGAGGCATAAATTGTTTTGAGAAATGACCGAAAGTACGGGTTGTCACATCCTCCGTACTCACCCGTAGCCTCAAGCCTTTTCATCTCCTCCTATGTAGTGACAAAAACACAAGATAGTAAATATATTAGTCGGGTTGCTACATTATTTCTCGATAATTCATTAAAGTGTGTTTTGAAACAAAACTTACATATATCCGGCGGTCCTCATCGTTAGGGAATACCCCACCAACAGTATGTGTTCGCCAAAAAGTGTCGATGAGTGAAGGGTACTCCTGAGTGTCTGAGGCCTGCCTCTGTACATACACACGCATATAAGATGAATAATTTTAAAAACGACAAATCACAACACACCAAAGTGTATAATCAGATATATATGTATATATGCATGTAAAATAATTATAATGTTTATTACCATATCATCTCGAAGGCGATCCAGCGGCGGGATCCCTGTCGAGATATGACCTTGCTCTTTTGCCGGTTTAGCCGATTTGTAGCGGCTCGAGCAAGGTTCTTGGAATCATTCCAAAACTTAATATACTCATCCCGATCACCATTGTAATCTCCTCGGGACGTGCCTCACTTTGATCGCCTCCACATCGTAATTCCGGTGGTGGGGTCTACCTTCAATGCTTTGCCTTGAAAGAAGCCTTGTTGGTATTGTAGGCTTTTGCAAGTGATTGTTGATGCCTTCAGATCTCTCATCCGTGGGAGGATTCCATGTGCGGCCCGAGATCAAACAAGGTCCGCAATCATATACAACAAAGCAAGCGAGTTAGAGATATAATTTATATATTTATTTAAATTTGTTTTTATTTATATGATATAAATAAATAAGCGAATTTAGATAAATATACACAATTAAATAAATGAACACGATAACGAAATAAACATAAAAGGATAAGCGACCCCAATATCCGAAATGATCGCCGCCTTATCCTTCGGGACCTTCTCCCAAGAAGGGTAGTAAGCAGCACACCTCTAACGACCTCCCGATGTAGTTAGACCGATTGAGCCGCATGGGGCCGAGAGGGTTTAGGGTTTGTTTGTCACCCACATCAAAATTGATCGATACGGGACCTTTTTCTTCGCGATTGCCTTTAGCGAAAGGTTTGGGTCTTGTCGGGTATTCACTGCCCGCTCCCTGCCCAAATTGGGCTTCGTTTACCTTTGCTGCAAAATCAAGTTAGTGATAAAGTCATAAAAATTCAAGGCAAGCAAGTTCAATATATGTATCAAATTTATGCTTGTATTACAATAATCCGAAATTCTTACCTTGGTTAATGAAGGTGCGCACTGACAACGGTGGTCTGTGATGCGGAGGGGACGATCCTCACCGCCACCGTCACTGGCTGACTGGGACCGTGCAACATCTCTTGACGACATCATACAAGTACAATTAGCATAAGATATAGAAATTCATGAATAAAATAATATAAGCATGCACACATCCAAATACATACACATCCAAATAAATATACACATTTAAACAATCCACAACAATTTCATTCATTCATTCAAATATATAAGTTTATTTTGCAAGTTACAACTCAAGATCAATCTTCTTCTTCACTAGAATAAACTTTCTCAACACCATCATCATCAACATTGATGAGGGCTTCAACATCAGAATCTGCTAAATCATGAGGAAGGGCGTCTTCATCAGCAATAATATCATCGTCTTCGTCAGGAACATCAATGATATCTGGCGGTGCGTCAACCACCGTTGATTGAACATCTATATGCAAGGTCGCATTATCCAAGTCATTCAAACTAGTAGAAAGTGGGAGATCAGATGAGTTGTCAAAATGTATAATATCAGGATCGTCCTCTACCACGATGACACCCCCGTCGGAAAACTTTTTATGATTAACATGTTCGACGACCTTCCGGTGGGGTTTGGTCTTATCTTCAAGGTAGAAGACTTGTTTGACTTGTGTTACGAGAATGTATTGGTCATCTTTAAATGCCTCAAGCCTGCAGTCGACGATTTGTGTCATGTTGTTTATAATAAATTAATTTCGAGCGGGTTTTCTATATGATGATTAATTTTAGGCGGGATTTTCCAAAATTAATCACTAAAATCCTAAAACATTCCTAAAGGGGTTCAAACGGCTCATATCAACAAAGTTTTAAGGTAATAACACAAAGAAAACAAACGGCTTATATCAACAAAGTTTTATCATTGACAACTTATTAAAATTATAAACGAGCACATTTCAAGGAAATTCAACTAATAATAACTATAAACTAACAAAATTTAAACAATAAACATTCCCCAGCGACATGTCACCCGGGATACCAAAAGGAGGAAAAAAAATTATAACATACCTCGGCTCGTGCTCCTTCTTCGCTCCTCGTCGCCTACTGCCAAAATCAAAAAAAAATTACTTAACTTTTCTAATTAACAACATCTTACAACAATAATAATCTGCAAAAATCATATTATAATTAACTAATATAGTTGAGTAACATTTAAAATTTGTAAAATAAACCGTGTAACGTGTGGTGGTGGTGATGGTGGATGCGGTGGTGGTGATGGTGGATGCGGTCGTGTGATGGTGGATGTGCTCGAATTGCTGCAAAAATCGCCAAGGGAGGATAAGATAATTTTTTTTTCATTTTCTGCAGTGAAGAAGGAATCCAGATCTACTTTATCATAAAGTTTTTTCTCCGGCGACATGTCGCTGGGGAAAGCTGTATTTTTTGTCGTTTAGCGTAATTGGCGCGATAACGAAATTTTTGGTGGGTGGTTATCCCCGGCGACATGTCGCCGGAGAAAATCAATTTAATGTTATTTTATCGTTAAAAATAATTACATGTGTTGTTACGTTTCAATATATGTTGCTAAGAAATTGTTGCTAAGAAATATATGTTTTTATTTTATCAATGCTACAAGCAATATATGTTGCTAAGAAATTGTTTAACGAAACCTTTGCTCCTTTATATTAGGGTTGTCACGTTTCACATTACACACTAGCAGCCACACTCCAGATATCCATCCTCTTCCTCTTTGCACCTAACAACTTGCACACTACAAAAACCAGCCACCTGCTTCTACTGTAAGTTTTAATGGTTTCCTTCTTTTTTTCGTACATTTAAGCGTTTTTTTGTGCATGTTTTTACTTTATTTAGTGGCTAGCTCGTTAGCAATATATGTTGCTAAGAAATTATTTGTGTGTGTTCGCCTTAGAGGTTTCAAGGCTACAAGCAAGTGACAAACTAACCAAATCTGAGAATATATAGGGTGGGCTTGTTATGGTTACACATTAGGCGTTCAACGGATGAGTCGGTATGTTATGGTTACACATTAGACGTTCAGCGGATGAGTCGGTATGTTATGGCTACACATTAGGCGTTCAACGGATGAGTCGGTATGTTATGGTTACACATTAGGCGTTCAACGGATGAGTCGATATGTTATGGTTACACATTAGGCGTTCAACGAATGAGTCGGTATGTTATGGTTACATTAGGCGTTCAGCGGATGAGTCGGTATGTTAAGGTTACATTAGGCGTTCAACGGATGAGTCGATATGTTATGGTTACACATTAGGCGTTCAGCGGATGAGTCGATATGTTATGGTTACACATGGACGTTCAACGGATGAGTCGGTATGTTATGGTTACATATTAGGCGTTCAGCGGATGAGTCGGTATGTTATGGTTACACATTAGGCGTTCAACGGATGAGTCGATATGTTATGGTTACACATTAGGCGTTCAACGGATGAGTCGTTATGTTATGGTTACACATTAGGCGTTCAACGGATGAGTCGGTATGTTATGGTTACACATTAGGCGTTCAGCGAATAAGTCGGTATGTTATGGTTACACATTAGACGTTCAGCGGATGAGTCGGTATGTTATGGTTACACATTAGGCGTTCAAGCGGATGAGTCGGTATGTTATGGTTACAACATCAACAACAAAGAACTACAAGAACAACTACTACTTTGATCGGCAACAACAAGAACAAGAACAACAACAACAACAACTACTACTACTACTACTACTACTACTACTACTACTACATACGAAGATTTTCCATGTCACCTAACTCACGAGTAATGCATCCATCCGACATGCGTGGTCGTCGGAGAATCGTTGCCATTTCAAGTTTGGCCTCAAAGAACCTTACTCTTGTCTCTAGCACATGTTTTTGTGTTTCGGCAACCTTATCCTAAGATCTTTTCATGGCATTTCGAGCACTCTGTTGGTGCGAGATTGTTCTTAAGTACTAGTCAAATACATCCTTCCACATAAAATATCCGCATCCATTATCTTTTAAAGTTGTTACATAATAAGAAAATTATAAGAGCTTCAACCCAATTATTTGTATATTTACATAAATAAGAAATGTATGATTGTTCACCTTTGATGGAGGACATGAATAATATTGTCGTCCGGATGAATATTCTCATGTGATGTTCTTAATTTTATATTTCCTGCTCCACAAGAACACATAAAAGGATTAAATTGCTCAATCTCAGGTTTTGAAATTTGTGTGAAGATAAGAGGTTGTGAGGTTGAGTGGTTTTGAGGATAAGATCTATTAGATTTTGGTGGGATAAGATCTCAAGGTTGAGTGGTTTTGAGGATAAGATCTGGTAGATTTTTGTGATATATAAAGCAGATCTGGTAGCTTTTGGTGGGAAGTTTTGGCGCCATGTTTTTTGTGGGAATTCTTGGCGCCAAGTTTTGTTAAAGTCAACGAAGTCAAAGATAATCCCGCGACATGTCACTTGAGGAAAATGTCAATAAAAGCAGTTATCTCAAAACATAAGCCCGGTTGCATAACTCAAAGCCCAACAAGTTATCCACGGCGACATGTCATTGGGAAAATTAGCGGGAAAAATTTCCGCCACGTTTACAAAGAAATATTCGGTCAAAATATAACAGCAATCCGCGACATGTCACGGGAAAACTTCTCAATAATTTAGCTGACTTTTCTACGAGAATTTGTGCCACGTAGGATATATTTTTGTCGTTTAGTGCTGATTCCCCAGCGACAGATGTCGCCGGGGAAAACGTCGATGGGGAAACTGGTAAATGTTGTAGTGTCACATCTAATTTGGATCTCTAATATAAGTAGGCATAGTCACTTAAATTGGCTAGAATGGATCAATGCCCTCAGATTGTCTTGTTCCAATAACTGTTATCTATTCTGTTATCTTGCAGGTTATTTTTCTAAAAAATCCGTCGTTTTAAGAAAATGGTTAATTTATTAGTTTGATACGGTTGAATTTTTTGCCACTAATGCTTTGAGAGAACCCAATATTCAGACTCTCATATCTTGTATCTTTGAAACTTATTACAATTCTTAATTTATTATTTTATTTGATACCAATGTTACAAGCATGCATCTATATACACTATAATTAATTCATTTTGCTAATTACAACATTAAGGATTTATTTACAATTAGGAATAGCGACGCCACAAGTTTTCGCAACCTTCTTAGCACCGGGTGAGTTGACATACTTGGCCATAGCAGGATCCTTGATGTAATTACACAAGCAAGACTTTGCTCCTTGAGATTGCTGCAACACTTGTCTGGTGGTGTTGTTCCTTCAAGATTGGACGTAAGCACGGCGCAAGCTGGGTGGGGTTACATGCCACTTCAACACTCGGTGTTGGTGCAGGTGCCGTGTCACCAACGACGAGTCCCACTACCAATAACATAAGTGCAGAAATGGCTAACAACTTCATCTTTCAACTTTTTGATGTTTATGAAAATGTGACGGATTCGTAGAATTTATACATGTTGGGAGTATTTTACGTGTATGGCTGAGATATTAAAAACGCATACACAACGCATGACTAACTTGATTTTCGACATAAGATGGATATAAGACAAGGATTCTGTGTCACGAGTTTTAAAACTATGAGAAAAGAAAATAAAAATATTAAAGTTTAAGCCATACGAATAGACGCATAAATTTTAAATGTCTCGTTATAATACGTGTACTAAAATTGGTGCTAATATAAAACAATGAAACTTGTTTTACCAGCAAAAGTTACCAAGTTATACGTGGCGCTTATGTAGCATTCATGTAGCGCTTATGTAGCATTACATATATTGGTTTAAGCCATACAATACGCGCGTACTTTTTTGATATAGCTACTTGTTTACATTACATAACCGAAACTAGCTGCATGCAATTGAAGCATAATTTCAACTTTATTTCAAAGATAAAAAAGGACAAACAAATGAATAACAAAAAGTATTATTCCTGTGGTGTTAGCTCTATGTCAAAATCTCTAACACAAAAGGAGGGAATGGGTTCAAATCATGTTCTCATATTCGTTTATTACAGCGTTATGTGAATTTTTTATTTTTTATTTTTTAACGGCAAAAAATTATATATAAAAAAAAAAAAAAAAAAAAAAAAAAAGTCAGCCAGGAGCTAGAAAAACAATTGCAATATATGAAACATTGGGTTTTGCAACCATGACGTCCAATTTTTCGAGAAAACTTTGCTTCTACTAGAACACCAATAAAAAACAGTAGAAACTATATCATCAAACATGTTACTCCTGTTCATCTTCACTAACCCAAAGATCTTGTTATTCTGATACCTCCAATCACCCACAAAACCGTGTTGATAATAGCATCCAATACTTTCCTCTAGTTGAAACGAATGGTTAGCGAGTCAACCCAAGAGAATATGTCTTCGATGTTACTGAACATAGGATGATACATATCTAACCATTTGAAAACTCTATCCCAAAATAAAGACGCAACCTCGCATGTCACAAAAGTATGAGATACATCTTCTATTTGATTACCACCCGAAGGACATAATAAAGAGGATACGTCAATCCTTCTCTCTATTAAGTTGATCTGAGTAGGTAATCGATCAAGTCTAATCATCCAAACTACGATATTTACCTTTATGCGTACGAGATTGTTCCATCTTGTAGTTATATCTCCCGAGTTTAGTAAGATATTATCTATATGTTTCCTAGTGCAAGACATCGAGAAGACCTCATCATTCGCCAACTGCCACTTCCATGCATCTTCGCGATTGTTCAACTCCAAGGATTGAAGCTCATCTTGCATGTCTTGGAGTTGTTGACATGTACAACCCTCATTTGCATGTTTAGCCAACTCCATAACCATTGACCATTTCCCCATCTATGATGTATGGTACAATTTTTGTTAGACTCTAGCGCATATAGCCTAGGAAATCTTTCCTTTAAAATCAAGTCACCACCCATAAATCCATCCATAATCTAGTATTGAGACCATTCCCAATTGATTTTATCATATTTGTGTATTCTACAATATATTGGCAATGCATCGATCAATTGCTTTGGCTATTGAACTCCACAACCCATTTCTCTCGAAATAGATCCTTGGTTTCCAAACTCGCCATTAGGACCGTATATACTTGTGATTATGTTCTTCCAATCCCTTTTGTATCCGTATGAAACCGCCACCTTCATTTTTGTATCAAAGCTAAGTTCAATGCTTTTAGACTTCCTATCCCAAGACCACCTTTTTCTTTAGAGTTTAGCACCTTCTTCCATTGAACCCGGGATACTTTCTTTTTATGCATACCATCTCTTCCCCAAAACATTGGGCTCGGGAAGCTTCAATCCTCTTATTAACCATCTCGGGCATCTTGAACATTGACATGAAGTATGTTCCAAGACTCCCTAATCTGATTTTGTAAGTGTTAGCATTATGCCTATAGACAAAAGCTTTACCTTCCATGTCGCCAATTTCTTTTGAACTTTCGAATTATATTTTCCCGATTGTTGCTACGATTCATGTTGTTTCCCACAAGCAATCCTAGATACTTGAAAGGAATAGTCGCGGACGAGCATCCAGTGATACTAGACGTGTTTTCTACGTCTTGCATTGGCACACCAACTCCATATAATTTTTACTTATGGGGGTTTATCTTCAATCCTGAAACTAGGAAAAACAATTAAGAATTACTATAAGATTAGTGATATTTTCTTCATTCCATTCTCCCATAAACATTGCATCATCGGGATAAAATAGATGTGACATTAACACCTGTTCTGACCCAACCCGAAGGGCCCGATATAAACCCCGATACACCGCATCCTCAATGGCAACATGTAATCCCTCCATTACTATGATAAATAATAATGAAGATAATGGGTCCCTTGACGAAGACCACGTTGAGAGAGAAGTCTTTGTTGGACTACCATTGACCAAAACCGAAATGCGATATGACACCAAGCACGATCGAATTCACTGTATCCATTTGGTGTTAAAACCTACGTACTCCATCATCATGAACAAATACTCCCAACTTACCGAATCGTAAGCTTTATCAAAATCTACTTTAAATAGCATACATTTCTTCTATTTCTTCTTGTACCACTCGAGAACTTCGTTAAAAACCAACGGGCCAACTAATATTTGATGACCTTTAACAAATGCAGACTGAACCGGGTGTGATTTACATTAGCCGTGTTAGCCATGAAAGTGGTAGTGACTGTGATGAGAAGATCATACCTCTTCTAGTTAACAAATAAAAACTACTCAAGCCCTGCACACTATTGAAATATGAAAAAGAAAAGGGCAAATGACAAAAAAATGCATCGAACTTGACACTTTTTATGATTGTGTGTAGCCAACTATTTTTTTTCTTATTGTGTGTACTGAACTTTCAAAATTCGATTATTGTGTGTATTTTGTGACCATTTACCCTTAATTTTTCAAATTTGAAGGGTAAAATAGTCATTTACATGGCGAATAGTCACAAAATACACATAATGATCGAAATTTGAAAGTTCAAGACATACAATAAGAAAAATAATAGTTAGCTACACAATCATATATAGTGTCAAGTTCGATGCATTTTTGTCATTCACCAAAAGAAAAGTTGATTCTAATTAGCGAATTAATCATGTTTAATTTGCTATCACAAAACGAATCGGACCTATATATACGTATGAGTTTGGACCGCTTGGTAAGGGTGGTGGCAACGGAAAGCGGGTTGGGATCGGGCTTGCCACCCGGCGGCTACCGCCGCAAGCATTATGGGCTCGGCGGGATGATGAGGTGGGGAAGAAACCCAGGCGGGTAAAGGAATGCAACGCCTATATTTTGAGGATGAGATGAGTTGGAATATAATAAATGTGGTGAGGGGTAGGGATACATGGTTGCCACTAAAAATCTATGGTGAGGGGTGGTGTGAGGATGAGATGAGTTGGAAGAATGTTATTGGTGGATAGTGAGGGATGGTGAGGGAGGGTTGCCACCACCCTAAGAACACCTCCATGTTAACATACCATTTCATTAATCTTAATTAGTTTGAACTTGGCTTAGGGTGTGTGTGGCTTATGAGTATAGGAATATAGGAATGGATTTCATTCTCAATAAATTGTTTGATTAGTGGGTTTTATTTTGAAGATATGGGTATGAAATCCATAAAACTAAACATAATCTAAACCCAAACAAGAACGGTGGGTTTACAAAACCCATACACATTACGATACCATAGTAATTCCATTGACAAACCAAAAACCTTCTTAAGCATTATTCAAGAGACTGCAAGAAATGAATGACAAATGTCTTACGAATGTATCTAACTTGCTAACAGTTAGTTATTATTATTGTGCATCTTTTCTTTTCATATTAAATACATGATCTAACTAGGTTTTGTTTATTTTTTATTTATTATTTTTTTTTATTATTATTTTTTCCGCAACAAGTGACCCAATAAGTATGGGGACGGTGATTATTTGTCTTTTTTTTTTTTTATGGGTTTTGTATGTTAAAACTCACTCGTAATTGTTAATGTATTCTTTTTATAGGTGTAAGAAATCATTGGAGCCAAAGTTTACTCTTTTCTATTGACGTGGAACAAGTTGCAAACCATATTTCTTCTTCAGACCCCCTCTGGTATTAAAAGCCTAAATGTGAAAGAAAAAAAGATATTTTAATCACATCAACTCTAGCATATGGGGTGAGATCAATATTCTTTATGTGTTTGCATTAATCCAAGCTTAAATCATAAATAATATTGAAAGATTAAGATATATAGCATAACATCCGAGCAACATCAATGATGGATTATAAATGAGCAACACAATCTTTGAAAAACAATGTCTATGAGACATGAAATAGTAAACAATTCTTGAAACAAAGATATTGTGGTCACGATTTCATTATCCAATTATTTATCGATATTAAAACTTAAAATATAATCATCAAAGTTTTCACAACTTTTCAAAGACAACTATCATTAATTTATATATTTTCATTATTAATTTATGACTTTGTCAACCGCTATCTCAAATTGGATGATGAAGTTTCAACTATCATGAGGGCACTAATATCTAAACCTAAACTTAATAAAACTAAACATCTCATAAACATCTTATATATTTGAAGGTTGTGTGGTTCTATAATTCCAAAACCGATACGCGGTTCCGCATCGAACCAAACAGAGAACCGAAATTTGCAATAATGAAGAACCGAGAATCAGTTGCGGTTATAAAATACGGTGGACGAGGGTGGTGACCACGAAAGCACACCATATCGAACAGCGGCTCCATACCATAAGCATGTAAGGGGACGGAAAGGGTTTCGATTCGATTTTCAAATCGATTCGATTCTCGGTCTATTTGCTTACACCTAAAGACATATACATATATTTATTTGTGTCCAAAGTTAGAAAAAGAAAATCATTTCCTCAACAACTTTTGCAAAAGAAATTACTAAAGTTTAAATAGAGAATAGGAGATACATATTGCCTTTCGTTATTTGCCACATATTATATCTTACACCTCTAGAAAAATAATATTGCCTTCCTTTATTGATACAAACTCAGTATTACAAGTATCGACTATAATGCCTTTAGCTAATTACACATTCAAGATTTACAATTAGGGACAGGGACGCCACAAGTTTTCACAACCTTCTTAGCATTAGGGGACTGGATATACTTAGAAAGGGAAGGGTCTTTAATGTAATTACACATGCAAGGCTCCTGCTCCTTGAGCCTGCTACAACACTTTGCCGTTGGTGGTGTTCCCAACATTATTGGACTCACGCACGGCATTAGCTGTTTGGTATTGCAGGACACTTTATCGCTCGGTTTGTCTCCAACGACGAGTCCCGCTACCAATAACAGAAGTGCAAAAATGGCTAGCAACTTCATCTTTTAATTTGGGATGTTTATGAAAAAGTGAAATATGTGTAGTATTTATACATGTTGGGAGCATTTTACGTGTATGGGTGAGGTTTAAAAAAACGCATACACAATGCATGACCCAATTTCGTTTACGACATAAGATGGATGTAAAGCAAGGATTCTGAGTCACGCGTATTTGACAAAATTAAAAATAAAGATTGTGTTAAGTTATTTTAAAAAATTAAATAAAAATATTACTTTTTTAGGGTGGCAATTTGGTTCGTATTCAGGTTGGCGGGTTCTATTATCCCAACCCTAACCGGCTTGTTTATTTATTCGTGTCGAGAAAATCAGACCAAAACATGTTTAATTAAGAGATTAGCCGTGTCGACTCGTTTATAACTTGAATTGGAATATAAAGATACACAATAAATATCACACGGTGAATGTTAGAACCCATTTGAGCATTGGGTAATATTTGACGTCTTTTGATCGATCTTGTAATTTGTGCACTACGGTATTATACAGCATAAACCGTAATGCATAAATCATGCATGACATCAAATCAAATGAAATATCAATTCATTGAAAGAACATGAGATATTTTTAGACATATACCTATATACCACTACAAATTTTTCTTTTTTGGTAAAGGATTTTACCCAGTAATACTTCATCCGTCCCTAAACTATAGTTCTTATTTTTATTTTGGGATGTTCCAAAATAATAGCCCCCTTCTTGTGTCAACCCATACATGTTTAACCTCAACCTTTAACATGTTTATTTTCGTGTCAGTCATGGTCATGTTTCGTGTTGTGTCAGAATTTGTCATTTGCATAACTAGTTAAGAGCATGTACGACTACATATGACCGTGGAACATATAAATATCATCACAAATGCACGTATGATATGGTTGTGGAAAGTCATATCTGAAAAGAAATTTTAGCTTAATGAAATGGCATGTTCTTCAATCTAAACATTTGGGCTAAAGTAGTGATAACAAGATGGATGCGTTATGCAAAAATTATACCAAGAATGTTCAGGTCCAGCCCAAATAAGAACTGCCTACTGCCTAGCACTTTATACATTGGTCAAAAACTCATAATCTATAGAGAGGCACAAATATGTTCAAAATCCTTACCACTAACCTCTCATAACTATTTTTTAAAGATAATACTAGTGTATCATCACATGCTTAAATTTAAATCATAAGAAAAAGTTGTACCAACCTAATTAACCAAATCAAATGTAACATAAAATGTATATCCTGTTGCAAGCATGCGCGGGTCGAATATCTGTGTTGTATATACTAGATAAAACTAGCTACATAAAAGCAGAGCTTCAACTTAATCTGATATTAATAAAAATAGTTAACCTTTGTTTTAGGTAAACAAATGCAACAAATAAATAACAAATGAAATGTAGTCAAGCCTTAAACACTACTAAAACCAAAAGAAAAAGTGTAGAATATTGATTAGGTAATTTAGTAGTCGTGGTTTGTGTTACAAAATCGTAAGTAGACCAATTTACATATGAGTTTGCTAAGGACACATGTAACATAACATTTCATCAAGCTTCAAGTCCGATATTTAAGTTTTACCTTGGCTTAGGCATATTATTCTGAGATTATATAAATATGTAATATAAAACTCTAACACAAGGCACCAGTGGTCTAGTGGTAGAATAGTACCCTGCCACGGTACAGACCCGGGTTCGATTCCCGGCTGGTGCATTTGAGTGATGTGACTTTACTGGTCAAACTATTATTACCACTAAAATCACACCATTCACTTTTTTTTTTTTTTACCTTTTCAAAGTTTAATGTCAAATCAGATATGGAGACTCTAAAATGGTGAATAATCACAATAACCTGATGTATCAGATATTCAAGCGCCTTGCTTTCTATTTTTTGTTCTGTTAATTATAAAATTCCTACTTTTTTTGAAGTATCAATCATGAACCCGGATTACAGGTATTCAAACCCAAATATATAACGAAGTTAATGACTCCTTGAAAATCAACATGCAGCTAATTACATATGCCAATCAGATACATAATAGATTATACACTCTATCAAGTGATTCATTATAATAACCTTGTATTCTTATTCATAAGTATCACATAAACGTTCCTGTGTGTGCGTTACATTCTAACACTGAATGTATCAATACTTCAAATCAATTTCAAGATACCAAATAAATTTATAAGTATAGAAGTACATATTATCTTATGGACCCAAGCATAAGTAGTTAATAGTAGTACATCCAGCAACATTAATTTCGGTAGCACGCAGGTACAGCAACACCACAGGCTTGAGTGACCCTTCGGGCTCCAAATGACCCAAGGTACCGGCCATAATTGGTATTTTGGACGTACTCACACAAGCATGGCTCTTGTTCCCTTAGCCTCCCACAACACGACCCTGATGGTGGAATGAAGAACAAAGCCGTTCCTAGGCACGGATATAGAGAAATTAAGTTGCAAACCACTGCATTGGTCTGATGTATCGTCCCGACCATCAACAAGGTCACCAGTGTGAGTAAAGCTATGTTGTTTTGCACCATTAGGAAATGAAAACTGAAATCAAATAGAGAACTTTGGTTGTGATTTCTGGCTAGATATATAAAATGCAAAGTTTTATAACTTGAAAAAAGGACAATGACAGGATACTTTTGATTCTTTTTTTTGAACTTTCGGTTGCTAATTTTGTTAGATTGGTAAATCATGTTACTTTAGTGATCAAAACTAAAAACATTGGTCTCACTTACAAGCAATCACTCGAAAAATAAGATTGGTAACAACTTATCCTTTTGCCACATCTTGATGGCTTTTCTATAACTAACCAAGGGTTGCTTTATGCCTTTAAATAATGAGTTCGTTCAGACAATGTAATTTCAAAGGCATTGGTTTTGAGATTTTACATGAACTATATATAGTAAGTATAATTCCAATCATTTCTGACTAAGTTTTTCCAGGTAAAAATGACAGAAAATTTTCGAACCCATTCACTATAATGAACTGATTTTAGACAACAACATTTTTGTGAACCAAAAACATATCATATGTGTGTTCGTGTAGCAATATGATCCATTTGAATGCTTAGACCGGACCCTAGGACTATAGTACGAGTATAATGCTATAAGCTATGTGCATTATTGTGGAAAACGCTTGATCGATGAACCACAACTTAAAGGGGTCCATTCTATCTTTACCACCTAGCTATTTCTAGCCAGACTTTGTCAATAAAACGTGTTGTGTTTATTCAAAGATGCTTAGTTTGTATTCGCAAATGATTGGCATGAGCAACTCATATGATTCAACTTGCATCTACTTTAATTAATCTTGGACACGTGAATTGCGCTATTTTCACCCGCTTAGGCCGGTTGTAATAAGAGAGCACCACAACCAACTTTATCAACGTCATTTCAGCGTCATTTCAGTTTTATCTCTCCACAACCAACTTAACCACCAATTTAGTGTAATAAAACAACAAATTTCACCATCCAAAATCTCAAATATACCCCATGTATAAACAAATATATGTCACATAAACAAATTAAACAACTCACACAACTCACCTTTGGCCCATTTAAGACTCCTCCACGACTTGGTCTTGAGGACGACTGAGTCCTCCAATTTTAACCCCAAGACGCGTGTAACTAGAGTAAGTGTAATAAGGAAAGTGAGTCTTACGTAAATCTTTGGGGTGCCACATATGACGTTGGACGGGCGTTTATGGTATTATTACCGGTAGTCTTTAAATAGTTACATTCACCTTTTATTTTGTAAAAAATAAATGAAACATGTCAATCATTATTTTTTGTATTTTTGTCATTACCACAAGATTCAATACTGTACATTTTCTTAGACCGATTTGTTAATTGTTAATAGTTCAGGTTTAGCAGTGACATCAAATTGGGCAGTATGCTGACCTTGAGACCCGTATGTTACTTCGTTACCGCCTAAAGGGGTAAGGCTGCCCACAGTCGTAACATGGGTCACCGCCACATCGCCTTTCTCTCTCTAAAAACGATCGACACCACCAAAGTTCTGCGATCGATGAGCAGTATTTTATTTTTATTTTTTATTTTTTTTTAATTAAAACATTTTAAACAACAAATTTAAAATTCATTAAAAATAAAAACATTACAATACTAAATAAAAATATTACAATACTAAAAAAAACGATACGAAATACATAAATCATAAATCCTAATTTGATGTTGGTGCTGACGAACTTGATGCACCTACACCATCGAGTTTTATTCAATTCGATAGCCCAATTGATTTTGGTCTCGATGTTGTTCTGTATTTGTTTGACACACCCCACAACGTCGTCAATGAATGCCGTCTTTGCGGGCTTCATCCATCAAAAATTTGTCGATCACAACTTTTCGTTCAAGCGTAATGTCGTTGCAAATCGTGTTTTTTCTCTCATACGTTGTTTCTGCCTCGCTCGATCAAACGACTTGATAACGTCTATAATAACGTTTTTCGAGCCTCATCGTCTTCTTTGCATTGTTTTTAACGTACATTTGCATATCTTCAACGGAATGGGGGAGACGACAAGCCATAATAATTTTGTGTTGAGAAGTAGTTTGAGGTTGAATTGTTTTTGAAATTGTGTGTTTAGAGGTGTGTTTGAGGTTAGTATTTATAGGATGTAAAGTGGTAAAGTGATTTTTTTTTTTTTTAAATAATGAAACGGTAATAAAAAGAGTGTGTTTGAAATCGGTTGAAAAAACAACCAATATTGTATTTTTGTGCCCCTCGATCGACATGCGACCCAAGATCCACAGTGGGATCGACCGACTTTAAAGTCGGTCGAAACCTACGACCGACCGATTTTAATCGTCCCACTATGACGAGCCTAAAAGTACCGGGTGAGACTCGAACTTGAGACCTTCCCTAGCCAAACATCCTCTCCCCAAGACACTTGAAAGAAACTTTGGTAGCCAAATAAGCTAGCCCAGTTAGTTCAATAGTTTAACTTTTAGGGCATGTCTCGTTTGTAGATGGGTGTAAAATAAGATCTAGATTTGTTATTGGTATGAAAGAAAAGTAGGGAAAAAAAGTTATAATTTATTAATAACATGATATTTTAAAAATTATTGAAAATAATTAATTAAAATAAACTATTTCATTAAATAAAGTAAGAACGAGATGGACACAATCATGGGTATTTTGGTTTGTAGCTGGTTTAGGGACGATTTGAATTTGGATTTTGATTTAAATTTGGATTCGAATTTAGATTTTAATTTGATGTAAGAGATAGAAAATAATTTATATGTCAAATGTATAAAAATATAAATATTGTTTGTTTTAGATTGGATTAATTACAAAATATAAAATTAATATATTACTTTTAAACTTTGTGAAAGTTAAAAAGAATGAAATAATAAGTCATGTGTGGTTGAGAGAGTTACAGGACCTGTATAAATGCAAAAAGAATGAAATAATAAGTCATGTGTGGTTGAGAGAGTTACAGGACCTGTATAAATGCAAAAGTTAACAAATATAAAAAGAAATGTCAAAAACCCAGGATGCATTAGAGCCTACGATACAGTGCGTTATGGCTCTCGTGCTACCCCACTAGCAGAGCTCTATGGCGTCAATACCATATTATCCCTCGTGCCATCGAGGGTCGCTACTGTCTTCACGAACTCACGTTTTTTTTTTTTTTTTTTTTTTTTAGGTTATGTGTGGATCCACGACACAACTTTTACCCATGGAACCAATTTTATATGAGGGTGATAGGTCTTTTGTGCTAAGTGATAGATTATGTTGTTATAGCAAAAACTGCTGAGAGATGGTAGCACTTTTTTCACGGAACTACCTCACAGCACCAGACTGTACCTTGTGCTCTTAGTGGCTTTTGTGAAAAGCATTAATAAAGGTATCAGTCACTGTTGCATAAACCAACAATTCAAACTAAGAGAAAAGTTCATTTGCTTACTCTTATTTTGGTGCTTACTGAAGGACAAATTCACACCATCCATATTTGATCTAATTACGAGGATTAAACATAAGATTTAATATACTTAACCTTAATTCTCCTAACTATATAAAGCCTTTATATCCTTTTCTTTTTTCCGTCCCTAATTTTTTACATGCCTTTGCGTGTGTGTTTTCCTCTCTCATCTCTTCGCTTCAAAAATTATTTATCCCGATTGACAAATACCATTCCGATCATCATCACCATTCGAATCATCATCACCATCACCATTTCGATCACCATCACCGTTCGGATCATCATCTCATCATCACCTCCGAATCATTATCATCTTTTTTATGGCTTTTTTTATTTGAATGAACCGTTTGTTTCAGAAGCTGATTTGATTGATATTGTTGCGGTTGATAATGTTGTTTAATCGGTTGATAATTATGTGGATCGGATATTTTAACATTTCTTTTGATCAAGTTGCACACCAAGTGTTTGATGAAATGTCTGGCTGAAAAAATATTTGATAATCTTGTTATCTGTTCCTGTAATTTTACTTATTAATTAAGCTGTTAGTTGAATTTTTGTTTTTAACTGCATTGAAATGCTGTTTTTATGTCTGATTGTTGTTTTGAATCTGCTCCATAGCATACGTGTAGTATCACCAGTGATATTTGAAGTTGATGATATTATAGTTTTGTTGTTTTATGTGTTTTTTGTTGATGATAATTGTGTTTAGTTACTCATAAGTTGTTTATTATAGTGTAATATTTCTTATTATTTAAGGTGTTGTCCTACTGACCATCAGTTTAATATAAGGCCAAGTATTGTTATAATTGTAGGAAGACAACGATTGCGCCTTGTACCTGGTGATGAGTTACGACTCTGATACTTAAAGGATCCAACACATCCAGCTTATTAGTTAAGTTTTATTATATGACATGTCTAATATCACATGTGATATTGTTTAATACCACTTGTGATATTGTCCAATATCACTTGTTATATTTCATAAACATCGTAATATCTAATATCATTTGTGATATTTCATAAACAAACAAGTATGCTTTTTAACTTTTAATATCATATATGATATTTCATTGCTTTATATATTCTTATATATATATTATCACTTATGTGTTTTCTAATATTTTTATACTTTTCAGGTTAAAGATGGTTTTTGTGTCTTTCACCGCAATAGACAAGCACAATAAATGTTTTTGCTGTCGGTTCAGGGTTGCTTAAGAATGAAACTTTTCACCGCAATATATCACTTGTGATATAACATTGTATCCAAGTTAGAGAAGTATTTAAATGATCTATCTTAGTCACTTTAAAGTAATATCTCAGGTGATAAAGTAATAGAATATGAAATTAGTCACTTTAGGGTAATATCTCAGGTGATATATCCAAACATGATTGATGTATATTTTTGCTCATTTTATTGTTTTATCACCTGTGATATTACTCATATGTAAAATACAAGAATTAGTGTTACATTTTATAGCTTTATCACATGTGATATTACTCATATGTGATATTACACTGTGTTAATACAAATAAGCCGTAAAAACATTTATTTATATTTTACGATCTTCTAATATTTTGTCGATAACAAACGTAAAATCATTTTAACGAAACAAATAAAATACATAAATAATTCGAGCCAATAGTTTACTAACACACTTACATTTTCATATAAAACACTAAACAAGTAATAGTGTTTACAACTTATAGAAATGCATATGTATAACAACTAGTGTTTACATAATATGGATATGTACTTATATATACTTAGTATATATTGTAATGGGTAATGTAATGGGTAAAAATCTAAGTACTTGACCCATTGACTAGATACATTGAATGTAGTTGGGTAAAACCCAAAGTCCATGACCCATACCCATGGAGCTTGATCCATAACCCATTACTCATTGTATGACATCATGCATGAAGTCATGTTAGGTATTTTCCATGACCCATGAACCTAAACCATAACCCATGATCCAATGTCTAGATATAGTGTATCTATTTTGGTACCCATGACCCAAAGTCCATAACCCATGACCCATGATCCATGACCCATAACCCAAATAGTGAGGAGCGTCCACGGATCCCTAGGATTACACTGGACGGATCCCTCAAGTAAGGGATCTGTGGGATCCGGGGAACAGTAGAGGTTTTTTCCTATAAATAGTGGGTCATTTATTCATTGTAACTCACCCCTTTTACATATACTCTCTCTTAGTATTGTAAACTCTCTAACCTCAAATCCAAAGGATCTTTGTATGTAGTTTTGTGTTTGTGTGATTCTCTAGGTTCCTCTTAAAGGCGAGATCACCCCCTCTTGAAGTTGAGCAAGTTCAAGTCCATGGGTTGCCAAGCTTCGTCATCATCAAGACTACTGAAGTTATCTTATTGATAGTTCTTTCCTCCCTCCTTAGAAGTGTTGTGTTGAAGGCATAAGTGAAAGATGCCAAACGGGTCACGTAGAAGGCATTAGTCATGTCAAAGGCATTAGTGAAAGGTTCCGAAGGTTCGTGTCAAAGGCATTAGTGAAAGGTTCCGAAGGTTCGTGTCAAAGGCATTAGTGAAGGGTGTCGAAGGGTTGTGTCAAAGGCATTAGTGAAAGCTGCCAAAGAGTCGTGTCGAAGGCATTAGTGAAAGGTGCCAAGGGTGTACAATCGATATGGTGGATCGATGTACAAGATAGCTAGTTTGGAAGAAATGATATTGATATCCGTGATGATGTTGTAATAAGGGTGTGTCTTCTCTGGGATAGGTGTTGTGTAGTGTTAGGTAGTAGTTCCTCCTTTGTAATGGAACTGGGTATCTAGCCTTGTACCGGATAAAGTGTAGGCGACGTTGTGATAGGTTTGGTTCTACCTCGTGGAAGAACCCGGTGTCTAGCCTCTGGGATAAAGAGTGGCGGCGTTGTGAAGGCTTCTCCGCCACAAGGAGCTTGTGTTGTGTAGTGCTTACAAACTCTCGAGTAGGTGACTCGGGGAGTGGAGTAGGCAATGAAGGTGTCCTTATGGCGAACCACTATAAATACTTGCGTCGTGGCTTTGTGTTTTTACTCTTTATCTTGCATTACTTATTTATATGCTTATCTATCAACATCCAACACACACATCAAATAGATTGACATAAGTCGATCTAAATAGTTTAAAACGAAGTTTTAATCGGTAAAACTATTTAATCCCCTTCTAGTTTTCCACACACAGTAAAGGCAAAGAAAATGCCGAAGTCGCAAGCTAAGCCAACGATAAAATATGACAAGTAATATTTATCATTTATTTCATATACACTTGGTAAAATATTAAATTCTTTATCACATTTAGTAAGAATGTAATATTTCACATTCTTAGTTGAATATCACAATTTATAACACATATATGTGGAGAACAAAAACCTTAATCATTAACATTTTATATGAAGTCAACTTTCTCTTGTGATAATTTACATTCTTAGTTGAGTATTACAATTGATAACACATGTATGTAGAGAATATAAATTATTATAATTAGCATTTTATATTACCAACCAATGATTTCAGTACCAATTCTTAAAACATAAATTTAAACATAACAACAAACACATACTAGGCCACAACATTTGATTTTATACTATTAGAAGCTGTAAAATAAGGTGATAAAACACACATTAAATAGGATATCACAACAACTAAACAAACATTAACTAGTGATAATATGTTTTCATATGGTTTTCTTGTTGCAAACCTATTTGTATACTCTATTATCAACTTATTTTAGTCATTCATTTCATGAAGAAGAATCTTTGTAATGTATCTCATTCTCATGTTATTCATCTCTTTGGAGGAACCTTTGATATCACATGTGATATTACAGATGTGTCGGCTTTTTCTTTTTGTTGAATCAGTGGTGGTAATAGAGGAACGTGTTATATCACATGTGATATCACTCACAGGTTATATTAGGTGTGATATCAGAGGTTTTTGAGCTTCTTCATTTTGTTTATAAAGATGTTGTGTTTTCTTCAACCATAGTTTCCTTTAGAAATAAGAACAAAATCATAACAAATCAACACATTATAATCTATCAATAAGCAACTAGAATAAATAAAATCATAAAAGTATTCAGAATTATCATCAAAAAATAAATAAAATCCTAAAAATAAGAAGAATATTACAAAAAATACTTGATGTGTATCCAGTTTATAATCACATGTGATACAACCGTTTCTAATTTTCAGCAAACACTTGATGTACATCCAAATATTTTTTTCTAAATCAGCAATAACACATGCATTGAACCATCTAAGTTTAAAGATGTTAAAACTGATTGAAAAAACAAAAATAAAGTAGCAAAAAATATTTGAATTAGTTAAATGACAACTAAATAAGAAATTTGCAGCACTCTACCATCTTCTTTAGTTTGAACAAGTGCATTTTCAACGTTTTTTTCCTCGGATCGGCTTCTGCATGCTTCGATTGTTCCATTTTTGTATCTGTAATTTGTTTTTAACGGTTATAAAAGTTTTGATTTTTGATTTTGTTGGTGGTTGGTAGAGAGAGAAAGTGTTTTAGTAGAGAGAAAGTGTTTTTGGATAATGAAATTAGAGAAGGACACTATGAAAATGACGTTTGTCAATTTTACAATTTCAATTTTTCTGTGTTTTTTATTCCTTAAATTTTGTCTCTTTGATCAATGACTCAGATTAGTCCCTCACTAAGTAAAAAATTGATGGTAAGCATAATAACTCAACTCTTAAAACTAAACAAATTGTATTTCTTGAAAACCATTTCCAAAAACCAAATACCCCGTATCAAACGGGCCTCAAGAGTCAAGAGTTGGTCCCATTACTTTCACTCAATCAAGACTAATGGGTTTTGAAAGTATCAGTGTTTACATCACACTAGAAATTTAGAGACATACTCCAAAGTCCAAATACATCACTAGAAATTAAATAGATCGTCGGTGTGAATTGTAAAATTTATACTTTTTAGAATTATAAAGACGCCAAAGTAGGTGAACCATGTTTCTAACTAATTAAAAGAGCACTCTTTTCAACTCACAGCAAACCCACTCAAGGGTTGTTTTTTAAATTAAGTGGTTTGAAAACAAATTTATTTCACCTTCTTAACTAATTAAAAGCGATAAGTTTCTATGAACCTCCGAGTAAGAGGAAACAAAAGTTTTGACCTATTCATTAAGCGGGAAAAAAACGTCCCGTAATTTAGAATTTGCAATTATATACGATAAATCTTACTTTTGAATCAATATTATAATCCAACCAAACCTGTACAGAGCACAAATTTCACCAAGAAAAGTTATCACGTACTTTAATAGTATCTTTGTTAATTATCCATAAC
This sequence comes from Chrysanthemum lavandulifolium, assembly GCA_022545495.1. Lineage (NCBI taxonomy): Eukaryota > Viridiplantae > Streptophyta > Magnoliopsida > Asterales > Asteraceae > Chrysanthemum > Chrysanthemum lavandulifolium. The sequence continues at coordinate 59,330,160 of CM040245.1, forward strand.
TTATATTACAAGCAAAAGTACATGCATAATGGTACTCATGATATCAATACAACACACATTCACCATACATCATAAGGTGATGAATTGCATGTTACAATTTATTTCACGATATTTAAACACTACGCTCATTGCTCTTCTTCTAAAGTCCCTTGGAGCCAATGTTTTCTAGCATTGTGGAATGCTAACGCCACACTGGCTAGCAACCCTCTGGGCTGCAGCAGGACTAACAAGTTGACGAATGCTAGGGTTCCTAAGGTACCCACAAAAGCAAGGCCTTTGCTCCTTTAACTTACTACAACAAGCTCCAGATGGCGCTTGCGATGATGAGATCGCACCAGCACATGGCACGAGCTCCATGTAGTTGCAAGTGACCGCAGTGGCTCCAGGAATTTCGCCAATAAATACCATCGCGGCTACACTTAGTGCAACTACAAAGCAGACCATGGTGGGTGCCTTCATTTTGGTATAGTTTAGAAAGTGTATGGACTATTGAGTGATTATTGTGTATGAAGTGGGGTGGTTTAAATGAAGGGTTTGGGGCACAATTTATAGACCATATATCACTACGTACGTTGAAAGTTCGAAACCCCACTAATTCAATGGTCTGCTTTGTAGAAAGTGGTTGGAGACTTGGAAAAATTAATGGTAGACTGGCCCATGCGTGTCACTTGTTTTACATTTATTATTCGGTGATTCAGAAGTGTAATTGACGCATAACTTTCAAAATCCTATGATAACTTGAATTTATAAAATAGATTTCAACCAGCTAAGATTTTTTTTGTGAGTTGCATTCATTTATTTAAAGAAAAAAAAAAAGCTAATAACCTATTAAATCACTATCTTGTCATGAATATCGTTCGACGTAATGAACTAAAAAATATTTCTTTTAGGCATTAATCTTGACGTTTTGTCTTCGCTTTAAATATTACCATTTTACCCTTCCAAATTACATAAATGATCCCTGTGGGTGTGCGAAAATTGCATCCATCGTCCCTAGGCTAAATTGCATAAATGGTCCCTGTCGTTTGGAATAAATTGCGTCCATCGTCCCTTACAACAATTACATCACTTCACATAACAGATTCCATAACTACAAAAACAAATCAAAAACAAAAACAAAAAAAACATCACTGCTAGTTGGTAAACCCTCCGGCACTGCAACCACTACAATGGTAACTGCAATAGCAAAGTATTCAAGCATCTCCATCGCATCATTTGCAGACCAAATCCATCAGGGCCTATTTGAAATCCTGCAGCTTTCACTTCCTCGGCTACACTGTAGGTTATACTGGATACATTCACATATATATTAACATGAAAACTACTACAATAATGCAAGGTAGAACTTTCAATATATTGTCCAGATACATACCATTAAGAAATTGGATTGCCGCATGTGAAACCAACATCAACGTTCTTAGACGCTCCTACAAATTTAAATGAAATGTAAGAATACAAGGAGCCTTAAGACAGTGTAACAGTTGGAATGCACTACTGAATAGGCATTAAAGCAATATGTCCACAGAACCTAAGGGATCAAAATAAGCACACTTGAAACCTAAATAAGCACAAAAGAATAAACTGATATGCCGTATTCACTAGTACAAAAACGGGATTTGGTCACGCATGGTCGAAATGGAACATCCACACATTCGCATATTTGTGTGGTGAAGGTGCAAAATTGACAACATGTACTAATTAGTCACATGAAAATTTTGATTGTGTGACCATTAAATCATATCGCCCACAATTGAGCGTTGTGTGGCTAAAGGTATCTGGTGATTTTGTTTGGATCATTTAGCCACATATGAATTTGGAACGTGACAAATACAAGTAACCTTGATCGTTAGTCACATGAAGTAATTTTTGTGTGTCTAAATCATAGAGTAAAGTTTTGTCACACATTATTTAAGGGTGGTGATATGTTTTGCCAACTCTTTAGCCACATCACGAGATTGGAACAAGTGACAAATGAAAAGTAAGGTTGAAGCATTAGTCGCGATATACATATAAGCGATGACAAATATATGTCACACACTTGAACACTTGTGACCAAAAGCCATATATGGTCACACTAAATGTTTTGTCACACATTCGTTAAGTGTAGCCAAAATCCGATACATATGTTCACGTAAGTTAATATGTGTGTTTAAAGTTTAGTTTGTGTTAGCTTCGAAAGCTAATCTATAAAGTCGCATTTTCTACTAACACCGTGACCAAATGCCATATATGGTCACGCTAAAGCGTTTGTCACACATATTATTTAAGTGTAGCCAAAATCCAATACATATGGTCACGTAACTTAATATGTGGCAATTGGATGATGAATAGTCACTCAAAATACACGTTTCGTCACTTTAAACACCATATGGTCACACTTATTAACACGTTTAGCCACTTTATGGTTTATTGTATGTGACTAAATACCCAAAACAAACATGCTTTGTGTGACTAAATATTAGAAAAGGCCACACAAACATAAAATTCATGTGGCCATTGGATGATCAATAGTCACACAAAAGACACCTTTCTTCACTTGAAACACCATATGGTCACACTTATTAACACTTTTAGCCACTTTATGATTGATTGTATGTGACTAAATACCCAAAACAAACATGCTTTGTGTGACTAAATGTTAGAAAAGGCCACACAAACATAAAATTCAAGTGGCCATTGGATGATCAATAGTCACACAAAAGACATATTTATTCACCTTAAACAACATATGGTCACACTTATTAACACTTTTGCCACTTTATGCTTAATTGTATGTGACTAAATAACCAAAGAAACATGCTTTGTGTGACTAAATGTTAGAAATGGCCACACAAAGAAAGTTGATGTGGCCATTGGATTATCAATAGTCGCACAAAAACTATTATGTTTTTCATAAATGGAACTAACTCTGAATACTAAGCAGACTTATCTTATGTCCGCGGACTTAACCTTCTCGGCGACCTTAACCACTAAAACTAACCTACCGGACTTAACTTTGTCTTGGCGACTTTAACCACTAAAGTTTACATTTATAAGTAGACCACAACACAAAATATATATATTTTTTTTGTGCAAAGATGAACTTGTATTAATCAAGGAAACTTTGTAAAATGAAAAATCAACACACCGATATGGACAAGTCCCATATCAAGTTGCATACTAGGCAACTCTATTCAATATCGATATAACTGTTCTTATAAGTTTGATAACAAAAACAAAGCGCCCGTATCATACAACCATGGACGGATGACAACCATCACAAAGAACACCTTTTAATGCACCGGTATGAACCATACACTTCGGATAGGGGCTATACCAAGTAGTTTACATTCCATCTCATGAATGGCTTCAACTACTTGGGAACACACACCTAAATGAAGCCAACCAAATCCTACACAATCCTAAAATACATTTATAAGCGTGTCTACCAATAACAAGCGATAACGCTTAGAATTACGTTTTAGCACATGCTAAATCTGGAATTATAACTGGATTACGGAAGACACGAAGCTTGGTCGTCGATGACAAAGTCAACAATATTGAATCGACCATTTTGTTTCGTTCCCATGACACTCCTCAACAATCTCTCTCCGTATGGCGTTTATGGTAACGTGGTTCTTGCTTATAGGCCTATCACGTGGTGTTGCGATTCACGTTCACATAAAACTCCATGTCTTCCCGTATCTCGACAATGCGTTATGGTACTTCCACATGTGATTTAAACCGTAAACTTATGTGGTATGTTACGCATTAAAAGAACAATGTAGTATGCTAATCAAAAGTATGTCCATGTGTTGAAGCATATATTAGTTTTTGCAAAAGCGAGATAATGGTGAAATGGTCCGATTTGTATCATTACTTACCAAGCGACTCACGTCCGTGACATATGCAAGGATGGTATGTAAGATATAACTTTTCACATACATCAAACCATAACACAAGGTAGCATATATTGTTTAGGAGATGGAATTCTAGAGAGAAAGTTAGAGGTTTAGGGAACTTAGGGTGAGAGAAAGTGAAAGATATTATTATGAGCTCCAACTCTACCTTGGGAGGTAGAGAGTATTTATAGTCTTACATAAATCGCCACACTTTGGGGTGTGGATCGGGCATACGGTGGGTAAAGACCCGTCCAGTCCTCCACGGTGTTACTTAACTAAATTACTACTTAACTTAAAGAACTACGACTACGAGCTTTCTAACGATTACATATACTTGAGGTGACCGACTCTTTAATACAGGAATTTCTAATTCCTAACAATCTCCCCCAAGGAGGTCACCTCAATAATGTACCAAAATTACATTGAATACAAATAGATATTACATTAACAATTGATCTTGCATTCTTGATGTAGTCCTTTGCTCATAAGCTCGTAGTCATTGATTCTTCACATTGCATGTTTGGTTATTCCAAGTGGAGGTCTTTTCTTGATCCAGCGTGATGATAAGTTTGAGCCATCTTTGGAGATCATCGGCTATCAACAATCTACGAGACATCCTTTGTGGTGTTGGTGTTGTGACTTTGGGACCGACATGCTCACATTACGGATCATGATATCTTCTCATCGAGTAGCGGAAGCTTTTGTTGAATCATGATATTGGCGGCGTAGCGAAGCATGGAGTGAAAATATCGAGTCATTGATGCACTAATCATGATTTCTTTTGAGATGAATGTGTTAAGTGAGCATGCGGCTATGGATTGACCGCTTCATTACGATCGGTGCAAGCGTCGGGCGTACTGCATACAACGATTAGCAACAAATCGCACGAAAGTGTCTTTGATCACTTCGATGAATTGAGTACGGCCCGCGGTTCCCGTTGATCGATACAAATCTTGCTGTGATCGGTAGGATTCCTAAGAATCTCCTTGACGGGGTTTCGCGGTTGTTCTATTTGTTCTCAAACCGGAACGTCTCAAAGAAGACAACACGGAGTGAGTGAACCGGTAATTTTAAGTCCAGCGATTGATGAAAGAGATTTGAAAAACAATCGTGTATTGCTCAATAGAAATTGTTTTGCAATACAACGAAGGTTTTATTGAAAATCAATTATCAATCATAAAAATACCTTTTGGTTTGAAAAATGAGTACCGGTCGATGTGCTAAAGAAAAGAGTTTTTAAGCACAAAGACCGGTTTTCAAAGGTATCCGTCAATCCATAACACGAACCGGATTGATTCAAGAGATTGAATCGCCCCATTGTTTTCATTCGGTTGTCACATGGTTGATCTATATAATAGATCTCACATGCCACCTACCGAGAGCTTGTTTGATGTTGGCTCGAAGGCTTTCCATCTTCATTGTGAATATGTAAACATATCACTCGGATGTTACGGCAATACCACAAGGATAATCGTGGGACTCAAGATATAATCTCTCTTTCCACATTGTGTGAAGCAGAGAGTCTTCATTGAAAGTGTCCTAATGAGATTTATTGATGATCTCGTGGCTCTAGACTCAATTTGTGCATATTTGGATCCTATAACGGAGACTAGGGAGAGGTCTCCTTCTTCAATATCAACCATCTCTAAGAGAAAGTCGATAGATAATGTCGGTTCCCGTGAGAATGAAACAAGCCCTTTTAAGAGGAACTTGAGTGGTTTGGAAAGTTGAAGTGCGGTCGTCCTTTGGGTCCATGACGTCTTGTCTTCAATACCGATGTTACCATCGGTAGCATATGAATTGAACCGGTTTACGCCCTAAGGTTGAATAAATGGAGGGCTATTTGTTTTCACCCTTTTCTCATTCAATTCTTTTAATTCTTCAACCCCTTGATTGCTTACGAGACTTCATAGCTAGAACCTTGTTGGGTTTATTCGATTACTAGCTCGGTCTTAGTCCGCACTCTTCCCATATCTCATTTTCTCCTTTTATCATCATACCTAAGGACTTCTACACTAACTAGTGGATTGTCCACAGGTAGATCCCTCCGGTTACGGCGGATCATGGGAACCAATACCTAACCTTATCATCCTTATATCACCGTACATAAAGTAAAGTTGGTAGGTCAATTTGGTATTGTTCATACGCCATTGGATCAATTGAAAACCATTTGAAAATCAATTCGGATACTTGTGATATATTATCAAAGCTTTTGTACTGAATTGTTTTGATATTTTAAACGAGAACTCCCCTCAACATGTGCATCAAGTATTGAAAATGTTTTGCACGGAGGCAGAGAAAGAATTAACTTCTTTGATTACCATTTTCTAAAGATATCAACATCACTTCCTCAACAGATCAAGTAGGTATAGCATTTCCGGGAAGGATGAGGTTTCCATAAATTTGCTCCCCTCAATATGTGCCTCGAGGTTTGAAAAGAGTTTTGCACATACTAGAGGAACTGCACGATGGGATGAATGATCACGTTTTAAATCAAAGGTTTAAGATAGATGCTCCCCTCAACATGTGCATTGAAAAATTGAAATCGTTTGTCACATGTGAGAAGGATAGCATGTACATTCTTTTATAACCATTTACCTAATTATCGGTTTAAATCCAATTTAAATCACACATTCTCCCCGATCACAATTATCAAATCATTTGAGATTTGTGATCTCGTATAATTAAATTGATTTTGAAAGCTTTTAAGGAGAATTGTGACTTGATTGTGAAAGTGTTTTAAGCGATATGGATCGATTTTAAGACTTTAAACTCCATTTATAAAACATGCATGTATATCTTTTGAAAACAATTTAATGCCAAATAACTTTTAATTTAATTGAAATCATTCTCCCCTCAATCAATAGCGTGGGTTGTTGATTGAGAGATAAGATTTTGACAAATAAGTCTGATGATTATCAAAAATAGAGATTGAGTTATTTTTCAAAGCATTTAGTTTTCAATGAGATAGGAGTTTATAGAATCGAGCATAGGATTTGAAAACATGGTAAAACATGGCTCTGTTCTTTCTTTAAAGCGGGTTATTGCTGAAAATGACAATAAACCATTTCTCTTTCTCCCAAAAATATTTTTGATTTTTTTTTTTTGATTTTGATTTTTTTTTTTTTTTTTTTTTTTTTAAAAATTGAACAACATCTAAAGTCCCGTGTCATTCTTTGAATGACAACACAAAAACCGTAGATATTATCGAACCGGAAGAAACATGACAAAATGACAATATTTTTTTTTTTTTTTTTTTTTTTTTTGAAGGATTTTGAAAGTTTTATATTTTTCTATTTGATTTTGAAGGTTTTATAATTTTGTATTTTGTTTTCAAATATATATGTACAAGAGATAGATGAAGAAAGACCTTTACTCCTCGTCTTCCTCACGAAGGCGTTTGAGAGTTCGGTTGAAGGCTTTTCAAACCAAGGCGTGGAAGAATAAACTCAAAAGCGTTCTCTTGGAAGAGCTTTGGTGAAGATGTCCGCTAGCGATATTCGGACCTCACAAAATATAGTTCCACCACACCTTTTCCACTTGTTTCACGATGAAATGATGTCGAATGTCGATATGCTTTGCTCTTGAGTGTTGAGCGTTGTTGCATGAGAGAGCAATAGCACTTTATTATCACGATCAGGAGAGGATTTTGTTGAATTCAAAGCCATAGTCGGATAATTGAGATCTCATCCATAAGATTTGAGCACAACAAGATGACATGGCTATGTATTCGACCTCTGTAGAGAAATAAAGTACTCATTTGCTTCTTTGAAGACCGACTCACAAGCTTATCACCCAGCGAGCACCTCGGCGTGCTTGACGTGTATCTTGACAAACTGCATGATCGGCATACGCATAGGCCGTTAGTGACATACCGGTGTCCTTGGTACCATAGTCCCATATTGATGGTTCCTTGGAATACCGAAAGACCCGTTTAAGCGCTTCAAGGTGCTTTTAGTAGGCTTAGCACGGTATCTAGCACACATGCACACTGAGAACAAAATGTCGGTCTACTAGCGATGAGATACATCGGGGATCCAATCATACTCCTATATTTCGTTTGGTCAATCATGATCCACGAGAGGTCCTCATCTAGTTTGGTTCGGTCAATCATGGGGGTGTCAACGAGGTCACTTGAATCAAATCAAATTTCTTTAAAATCTCATTGCATATTTAGATTGATTTATGAAAATGCCTCGGGACTTTGTGAAATTTGTAATCCCAAGAAAAATGACATTTGTCCCATCATTGACATTTGAAACTTTGAACTCATTTCATTTGAAAACGATCACATTCCATTGGGTCGATCGAGGCAAAATAATATCATCAACATAAATTTGAACATGAATCAAATGTTTGCACGACTTCGGTGAACAATGTAGGATCAAGCTGCTCCTTTGATGAATCCGGTTGATAGAAGAAACTTTGATGATGTATCATACCATGCCCTTGGAGCTTGCTTTAAACCGTAAGAGCCTTCTTCAAGCGATAAGCGTGAGTAGGATGCTCTTGATTCACAAATCCTTGGGTTGGTGGCGTGAGCGACTTCTTTAAGATCTCCGATTCGAAATGCCGTCTTTACATCCATCGATAAACTACCATGTTCTTACTAGCAGCATTAGCCAAAAGATTACGATTGCCTCGATTCGAGCAAGCTGGAGCAAAAGATTCTTCAAAGTCTATACCCTCCTCTTGGCGATATCCTTTAGCAACTAATCGAGCCTTGTTCTTCAACACATCACCATGCTCATCAAGTTTTACTTTGAAGATCCATTTTAGAGCTATAATCATAGCTTACGATCTGGAGCGGTACTAACTCCCATACATCAAGGCGATCAAACTCATGAATTTCATCTTGCATGGCATTGAACCACTATCTTCATTCATGGCGGTTTAACATCTTTTGGTTCGATCTTAGATAGTACGGAGTTGAAGAAGCACCATAAGGCATCGGTTGCGAGTTGCTTCGGGTTGATCTGGGACGAGAGGATTTCAATGATGTTGTCTAATGGATGATCGTGAGTCCATTTTACGAGGTGTTCATGTGGCATTTGTTGAGGCTGAAGTAGGCGAGTCGATGTCTCTGAAGAAGATGGTTACGATGATGATTCGGGAGTAGCAAATATGTTTTCAAATGGAGCATCTTGAGAGTCGCAAAGGGATTAACTTCATCATTGATGCGAAACATTTCCATGATGTACATTTGAAGAATGATGATTTGTTGATGAGGCGAAGGATCGTGACGGGTGCTTCTTGACTTAAAGATATTGAGGCGATGGATTGACTTCATTCTTTGGAATATGAGCATCCTCATTGTGGGAATCATTACCTCATTAGTAATTGAATCATACAGTTCATCAAACATAGGATCAAACAATTTCTTTACATCATCTTGGATGGAGGTACATATGGAGTTTCTTGAGAGGAGTTTGGCACAAGGGATGAACTAATGGGATTTGTTTTGAAGTGCGGGTCTGGTGGAGTGTCCGAGGAGCCATAGGACCACTGCGATAGAAACTCTCTCGACTATCTTTATCAACCCATATGTAGACAATTTGAAGTGACCCGATAAAGAAAAACGATATACCAAACTTGAAAGCGAAGAAGAATTCCATGCATTTGCATCTTAAGCTCGCCTTTGTGAATTTTAACTTCAATCTCAAATAAGTGATAATTGATTAACTCGCAAGTAATCGACTTGTGTCAAATGCCCAACACGTGAATAAGCGTACAACCGGATGTATGTCGATCCTTTGAATGAACCGGAACAAATGATTTCTCGACATTAATGCATTCTTCCTAAAGGTATACATGTAGAGGCGATCCGGAAGATTCACCACAAATGTCTTGACGAGATGAGGAAGTCATTTTCCTTAATGTTCATGTGGTTGATTTCTGAGTGCACATTTGGAGAAGAACAATGAAACAATGATCCGTGAAGATTTGGCAAAGGAGTACCAAAAGCGGATCACTATTCATGAGTGCAAGCTGCAATGATAGTCATTAACAACGCCTTGTGAAATGGCGGAGATAAGGTTTCTTGAGACTTCCAAGTACTTCTTAGATGGTGAACCGGTTGAATCAATAGAAACCGGAGCATGAGCTTGAGTGGATGATCAACATTCGTTAGAGGTTGAAAGTACTCATCAAACATATCTTTGAAAATAATGAATCCCAAACAATGAATCCCAATTATCCTTAGTAATTGAAGCATTAGGCGTTGGAGGTGTCATCAAAAATCAAGCAATGAATCATTGCTAAAGAATCTGAACAAGTCTAATTGGGGATAAAATTTTGGCTTTTCAATCTCCCCAATTAGTGCTCTCCTAAAGCCGGCGAAGATTTTCAAGTGTTCTTCTCGGCCGGATTAAGAAGAAGTCTTTAGATCATCAAATGCAATTAGTCTTTAGTCTTCTAATCATGTAGCTTTCAAATGTAGATTAGGCGTAGACTCGACCTTCTTCAAGATTATCCGAATGGGAAATAGGCAGTTAACATCTTCTTCACACCAAAGGCATTCCATTAACTTGTAAATAGCAAATCCCTTAATTAAAATCCTCCCAATCAAACAAAACGAAAGATGTTCATCAAAGAAATCGACCCGACAACTAGAAGCACTTTGTCATTTAATCATATCGGCCCGTGTGAAGATGTCAACCAACGGCTCTTAGAAGAAACTACATGTGAAGATGATCCGATAAGAAGAATCTCGGTTCTTACATGGGTTAGGAGCCGTTTGACCATATATTCTCAAATATCGATCAACCATGCAAAAATTCACGCTTCTTCTCCCCTCAAGAATTGCATCTGAGATGCCATTCTTGATTAACAAGTGATTATCATCCAAATGTATTATATTCACACTTCTCCCCATAAAATTAGCACATGATGTCGCCATCTTCATTATATTGAGCAAGAGGAATAAGAGTAATTATCGTGTAGTCCGGTTCACTTGATGGTGAGCGCATGGAAAAAGCATGAAGCATGTTGATGAAGAATGTCGATGAGAATGGTCATAAACATGAAGATTTCTCTTCTTAAGAAGATAAAGCGCCTTGAAGCGTACACCTTTCTTTTCTTTGAGGCAGGGGCTGAAGTGTTATCTGCAGACGCCATTATGATGAAGTCGAGGCTGAGGCGGTTTGAGCAGGCGTCATTGTTAGGAGCCCAGTCATATGTTTAGAGCGCGCGAATCCAAATACCAAGGGACGATTTATGCGACTGCTTTGGACAACAGACGAAGCGAGAAGGTGGAAACATTGGATCCCCCGTCTTGATGGGTTCCTTTTGGTTAGCACAAGCGGTCTTTGAATCGTGAAACCCTAGATGCAATGGCATTATCCCAGGGGCCGAACTAGTAGAGGCATTAGACTTAGTCAAATGACATTTTGTGCTTAATGGGATTATTCTACGGTTGGCTTCCAAACCTTATGAGGCACTATTCTCGGCATAGTGGATCTAGTTAAAGAGCAAGGTTTGCCATTCGTGAACATTCGACTGTTGGCTTCCTTGAAATCCTACATTGGTAAAAACCTTCCTGTAGGTTTCGAGATTATGTCTGTTTTGCTTTCCAAACTTTCTTAAGCGGGGTATGATTCTTAGATCTCGAAATAACACATCACATTTATCATGATTACGGAAAATAAACATTTTTACATGTTTTGCGAGACGACATGAGGCCTCGAATTAATTTCGATAAGCTTAGAGCTAATACTAGAACTAACACGATTCTTTTGTTCAAATCAAACTTCTTGTCCCTATGGTGTTCTTTTACTTCCTTATCATGATCACTTTTAGTTTGCGTAATCCTATCCTTCTTTGCATTGCTTCTAGGTTTTGACCCGCTAACTTTAGTGTCAATCTTAACATCTGTAGAAATGTGATGGGAACATTACATGGCTTCACTACTTTACGCATTCTGGTCTAGAAGTCTTGGGATGCGAAATTCTAGGAGGCACATCAAGGTTGCTTGCTTGAATTTCGACATGGAACAAGGCATATCAAGGGTCACATGCTTGGCTTTAGGCATAGAACAAGGCACAACTATTCTATCTCGCCTATTGCTAGATTTCGGACTTGTGACAATTACATACTCTAAGAGTTCACGAGATCGTTTGGCATCCATGCGGGCATAGGCTATAGTACTATCAAAGGTTTTCTAATCTTTCATCTTCAACAATCTCACGGAGACCCTTCAAACTTTCCTTAAGGTATGAGAGATATGCTTTATGTGCAAGTTCATTATTCCTAATGGGCGGAGGAATATATAACATATCGATAGCATATTTATCACAATCGAAACCTTAGGAGCAGTATTTGCAATTGGGGATTGGCAACTTTCCTTTCACCTCACGCTTGATTCTCAATATCGTTAAGTAAAAAGTTATCTTTTCAATTTGTTTATCATGATTAACTTTAAATGAATCACATAACTCTTTGTTTTGATCATTAACCTTTGAAATTTCGACTTTAAAACAATCATTTTCCTTTTGCAAGTTATCAATTATGTTTTGAAGTTGGAAATTCGAGAATCTAAAGGTGGAGGCATATGGGAACCGATCATCCTTCTTTTCACCTTCGGTTGTGAAATTTGGGCTTTCAATCTTTTGATCGTGTGGCAATGAGCTCGAATTTGTTCATCACGTTTGCTAATTTCAAAAGCGCATCAAACTCGGGAGCATCGGAGGATGTCTTGATATTTGAGGTTTTAACATTTTCTTTGAGATGTTGATGTTTTAATTGCAAAGCAAGATGTTCAACTTCTAATTTAGAATAATGTTTGACCAAGTTATCATGATCATCTGTTCTATTTTCTCATGCAATTTTGAATTTGTTGTTTCAAGCTCAATGACACGATCATGGGAGACTTTCGAGCAACGAGATAATTCATGAAATTGAGAAGCATCAATGGAACAATTTGTAGCGATGAAAAACACATCTTGAGCAATACATTCGAAATCGATTCTCATTCGGTGTATGCAAGTTCTTCCTCTCAATCTCATTATATTTTAATTCTCTCTCATAATCACTAACCTCAACAATCATTGCATCAAATACCTTTTCCATTTCTTTAATATCGAATCGTCCCTTTTTAAGACTCTCAAATTGATCTTTTAGTTGTTTAAAGAAAGGCATGACCTCGGTTAAATAGCATTCTTTAGTTTGCTCAAAACCCTTTCCCTTGATTATACCGGTGGGTGTGATCCTTTTCTTACAAGTTTTCTCAAAATCAACAAATAGTTGAAAGATAACATATTCATCGATTAAGGTCTTGCTTTTAGTGGCAAGAGATCTAGGAACTAAGTGCATTGGTGTATTAGGAGGATACACAGTTGATTTAAGCGATTTCCTACAAGGGATTCTTTTCAACAAGATTTTCGACTTTTGCATTTCCATATCCTTTTTCGAACACTTGTTCGGGGGTTAATAAGTCGAGGCTTAAACTTGTTCAAGGAGATCCAATTTTCTTTAGTGTAATTATGGGGTTTGATCGTTATGTTATTCTTTTTACACTTAGGATCATTTAGCTTCTTATCCATTATCTCCTAGATGCAATATCTAGTTTTCTATCTTCCTCGGTGCACTCAATGCAACTAGGTGTCATCTAGGTTTAAGAATCTCATTTCCATCATAGATTACATTTTGGTTGCTTTTGCTTTCTTACCATACTCGAGATTGGGTTTATCTATAATGGGAACTTGTGCTTATCGCTTAAGACTACGTGCTTAGTGATCATGTGAGCGATCTGAATGGTATTCCCTTGTACGTACAACTTATTTTCAAGCTTGTTTTCAAAGTTTTTAGATTGGAAAAATCATTCAAAGTTTTGATTCCTTAGCCTTGAATTCTTGCTTAAGCATTTTAACATTTTCTTGAAGTTCGTATTTTTGCTTAGCGGTTTTAGAAAGCTTTTCTTGTAAGGAGTTTAACTCTTGTTTTAATACTTCTTCTCTAAAATTACTTTTTCTAATGATTATGCGTATTTGGACATCCATTTCACGCTCACGGGTTGTCAACTCAAACTTAGCCGTTGTTCATAAATAGCAACTTGATCCTTATAGGTATTGAGTTCGGTGGTCAAGGAATCATCGAGCACAAATCACGGTGTACTCATGCAATTCATAATCATCATTTTGAGAAGAAGATGCATACCTAGGTCTGCGAAACTTTCATGCAACTTTCCTCTGCATTAACGTGCGAGGTTGTGGCGGTGCATCTCTATCTTAGGTACATCGAAGCTTCCATGGGCGTTCCTTTGCATTAGCTTGCATGGGTTGTGTTGGTGCACCTCTCTCTCTTGTGAACATGAGCATGAAGATTCTATTTTAGCATTGTCCGACTCATCATTATTTGTTTTCTCTAACATTACGCATTCGGCAACACCGATTCTTCCACGGATACATTACCCAACTTATCACAACAATCTCTCATTGCACGACACTCATTCACTTTTCATCCTTTTGTGCAGATTCTTCAATGAACTTTTCATATTATCCATGAGTTGGATAAATGTCTCAATGAATTCACAATTTCCATTCCGGTATGTTTTTGAAGGAAATTCGGTCAAGTGTTGATTGTGTCTATTGAATATTCCCCAGCGATGAATGGTGAAATTGTTTGTAGATTACTTGAAGAGTACCTTTGGAACCATCTTTTGAACTTCTTCATTGGTAAGTTGCGACTTTAAATGCTCTAAGTTCAACGACAAGCTTCTTGTCAATGTAGGTAAGTCTGGCGGAAAAGAGCACTACATGTTCGATCCCGACTATGGATAACAAGCTGTATGAGGTGCGAGATGAAGTAGTTGATAGGGCTCAATCTTGCATTCCATTTGCATGGCATTACATAGTAGGTGCAATTCATTCTCATTGTACTCGAACATGAAGATCTCACATCCTCGTTGTTTAATTCAAACATCTTTAATCGTTCATTGTAGCATCCATTATCATTATTATCCACGACATCATACAATTTAAGCACTTACGAAATCATTGGGTCGATAGAGTAAGACATGATGTGGTAGAATGCGGGATTTTACAAGTCTATGATTTAAACCAGAAATAGAATCTTCGCGGGATTTTACTAAAATCAAGACTAAACCGTTAAGCAATGACCAATGGAATGTGTTAAGGCGACTAATGGATCGACACAATGATAGACAATTGTGTGTTAGGTCTTATGATTGTTTGTGGGATAAGCGAGAGATGTTGTTTGGTTGTGATTCGGATTGGTTTATGCCCGTTTTCACGAGAAATTTAGGTCTAAAACTTAAAAACCTCAATAACTTCTGTTCGGGCGGTTTAGACCTCGAAGATTGACCGAATCAACTTTAGTTTATTCGGTGTCTATTCTCCTCGTTCTCACGGTCGTTTTGATGGGTAGAACGCGAAAGCGGAGATTCTGGTTCAAAAGTTATGGCCGTTTGAAGTTTTGTGGGAAAAATCAACCAAGTCGCTCTGATTCTTGAACCAAGTCGCTAACAACTAATTAAGCTACACCACTAAGTCGCTAGAGTTCCAAGTCGCTAGAATCCCAAGTCATTATCGCTAAGGAAAAGCAAGTCGCTAAGTAGTAACTCGCTCTGGACTAAGTCGCTAGCCAAATTTGGCGATGATTAGCTACAGTCGCTAGATATGCAAGTCGCTAAAGAGCAACTCGCTCTGGACTAAGTCGCTACCACAAGTCGCTAACCGTGGTGGAGATTCCACTACTTGTGCTTTAACTCGCTAGCTCTAACTCGCTAGCTTTTATAGCTGTAAGTCGCTACAAAACTGTGAAGTAAGTCGCTACCAAGAAAACAAGTCAGAGAGCTAAGTCGCTAGCTTGAAAAACCAAATAACCTTCACTTTTCAATCCAAAACAACCCAACCAAGATGATTCAAGCTTACCAAATGAAAACCTAAACACTTTTGATGATTCTAAACATAAAAGTACCAACAAAATTCAAACTTTAACACAAGAAATCAACCAAATGATGCAAAAACCACTAAACTTTTCAAACTCAAAACCACCTAAAACCACTATAAATCCAAAGATGTGCAAGATATGATCTAACCATGGCTCTTGATACCAATTGTAAGATATAACTTTTCACATACACATCAAACCATAACACAAGGTGGCGAATAAGATGGAATTCTAGAGAGAAAGTTAGAGGTTTAGGGAACTTAGTGAGAGAAAGTGAAAGATATTATTATGAGCTCAACTCTCTACCTTGGGAGGTAGAGAGTATTTATAATCTTACATAAATCGCCACACTTTGGGCATGTGGATCGGGCATCGGATGGGTAAAGACCGTCCGTCCTCCACGGTGTTACTTAACTAAATTACTACTTAACTTAACGGACCTCGAAAGAACTACGACTACGAGCTTTCTAGTTTTCATCGATTACATATACTTGAGGTGACCGACTCTTTAATCGAAATTGCAAGGAATTTCTAATTCCTAATTAAGTAAGCATTTTAAGTACAACTTACGCAATGTCCTAATGTTTGTGCGGTTTGCCTCCACCAACAATTGGATGCTCATTCTATTTTAAAACCACAATCGTCTTAATGGTCAATAAGGTTATCACATATGCATAACATTCAACTAATACAAGTCTTAGATGATCAATACATCTTTATCATTAAGGTGTCAAACAAAATATGATTGAAGATGTACTACTACATATTTAACTATGTTTCAAAACCAATAATCATATAGTCCTTTTAGAGTAAAAATACGTATTTTTACGTTTATTCATCTTACCCCATACATTTGTTAAAATCTAGTAAGAAATCCATAATCTACCCAACATACCATACGCCATTGCTTCATCCAATGTTTAAACCTAAGCTCGGATAATTAATTACATAAGGTGTAGTGCTTTACCAAATCATATAAAAGCTATACTAACCTAGCTTAAACATATGTTTACGTTGTCTAATTAGCTATTTAACAAATAATGCTACGTTTCCACAATCCACATATATCCATGATTTTTTTCAAATCATCCTATATTTACATGTCACACAATATTCTAAAGAATCAAATCGCATATAGTTCTAATAAAGCAATTTGTTACATTATGATCAAAGGATACTATATTTTTAGGATATGTTAAACATTCTTTGAAAAATTACCAAACATGCATTTGTATCCATCAACATATCGAAACATGCATATCAATCACTTTACATTTGCGGTTCATGGTTAAAAAACAAAAGAAAAAGAAAAAAAGAAAAAAAAAAAAAAACAATGTGTAACATTACACGATGATGCGGTTGTTGTGTTGAAGAAGATAGACTTGAATATTTTGCTTTGACTATGTGATTAAGTGTAGCCGTAATATGTCACGGTTCTCAAAGCGCAATGATTACTATTAATTAAGGGAAGGATTTTTGTTTTATTTTTTAGCTTGTATTATGGGAGCATTGCATATATACCACTAAAACTCAAAAAGTTTCATATTTCTCCATAATACAAGTTTTTAATGCATGATGTACAATGCAACTTAAGCATGTTTGGGTATATATGCAAATATGTAAATTTTACACAACAATTACTTACCAAAAGCGGTACATTTGAAAAAGTATTTAACTATTTTATGACCTAAACCCTTGATTAAATACATACAAAATTTTGGTAGAATCACCTTAAAATTAAGTACCTTAACATACAAATAAATAATATTACATTAACATACAGCGATATCGTAACTTCGCAAATAAATACATATATCGAATACAATATTGGTTAATCGAATATACAATGTAGCTATTGAATCACTTTGCGGTGCATCAACGTTTGCAATGTTTTTTGTACGATGTTTCCGTCCTTGAATGTCACGTTCAACGTGATGATAAAAACACTGTGGAATCCAAGTAACAAAAAGTTATACGTTGTAATAAAGTATATAATTGTAGGTACTTTTAAATAAGAAACATACTATTCAATAACTTAGCACTACCGGTATTAACTTAGCAGCGGTATTAACTTAGCTTCGGTATTAACTTCTTCCGACCCATTCTTATTCGATGTCAAATTCCACCCCACTCTACTACGACTATATACGGATGCTTAACATCTTGAGCCAATCATGATTCATTGGGACGGGTGTATGATAGGGACCAATGATTATATATAGCTTCTAATGAAACTATATATACGTGACGCCAGCGGACGCTTGACCACAATGAAACATGATTGACACGAAGAAATTTACCAACTTCATTAAAGTACAAGGTTGTGATAATATTATGCATATAAAATAAAGCGGTCACAAACATGCGACATTATCGTCTATACATTGCTATAAACCGGTCAAGATATGGGCAATCTCAAGTTTAAAACTACCCATCATAATTGATCAAAGCGTTGATTGTCATGGTAAGCAACACAACCTCTATCAAAGTAAGACACCTATGTTATAGGCAAGCAAGTGGAGCGACTTAGTACTTTGGCGTCCACTCGAAATCCCATTGCCATGTCTATGAAATGGTGCGCAAATATTTGCACCAAACCTATTGCTATGACAATAACATAGGAATGGGTTTTAGGGAAGCTCAAAGTACCAAAATAATGCCGAATAAATAATTATCGGTTCTACAAAAGTTAATTTTGAGAGATGAAAAGACAAAAAGCCTATCCGGTGATGGAAAGACTTTTAAGTACAATGGTTAAAATTTTAATGTTGAAACTAGAGAATAAGATCTTGTATACATGCAACCCATCTATCATACATTCAAAAAATTTGACTCATTTTTGCACATAATAGTGAGGCTCGGATCTGTATAAATCAATAGTTTCAAAAATATCGATATAACCGCCATGGGCGCAATAGTATAAAATATAGAATTGCCCGCCAAGACACGGAGTATCACATCATTGCATGATTTAATAAGATACTTGTCTTCACGACCTCATACACACCGACACCTCATAATTATAGTTTTGCTAGATTGTTAAAAAAGTTAAGGAACAATATGATATAGTTTGATTCAAGCGGAAGTTGAACATACCAATGTGATCGCGTTACTTTGTAGATGTGTATGGAATTTCAACTTAGTGAACCCTTACGAATCCCCTACGGTACCTTTTGTCGTTTCAACTCCCTTTGAGCAAAGGCACGCACGGGCGATTTGCTGGGTGTTGAAAAACAAAAGGCACCGCTTGGAATTTAGAATGGGTAACTATCTTTGAAATTCCTACTCATCTACAAAGTAACGTGGCCACCTTGATGCGTTCAACTTCCTTGAATCGCAACTATATCATATTGATCCTTAACTTTTTAACAATCTAACAAAAATCTATAACAAGTATATCGAGACTCATATAAACTTTCAAGCGCGAGTGTGCGATGTGATATGCATTAGCAAGGCTCATATCTGTAAAAGGTTGGATAAACACGGAACATCGAGGATATAACCGCCATGGGCGCAAAATAATGTAATAAAATTGCCATGCCAACATACGGTAAATCACATCATTTGCATATCAAATAAGATAATCGTCATCACGACCTCTTGCATATCACAAATAAACACATGTGGCCCAAAATAAACCAACTCCCTTTGAGCAAAGGCACGCACGAGCGATTTGCTAGATTGTTGAAAAAACAAAAGGGCTGTATGGAAACGAGAAGGGTTAATTATGTTTTTGAATCATAATTATAGTTTTGCTAGATTGTTAAAAAGTTAAGGAACAATATGATATAGTTGCGGATTCAAAAGAAGTTGAACATACCTCTATCACATCATCGATTGATTTATTAAGATATATCATCACGACCTCTATCAAAGTAAGACACTTATGAACAAAATAGAGTTTATACATGCAAAGGAAATGGTCAAAAAGTTAAATGTCAATATGTTATAAGCAAGCAAGTGGAGACAACTTAGTACTTTGAGCGTCCACTCGAAATCCCATTGCCATGTCTCTGAAATGGTCGCAAAGATTTGCACCAAACATGTTGCTATGATGGTGACATAGGAATGGGTTTTCGAGGGAAGCTCAAAGTACCAAGTGTAAATAATTATCGATTCTACAAAAGTGTATGTGTTGAATGGGATAATGAAGGAGTGGCCTTGCCATGAACAATACACACTATATCATTATCGCAATCAACACACCTCATAAAAAGAAACACAATCAAACCCTTTCGAGATTCCCTCGGTCCTTTTGTCGTTTCAACTCCCTTTGTGCAATTGTCGCACCGGGCAAATTGCTAGATTGTTGAACAAACAAAAGGAGCGATATGGAACTTCGAAAGGGTTTGATTGTATATTAAGATCATAAAAAGTGTTTTCTAAAAAGAAGCATAGTTAACCCTTCCGAGTCCCCATACATTAACATTTAGCTATGCTTTTATATTTACTAAAGTGCATACCTTATTGACTATTTTGCGATCACAACAACAACAACAACAAACAAAGGCAATAGCGTAGTGCGAAAGGATAGAAAGCATACGACAAAATCAAAAGGCAATAGCGTAGTAAAAAGAAAGCAAGCAAACAAGCAAGCAGCATACGGAAAAAGAAACACGCACAAGCAGCAGTAAATACGCCAATAGCAAAGCGCGGACATAAAACCAAAAATCCGTGCACACCAAAAGCGAGGCCAACAAAGGGGCAACACAGATCAAATCAAAGTAGCACACGAGGCATAAAGCTAAGGAAAAATACACGAAGCACCAAAAGACCGAGCGGGGAGCAAGACAAAGCGAGCAAACCTAAGGGAGCAACAACGAGCAACGCATAAACCACGACGGGGCCTAAGACTACGGCAAAACAAAACACGCAAGGAGGCAAAAGGGTCACCTAAAAGCCAACCTAGCACCACTACCCGCAAATCTCATTCTTGGCGTCTACTAATCTCATTCTTCGCGTCTCATTCTTCACGTACCCATCGCATGTATAACACGTAATCGTTATTACCTCAACTAATGATCCATAAATCATCAAACAACTACTTTTCCTATGCAAATGACTAATACACGACTAACATCCTAAACTAACATAACACAATATCATCTATAAATCAATAAACATCCTAAACTAACAAACTAGCGATAAATTATAACATTTATACCGAGATATTAGGCTCAATAGGAAGAGAATCAAGCCCTTTATAATAGCCCTCAAGAGTATTTCATTGACTAACATTTATTTTCATTGATTTTGCGTTTGATTGAACTAAATCGCTATTAATTAGAATCTAATTGTGTGTTTTGACCGAGTGTAAGAGAGATAAATGTGAAATCTTGAAAGTCAAACACACACTACTTGACCATTTTCTAATAAAAGTAAATAAATAAATAAAACTAACTTATTTCTTCAAGTTAATAAATCATTAAAACCTAAAATTAATCATTGTGCGATCATTGATCATTGATCATTTACATATAATTACTTATATAAACAAAGTAGCGATTAATAGCAAGCATCCATACAACCATCAACTATACATCAACAAAACACAAAAAAAACTTCCAAAGCTTCCTATGCTCCATCTTGGACTCATCAACTTCATCCAAATCTTCCAAGAACTCCTCCTTCTCCGAAAGAATCCGACGACATAGCACCAAAAGCGAGCCAACAAATCAATCTTCCTTGATCCTTCAAGCTGTATCTCACGAAGGGCATACTCACCGATTCTTAACTTGAGATTGAAACGAGTAAACAATCTACCGCCTCATCGATTATACATTCTTTTTTGCAATGATTTCCCTCGAATCTTGCTCTCTTCTCCCATCCGCTCGATCAACTTTTTATCCTCTGCTATGTCTTGTAATATCAACAACACGAAAGCATCGGCCGAGCTTGTCGGATTGATGGCGGCTTTCATTTCATCAATATTAGGTGTGGAAGACATTTTGTGTGTTTAGGGGTAAAATTATTGATAGTTGTGTTTTAGGGTTAAAATGATTGATACTTGTATGTTGATTTTATGGTTAGGTAAGTATACATAATTACAATGTACCTCACAATTTGCACAAATAATCACAAAAAACACTTAAGAGGCATCGGAAAATTTATTTTGGGTGTTCTGTAGCCCTTCATATTCTTCCATGCATAAATGTGATATGCAATAGTTCAAAAGAAAGAAAAAAAAAGTGATATGCGGGAGGAGTATTTAGGAAGATATCTAATATTTCAATTTAAACCCTTCATTTTTCATTGGATCTAAACCACCCCTATATACTAGGGGTGTTCACGGGCGGTTCGGCTCGGTTCGGTTAGAGATTTTAACTATCCATCACGGGCGGGTAGTTCATTCTACTATCAAAACCGAACTGTACTAAGCGGGTAACCGGACATGCGGGTATCCGAAATGAGCGGTTATCCAGCGGTTCGGTCCTGATTAACCATTCAAAAAATTAATCGAATCGAATCGGGCAAACAATAACATAAATTAGAGCGTAATATGTCATTTTAGTAAAATTAAATAACACTAAAGATATTAGAATAATAGTAATGTTGTTGTGTCATAATAGCAACATTCAAATTACCATATCTAACAAAATAACTAATACTAATTATTTGGCGTTTATAGATTACGATCACATTAATCATATGTAATCCATGGACGTTAGTAAATGATCAAATTAGATAAGTAAAAATGCATTATGAACCGTGATAAGCGGGTTTTTGGTTCGGGTTTTCGATTTGATTTCTTGGTTATCGGTTTTAGCGGTTATCGGATTTGCTCAACTTCTTAAAATTTATGTCAAGTGCAATACATCGACCAAAATCAAAGTTAGTCATCTTTACAATGTAGCACATTGACAAAAATCAAATTTAGTCATCATTACTATGTAGTCATATCTACAGTAGAACTGAAGAAGACTAATCTTGCTTTATAGACACTACAACTTTGGCAAACAATGAATTCGGTGGTTATTAATTTGCGAACCATGCAAATTTGCATAACAAAACCCACGTAAACATTACCCGACAAGGTTACAACAACATTACGCAACAAGAATTGCTGACACAATAGGATGCTGACACATATGATAACATCAATTGCAATACCTTACATGTAACTACTTGCATACAATATTACGTAAATTGCTGACACATATGTTTAGCCATACTATATGAGTTAGGGGTTGTTTACTTTTTTGAATACTTTTTTCGCCCGTTTATACACGTTTATACACACATTAAATACGTTTATACACGTTTTTATACATTTTAATACGTTTAAACGTCTTTGTCCCCTTTAATATGTTTTATCGTTTAGGTTTTGTTTGATTTTTTCGTCCGTGTTTACGTTTCGCTAGTTTTTCATGTTTCCGTCCGTTTGAATAAGTTTTAGTCTGCTTTATATACTAACGTACATTTTCAAACGTTTCATACATTTTCATATGTTTTACATATGTTTTCGTCGTTTTCGTCCGATTTACCCGTTCTCATCCGTTTTACCCATTTTCGTATGTTTTAAAAAATTTCAACCGTTTTCAAAGGTTTTCTTACACTTTTACAGTTAAATGCGTTTATACACGTTTCGTCTGCTTTAATACGTTTTGGTCCGTTTTCTTACGTCTTTGTCCCTTTTAATCGCTTTTTATCGTTCCGTTTTGTTTGTTGGTTTTGTTTTGTGTTTGCGTTTTATTTGGTTTTTCATCTTTTAGTCCGTTTGTGTAACTTTTACACACATTCGGCCGATTGCATTTGTTTTGCGTTTTCGTCCCATTTACCCGTTTTCATCCGCTTTTACCCATTTTCGTATGTTTTAAGAATTTTTCAACCGTTTTCAAAGTTTTTCTTACACTTTTACATATTCCTCGTTTATACGTTTTCTTACATTTTAATACGTTTTGGTCCATTTTCTTACGTCTTTGTCCCTTTTAATCGGTTTTTATATCGTTCCGTTTTGTTTCTGAGGTTTTCGTCCGTGTTTGCACGCTTTAATTGGTTTTTCATCTTTTAGTCCGTTTGTATAACTTTTACACACATTCGGCCGTTTCAATTGTTTTGCGTTTTCGTCCCATTTACTCAAACATTATGTTTGTAGGTTGCTAATTATGGAAGCCATGGCTTAAAATCTAAATAATTTTGTGTCAACTCAAGAAGCGAACTTAATTATCCATTTTGGTTTAAAACCATATGTGTCAACCCAAGAATCAAGCTTAATTTGGTCAACCCAAAAGCGAACTTAACTCATAATCGGTTTTCGGTTCGCTTTGGTTTAATTATAGTTCGGTTCGTTTCGGTTTCGTGTTGACAAAAATAAAAATATAACCGATTTAACGAAACAAAACCCGATAACCGAACGGATCAACACCCCTAATTTATAGTCATAGTTTAAAAGAAGGAGGACTTAGTTTGCCATTTTTAAACATTAGGTCCTTAGAGATTGGTGGATCTTAGGGATGACAGGGAGGCTGCGAGGTCTAAGCTGCAGGGGTTGAATGATCTCATTACTCAATCTTAGGAGGAAATCGATACCAAGGAAGAACAAATTCAATCGATGAATGGTTGAAGGGTTTATCGCTATGGAATGGGATGTTTTCTTTGCTCTAGTGTCATCTGTTTATGTCTAATGTCTAATGTCTAATGTCTTGGTTTAATGGGATGGTATGTAGATATATTAACAATGGAATATGTATGGATCTTTTGATGGTTTATCCATACGAATGCTAATTATGTTTGTTAATATAAGTAATGTGTTCGCTAGTTTGTTTCATCTTTTTTTTCATGTTTTGAATTTAGGAATTGGTTGTGGTGTTTAAGTTCATATTCGCACTAGTATAATGTATTATTGTAGGATTAGGATGTTCAAATTTTAGATTGTTGTCAATTTTTTATGACTGATTATGAAGTTTAGAAGCGGGCGTGTTTTCATGACAATTATTTTGATTGAACCACTATATTTAGGGTGTTTTTGTTGTTGTTTTTGCTTTAAGTTAATTGCATTTACATGTTTTCTTGATTTTTTTTGACTACTTGAGGATGTTAGAGCTTATCTAATTGCTTATAAATAGCTTATTTATAGCCTTAAAGTAAGGTCTTAGGGAAATTTGATGTATCGCAGTTCTTGGTTTGATTTGCCTATTTTGTGCTTAATTGTTTATCTAGAGCGCTTATTAGTTATAGTTGCTTAATTAGTTGCTTTAAGTCCATTTTAGCTTTTGATTGTTCATTTGTATCGCCATGTGGTGATTTTAGTGTATCTGCAATTAAATGTGTCTTTGACACGGTTGGTTTGAAGTAATATGAGTGTTTGGGATGTGGGTAAGCACCATTTACATGTGGGTGTTTTGGTTTCAAAATTGTTTGATTTGAAGCCACATTTAAAATTATCAAATTTGGAGCCAAAATTTTTAAAATTACTTTGGAAATTATGGTTTCCTTAATTGAAAAATTGTCCCATCATTAGCCCTATTTTTACTCCAATAAATCGGGGCTTCAAGCAAAACAACCGAACTTCAATTTTACACCATTATTTACCAATTAAGTTTACTAATTTTCTTTAACACATTACTTCGACGAATCATGTCAACGCAAATCAATTATCCGGATGATTTGGTTTATTACGATCGTGAAATTGAAAACACTTTAGAATATGAATCGAGGCGTATTCGGATGAGGGTGAGGATCTTTGAAACAACCATTCAAATGTGAATGTTGTTAAGAGGGCATAACTAGGTTAGCTAAGTTTCGCAGGAATATGGAAAAGCAGGCGGAATAAAGGTCGGTGTAACCTTGATGCAATTGGATAGGTTATCGAGGAAAAACGAGCATTGTTTCGAGTTTTTGGATGATTTGGTTCGTGAGCATATAGGTGTGGATTCTAACCTTGAGGAAGGTTGATTGAAGCAAGAGATAAAATGTGGGGCGAAATCACGGTACACATATACTTTTTTAACTAGTAGTGGTCATCGTCGTAGATACAAGGTGTTAATAAGTTTATCTCTGCATTTACGATGTGCAACTAATTAACAACAATTTGTTAATCTTTGCAAATGATATTTTGATGTTGACTTGACGGTCGAGAAAGTCGATAATGAATCGTCTTGGTCAACTTCTAAGGAATTTCAGAATGAAATTGATACAAAACTACATATTGCCCAACCAAAATACCCTTTCAAAACTAAATGAAGTCCGGCAAAGTATAGTGCAATTATAAAAGCCGAAGATTGGGTTAATTTTGTAAACTACATAGCCGGTGAGGAATACAAGGTGTTAATTATTCATTTTATTCAAGTTCAAATATCTTTCACCTTTTCATATGTTTCCATATGTATTAGTTGTATACTATCGGCATTACTACATCTAAAAGCCGTATGATTTTGTGTTGCAAGGTGAGATCGACAAAAGCTAAAGTGTCGCGTTCCAAGTTTGTTTATGATCATACAATGGGACGAGGTGGATACGCCCGTGTGATAGAAAAAATGGTAACGATAAACATTTGCACATTTGCATTTAATAGCATCGTAGTTTCGTTTATATTCGTTTATCTTACATTTGTATGTATTTGATGTTTATAAGATCGAGTAAAGAAATTGAACGGATGAAGAACCACGTGTGGTACTGGCGTGGTTGAAAGGAAGGGTGAAAAAAGGCGGAGAATATCACGATGATGATATCGGATCGGTGAGAGAAAAATTTGTAAGTTTGTTGCAAATTTTATTATTATGTTTGTTTAGTTATAAGTTAATCGCTCTTGTATTACTTAAAGCGTTAGTTATAAGTTCTGGTAGTGTTTTAGTTAATACTTTTAGTTAATCGCCTCTTGTATTACTTAAAATTGTTAGTTATAAGTTAATACATGTAGTGTTTTAGTTAATACTTTTAGTTACAAGTTAATCTTGGTAGAATTAAATAACCTATTTCCCATATTGTGTGTGCGAGAAAAGCGGACGACAAGATCAAACAAGGAATCTTGAAGCTTGATCATGGCAATCGATGCCATGACGGTTGTATTAGGTAAGGAAAAGGGAGGATATCACGAGAGGTGGGAGGTGGAGTAACCTACAAGAGGTATTTTGATGCCGCCTCGAATCGAGACAAGCATCCGATGAAAGAGTGGTGTTACTTCAAAGTGAACTTGATAATGAGAGGCGCCAACGTCAAGAAAAAGAGGCGTGTCTGATTTGATGAAACAATTGGTCTGCACAAAGGCGATTGCGATCAACTTCAACTCCATTGATGTAAGCGAAGTAAGACATAATAAAGTAACATTCCATCTTTTTTACCCTTTTAAATCTGTCATAGTCTTCTTAAACAATTTATATTTCGTGTGTCTCGGTGAACATTAATCTTTTAAATAGCGGTCTTGATGAGGATGCTTGGAACACGTGTTCTTTGGGCGTGAGAAAGTTGCGAGCATTGAGAAGTCTAATGGACTTGCAACTTTGGAAAAGGAAATTCAAATAAGTGTAAGTAATAAATCACCCCCACAGGATTTTTGAATTCTACATACATGTATTATTTACCGTGTATTATACATATAGGAAGCTGTTAAATGTCGCATCTAAGAAATCAACTACATCAAAACGAAAGGATTCTTCACGTCAACTTTTGGATCACAAGAGCAGAGTCTCCATTAACAAGACTACCACAAGTATGTATTTAAACATTTTCATATGTTCTTTAGTTTAATTAATTACGATACATATATACATGCAACAAATTATCTTTTAGGTAATTAAGTGCGGTGTGGCATAAAGAAATCAACTATTATTGCGGAGGTGCAGTGTACAAAGCGATGGAAAACAAATGCTTCATAACAAACCACTCCCAAAGGATTGCTCTGAGTGTCTATTGAAAAATCTTTAGTGGATGCAGCGTGCATACGGATGTAGAAATAACGGTCTCAAAAGCAGTTAAGGATGCGGTAGGTGGTTTTATGCATGGCCAAAGGATCAAGTGGTTTTCGATGAAAAGGTACATAGATGCATGTGTTTTATAAACCTACATATATCATTCTTCATATTTAATTCGATGTTTGATACCCGGCTTTTGTTTCCTACTGTGTAACACCACCAAGTACCATAAAGCGATTGGTGAGAACAGAATCGCACCTAAATTACGTACGAAGCACTACGTCTCTAGTCATACCATGCAAAAGGAAGCTAAGAAGATCAAGAGTCAAGTCGTTAAATTATTGAGAATTTTATTATATACGACATTACAATTTTATATACATTCCAATTTTATTGTATTTGAATATATTTTGAATATATTTTATATATTAAATTTGTTTTGATATATATTGATTTCTTATATGTGACTAAAAGATTCATATAGTCATAATTATTAACACTTTTGGTCACAGTTTGCTTAATTCGATGCGTGACTAAATGTTAGAAAGCGCCACACAAACATAAAATTAATGTGGCTATTGGATGAGCAATAGTCACACAAAACACACATTTCTTCACTTAAAACACCATATGGTCACACTTATTAACACTTTTGGCCACTTTATGCTTAATTTGTATGTGACTAAATACCCAAAATAAACATGCTTTGTGTGACTAAATGTTAGAAAAGGCCACACAAACATAAAATTCATGTGGCCATTGGATGATCAATAGTCACACAAAACACACATTTCTTCACTTGAAACACCATATGGTCACACTTATTAACACTTTTGGCCACTTTATACTTAATTGTATGTGACTAAATACCCAAAACAAACATGCTTTGTGTGACTAAATGTTAGTAAAGGCCACACAAACATAAAATTCATGTGGCCATTGGATGATCAATAGTCACACAAAACACACATTTCTTCACTTGAAACACCATATGGTCACACTTATTAACACTTTTGGCCACTTTATGATTAATTGTATGTGACTAAATACCCAAAAGAAACATGCTTTGTGTGACTAAATGTTAGAAAAGGCCACACAAACATAAAATTCAAGTGGCCATTGGATGGTCAATAGTCACACAAAACACACATTTCTTCACTTAAAACACCATATGGTCACACTTATTAACACTTTAAGCCACTTTATGGTTAATTGCATGTGACTAAATACCAAAAAGAAACATGCTTTGTGTGACTAAATGTTAGAAAAGGCCACACAAACATAAAATTCATGTGGCCATTGGATGAGAAATAGTCACACAAAACACATTTCTTCACTTGAAACACCATATGGTCACACTTATTAACACTTTTGGCCACTTTATGATTAATTGAATGTGACTAAATACCCAAAAGAAGCGTGCTTTGTGTGACTAAATGTTAGAAAAGGCCACCTGAACATAAAATTCAAGTGGCCATTGGATGATCAATAGTCGCACAAAACACACATTTCTTCACTTAAAACACCATATGGTCACACTTATTAACACTTTTAGCCACTTTATGGTTAATTGTATGTGACTAAATACCCAAAACAAACATGATTTGTGTGACCTAATGTTAGAAAAGGCCACACAAACATAAAATTCATGTGGCCATTGGATGATCAATAGTCACACAAAAGACACCTTTCTTCACTTGAAACACCATATGGTCACACTTATTAACACTTTTAGCCACTTTATGATTAGTTGTATGTGGCTAAATACCCAAAACAAACATGCTTTGTGTGACTAAATGTTAGAAAAGGCCACACAAACATAAAATTCAAGTGGCCATTGGATGATCAATAGTCGCACAAAAGACATATTTCTTCACCTTAAACAACATATGGTCACACTTATTAACACTTTTGCCACTTTATGCTTAATTGTATGTGACTAAATACCCAAAACAAACATGCTTTGTGTGACTATCGATGTTTATGGTCACTAATCGGATTAATCCAACAAAATTTGTACCTAATTAGTCACACATATTACGGTTTGGTTACTCTTTTGCAATAGAGACTAAAAAAGTCAAACACGTGACCATAGGGTACTTATGGTCGCGCGATCTTTAGTCACACACGGCCGAAAAAACATGTGTGACTATATGTATATCGTCACACATATTCGGTGTGGCCAAATCCACTTTTTGTTCTAGTGATTGTTGTCATGCAGACCCAAAAACAGCCCAAACGTGCCCAAATCACCTACTTTCAACCCACAACAGCCATGGTAAACGATTTATTTGAACTTTTTCCTTTTGACACAAGTTAAATCAGCTAGATGGCGTTCATTTTTTATTTTTTAAAAATTTTTAGCTCGACTTAAACTTGACTAAACTGCTTTCCCAAACTTGACAAAATCCATGATTTTGAAAAACAAAGAAAATTTAAAAACCATGGCAGCCCTAGTAAACTATTTTTTTTCCTTTTGACAAAAGTTTAATCATCTAGGAAACTTACTATTTTTATTTTTTTAAAAATTTTCTCACAAATAAAACTTGACCAAACTGCTTAATTAAAAGCTGACAGGAGCCAAATTTTTTGAAACCAAAGAAAACCTTAAACTATTGTAAACTTGTAAAATCTTTTTCCTACTCAAAGAACTAGACTTAGATTTTCAGAAACTTGTTTCTGCATAATGTTGAGTTTCCTCACAGAAACTTATGGGAATATACAGAGACAAACTAACACGAAAAGATTTTCAGAATCATCAGATACATTTATTTCTCTGAACTACATTAAAACAAGGTATTGTGTCAGAAGCATATTTTTTTTAAAGAAAACAACCCATTTTGTTAACTAAACTGGACTTGGGAACTAAGACACGATTAGTTTTCCTGATGTTCTAACTCTAGCTGAGTTTCTTATGTATCTCTAAGACTAGAAAATCATGCATCACAACAAAAAAAACTTGTATCCCCTCTGTTGCAGAACTTAACAGCAATATTAGTATTAACCAACAATGGATGCAATCCTTTAGCCCTACATCTTATCATATCCAATTAACTTCACATAAATGTGAGACCCATAAATCTAAAATGTAGAAAACGAAATCAAATTGTACTATACAAACAGATCGAAACACTTGAAACTCATAAAAAAAATCTCATATTCACTCGTCTCTACTTCGAAAAACTACAACATGCCTGTAAACCATTGCCCTAATGTCTCCAGCTTGTTTCAAACTCCACTTTATAGTTTCATTTCATATAGTGATTCATAGCCAAGTACGACAATTTGGATAAGAATACTGCCAATTTTAGTTATCCGCCCTCTTGAATACACTACTAGTTCTTATCTACAAATTTAAGTCACTTTACAAATTAGGATTATGATAACACTCGTCATTAAGCTTTCTAGAAATAATGAAATTATACCTTTACAGATGTTTCTAAGTCAACACTCTCCTAAGTTTAATGTAACAATCACAAATAACAACACAACTTGAATAGCTAGCAGATTGTTAAAACCGTAAAACATTAAAACCGATACTGAAATACCAAAAAGCCACAAGAGAAAGAACCATACCCCTTGGATTCTCTTGCCGTAATAGGCATTTAGGTCCACTAGCCTCTCTTGGTAGTCCGATAAACTAGCTTACCACCTATCATCGACAAACACAAAACAATCATGTTAACCGACAATTAACAACAAATAAATAAGTAGCAATAACGTAAGCAATCTCATACCCAAAATGAGACCAAAGCGGGTGGACCCGACCGTCTGGGTCCTACCCGACCCACTTCATAGCCGGAATCATGTTGTCAGGTTGGTTGGCGACAAACAATCAAGAGAAGAGGGTAAAATGAGGTGATGATGTGTGATTGGATTGATCCAGTTAGAGTTTTTACCAATATGCGGCCAACAATCAAGCATATTGGTAAAATGAGGTGATAAACAAGTTGAAGAGGAAAAGCAATTGTTCGTATATGTGTGTTAAAATGAGCTAAAAACCCTAATTGGGTTATTTATATACTTGGGAAAATGGATGCAATTTTTATAAATTTAAGGGTAAAATGGTCATCACAATTTATTTTTACTTAAAGGAAGACAAAAATGTCAAGTTTAATGTCTAAAAGAGCTATTTTTTTAGTTCGTTACGTCGAAATGATATTTGTGACAAGTATAGTGCTTTAATAGGTTATTAGCCCAAAAAAAATCACATCAAGACTAATAAATTCAATCATATGAAGTGTACTGGTTTGGAGTTGTTTGTTGCCCTAAATAATAGAATCATTTAATGCAATAATGTTACTATGTGATATAATGCTCAACGCATTCATATTATTTAACGGGTATCCATCTTATACTTAACCTATATAAGAGAATGTTGTAAATGAGTAAATGCATCACTTGCAATTAATGTGAAACACATTCAAGCATTATCTCAAAAGAACAACATTTCTGAACATTCAGTGGTTAGTATAATATTTACTTATACATTAACTTTGGTTTTTGTTTAAGTTGAGAAGATCACCTAACAATTGTCACTCAACTTATATTGTTATTTCACAAACACAACAACAACAAACCCAAATCCCGTCGGGGCAGGGTATGGGGAGGTAAAATGTGACAGATCTTGTCCTACCCAGGATAAACCCAGTGAGTAGAGACCGCCCAAGGGCCTCCGGCATGCGGTGTGCGGTGAGATAGAAACGAGAAGAAAGTAAACAACAATCACAAACAGGAACGAAAGCAATAAAAAAATAAGGCAAGGGAGCACGTGAGAAAGCACAGGCAAAGAAACACAAAAGAATTTAAACGTTCAAAAATATGTAAATTTTGTAATTTAATTATCATAAAATTTAAACGTTGAAAAATACGTAAATTTTTATTTCTTGTTTGTCATATAAACTATTTTTAGTATTTCCTTAGCATAGAAATTGGTTAGATAACTTGTGCTGTGCTCTGTAACCAATTAAAAGTGAAGAATAATTATAGTGGAGGAAAGTAATTTGTCAATGCACGACTATGAAGGGCACTTCATAATCTTCGTATGTAACCGTGGAATTTACTGTGTTGAACATTGATTATCTATTAGGGGAGGGAGTGGTCATCTAGTACTCCCTATACTATCCAAATTGTCACATCACATCTATCTAATAAAAACCATCCAACTCAAAACTATCCAATTATACCCTAACATTACCCAAAGTGAAGGGAGTGGTCACCTATTCCTACCCAATTTTTTATTTTTTTTTTATTTTTATTTTTTTTTCATATATTTTTAAAACATAAATTATTTGAATAAATGAATTATTAGTACAAAATTATTTGAATAAAATGTTAACAAAAAAATATTAACCAAAAAGTATGTAGTACGATATATTCTCACCACAAATGTAAACCCAATTTTAAAATATATAGTATAGACCCAACTCAGTATGTACTCGGCCCAATATCACATTCTATAAACCTGGCTAATTTTAAAATGATTAAACCTAATCTTCTTTGCCTTCAAACCACAAGCAGACACTTTGTCTTCTTCATGCTATCAAACTTGCAAAAAAAAAAAAAAAAAAAAAAAAAAAAAAAACAGCATACAAAACACTAACACAACACACAAAAAGCTTCCTCACCACGATCGGCTTCCTAGCCCGATTTGGTATCCTATTTGCTCACCCGACCAGGAGGCGGTGCATCGATCAAACCGATCGACACCGAAGCCCTACCCGAGTCCACTCCCTCCCCTCTTAGTATCTTTTTTTTAATACGATTACATCATTTATTTTTATTTTTTGATTCTCATCTCGAAAATGATTTAATGTACAATACGACACATGTGAAAAAAGATGTTACACGACCAACGAATGTTTTAACTATTCTTTAGAGTTGCTTCAGTGGTGGCGAAAAGAGTGAGTAAGTGAATGCGTCGCGTAAGGCGCCATGATATAAAAGCATCACTTTTGTGTCTTACGCTTATATATCCGTTTGATTTTTCATTGTAAATTTCATTAGTTAAATACAATTTATCTTGTCACAATAAATAAAACGTCATTAAGGGGTCTCATTTTAAAAAATGGTTATAAATGAACACAATTTATGCACACATTTATGTTTTTTTTAGTTTGATAGAGCCTATTTTTATTTTTCGCCGGAGCCTCCAAATTCATTTGCCGGCCCCGAGTTGCTTAATCGGGTTGTAGTAGTAAATATGAATCTAGATGTAGGGCTGTAAACGAACCGAATGTTCAGTAAACATTTCACGAACAGTTCGGGAAAAGTTCGTTTATTTATTAAATGAACGAACATGAACAATATTTTACGTTCATTTTGTTAAAAATGAACATGAACAAAAGCCGTGTCCGTTCATTTATGTTCGCGAACGTCCGATTATGCGTTCGTGAACGTTTGTTTATGTACATTTATTTATTTATGTTCGTATATCATATATTTTAATTGTATAATTTTAAAATTGATTTGTTTAAACAAGACAACATTTATAAAATAATATATTATGCATAATTTCATAAAGTTTATGCTTGTTTGTCTATTTTCATTTATGTTCGATCATTTATGTTCGTTTAGCGTTCGTTTATTGTCTTAATGAACGAACAAAAACGAACATGAACAACTCATTTTCTTAATAAACGAACATAAACAAGAAAATTCGTCTGTTTAAGCGTTCGTGTTCGTTTATTTGTCCGGTTTAAATTAAATAAAAACATGAACAAGGCTTCGTTCGTGTTCGTCCGGTTCGTTTACAACCCTATCTAGATGTGTTATAATTTACAATGTTCCTTATTTTAACATACACTTAATACACTCACATACCTCGGTAGTAATATCCATGTAAATATAAGAAACAGAATTAATGATTGCGAGCCCAATTCTAAACTGAAACAGGTGTCGTTGTGTGTAATGTATTGTGTGACGTCTTCTCAAAAAAATAATACTCGTATAATTAAACAAATATTACCAACTACATTCCACTAATGAAATTAATTAATAGTGCACTACTTGCAGTTTTCATTTTATAAATTGACTCCACTATGTTTTTGCAGACTATATCCGAACATCAATGAACCAAACCTTTCAAAAAAAAAAAAAAAAAACATTTAAAATTATATGTCTAAATTATCGTGTTCAGTTAAATCTAAGTCGACAGTCGACTGTACACAAGTACATTTAGAAAGATGATACTTCTTTCTCTACTTCTAACTGTGACAAATGGCAAAAATTAATAATCGAAACAAAAAGAGATAATTAATGGATGTATGATGTTATATGATTGTGTCGGTAGGAGTAGGGTAGGAGTGGGGTGTTCATCAGTTTGGTTATTGATATTATATTTATATTAGAAAAGAGTTGTAATTGTTTTTCTTAATATAAGATATGGAAAAAAAATATATATATATTTTTATGAATTCGGTTTTCGGTTTGGTTCAGTTTTTATTTTGCCAAAATAATTCGAATATTTAATTCAGTTTGGTTCGATTTTAACAAATTTGATTCGATTACAAATGTGGTTCACTTAGGTTTTGATTTTTAGTTCTTGCGGGTGTTATCTGATTTGTGAACACCTTCGGGAGGAGTGTGATTAATAATATTAGTTAAAAAGATATATCAATGTTATGGATATGTTTTAGGCTTAGAGATGCTAGTCAATACAAAGACGGACTTATGTTTGGTCCAAATCCACCAAAATTTAATGTCCACTGCTTATATGGCGAAAGGCCCAAGGACTAACGGCCAACTTCACAAATGGTATTTAACTATCCATGGCTCCATGCATAAACGAAAAGTTTACGGAAATTTGATCATTAAATTGATCTAGTGGTAACATACATGATGTTTTTACAAGAGTCTGAAATAGTTACGGTGACGTTTTCGGATATACCGTGTAAGTCTCAGCCAAATTCCTTCGGGTAACATTTTACCCAACATGGTTTAACCAAACACTCGCATAATGCACATTACTCCTATATACATAGATGATAGATGAGTCAATTTGCATAACTATCAAAACATATTCTTTAAATGGCCTAAAATGTTTTACGGTCTCGAAAGGTCTCAAGTCTCAACCACAATATATCATTAGGCTAACGTTCCCAAACCGAATATAGCGTAGTTCGCTCTTTAACAATCAATTTTTCATGACAAAATATATTTATAAATAAACATCAATAGTTATCAATCTTTAAAACCTCTTGACCGATCGAGATGCTATAATTCTATTCATTCATAACAAGTGCGTAGTTGGATTTTTTTGCAATGAATTTTGTTTTCTTATACTAGTAACAGATTTCTAGTTCAAGTACATAACAACCATATCAGGTTTTAAACGATAAAAACAAAATTGTCAACTGATCGATCAAGATTAATTAGAAGTTTCTTTCGTAATTAAACTTCATCTACTAAATTCGGTGTCGTTTCATCTTTTGGTATATCGAGTTCTTTATGTAGGGAGAAACAACAGATTAAAAAATAAAAGAAAATTGTATAACTCTTTAATGGAAATAACTAAAATTAGTACAATCAACTAATCAAGAAACGAAGAGGTTACTCTTTACAAACTCATTAATCATATCTTCTTGCGATGATAGCTTCAACATGTCGCGTAAGTACCTACCTTCATCACTATTATCCAAATTCGTAACTGGGTCGGGGATGTATGGCTCGTACCCTAATCCTTCTTTTTCAAACATTATGATTTTGTTACCGCTAGCATTCAAATCAGGAGCAAACAAATCCCCACCAAAAATATCTATATTGTTCTCAGATCCAATAAACGATCTTGTATTCCAGCATTGATTGAATTGAAACACACTAATATCGTCGCCTTTGTCTTCATGATGAACGTTATTCTTATACGAATCAAAACCCTTATTAGACGAGTCATCCCAATGACCCCAACGATCATGCTTTAACCAAAGCGAATGATATCCATTATTATGAGTACCTGTGCTGTTTTCACGCGCTAAATTGGCAAGAGTTGGAACACCAAGTGGTAAAAAGTTCTTTCGATACCTAGATTTTCCTAGCTTTTTGAGATGGGAATTGAGAGTATGTAGAAGCTTGGATTCGGGTTTGATCTTCTTGGACTTTTGGTGATTGTGATGACGATGGTGATGATGATGATCTGTTACGAAGACATTGCTTTGTGGTATATCGTCGTTTAAATCACATATAACCCGTTTCTTTCCCATGATGTTATAATATCGATCAGAATGCAAGATTTATTAGACGATTATGAAGTAAAAGCAAGAGGAAACTATTTAATCGTGTTTTGTGGAGTTGTCCGTAATTTGCAATCTTCCTGATAATTTGCATGCATTCAATAACGCGTACGGAAAATACTTGATGGTCAAATAGTTAATTCTACTTCCTATATTTATAAGGTGCCACAAAAAAAAAGTTTCCAAAATTTACATATAGAACATGTAACACCGACTCAATGCAGATCTATGGTTACCATAAATTGAAAAGAAAAACTTTCTATATTAACATGAGAATGTAATTAATTAGGATCTCTATAATCTCTATATTTATTGTTAGGATATTGACAATTCTAGTTATGGTGTTATTTGGTTAATTAGTTTGTTAGTTGGTAGCTTAACATGTAGTTGAATAGGTGTCTCCTTTGAATTAGGATAACTTGCCTTGCAAGCCAAGTAATTGGCAGAGCCGGCTCGACCATGAAATCACTAAAGCAAAAGCTTTAACCTCTTACCTTCTTAAGGCCCCAAAAGGACATATATCACCCTTTGTACACAATAGTGAAGCAAACAATCGCGTTTTAGCCTCGCAAAAACGATGCCATTTATTTTTATACATATTTCAATTACAAGTTCTGCAAAACTAGACAACAAAAGGATATTGCTGCCTTATGTGAGGATGATGCTGCATAAGGCTACAAGATTATCTTACAAAAGAAAAAGTAGTCATAGTCCTAATATATCATTAGATGTTTGGTGACAAAGGTGAATGAAGGTGATCATAAGATATTAGTTTGTGTTTGAATCTGTTTGGCTTAACATTTGGAATAGCAGTTTGTATGTTTCTAGCTATTTGTTATTTGTAGCATTTTAAGAGGTGTTTGAAAAATCACTAGACCAAACAACACTTTTCTAGTGGACGTTTTTTGTTTAGTCCTCTACGATACGTCAGGGATAATAAAATCCGTGACGACACGTCGTAGGCGTTCACTGTCGAATGCCCGTCGGCGATCATCGCGCCGACGACATTCCCTACGACAAGGTGGGACCCACACTCTTTTGGTCAATGGTTTTGTAATTTCGGTTATATATTTCCTACGATACGTCGTAGGATAATAAAGATAATTAATCATTTTGATTAATTAGTTAATCCTTATCCTTTATTATACCTACGATACGTCGTGGCATTCACTTAACACAAAAGAATATTTCGTAATTATACCCATGACATGGCGTCGGTATAAATAAAACCCAACAATGTATGCTTATATTATACATACGATACGTATAGAGGCGTAATAAAAATTGAAATTAGCTTTTTTCCCTACGATACGTCAGAGGAATTACGTCGAATCGTTTCTTGCGACAAATGCCTCGTGATGCGAACAAATTCCCAGATTTTTAGGAAATATTTCGAGAAAATCACCAAAACTGTAGATGCAACCAATTCCAAATTCCAATATTCAAAACAACATATAACGACCAAAACGCAAGAAGACTTATATATAATTGCTAAACACCCTCAAAATACATCAAAACAATACAAAGTCTACAAAACGGGTGTTATAACATCTAAACCTAGGCGCCATAACCACAAATGTTGCAATATCCAAAAGGTTCAAGTCGCCAAAATGTTCACTACACGATAACAAGATATGGGTCGACAAAATATAGTTCATATGATAAGTAACACAAACTAACCCATATACCTCGATCTAATGCCCTCGTCATCGAATAGCTACCATCCTCCCCGATCACCACTCCCGCCCGCCACCACTCACCCGCGCCGCGCCACCCGAGCCTACCTCATTCTGAAGACATCCGACCGATCATCTCGGCCCGTTGGGTCGCCCGCATGATAGACATCAACCGCTTGAGCTCTTTCCGAGTCTCCTTAGCGCCTTCTTCAATTGACTTGATCTTCTTATCTTTCTCATTCTTGTTCGTCGATCTTCTTGTCGAGTTGTAAGTCTTAGGTAGGTGAATGCGGGTAGTCAGATAAGCTAGTCTTGCCACGTCCGGTAACACAGGCCCCTTCCACTACATGTGGCCCTCCGCTTGCCTTCGGAACCATGGCAAGTATCTTCTCCTCTGTAGGCGACCCTAGAGGCGATTTGCTCCAAGATCGCGCAGCAAATCATCTCTTCTGTGTAGTTGAAAAGAATGAGAAAATCAATATATTAGTCGGGTTACTAGATTATGTTTCAATAAATCATTAAAGTTCGTGTTTGAAAAAAGCAATACTTACGTATTGAACGGGCATCGCCCCGCAACCATTCACCCCTCGCAACGCGAGTCATGAAGCTCAGTATGAGAGAAGGAACTCGTGGGTCTCACTGTTCTCAAACTGTACATACATATGCATATAAAATGAAACAAATTAAAAATGAAAAATCATATACCATATATATAATGAACAATATGTAAAATAATCAAAATGTGTCTTACATATTCATGTCGAGATACGGCCAACGAGCGAGATCCTTGGCGGCTATGGACCTTGTTCTTTTTCCTGTTCTCTGCATTCGTCTTGGCTCGAAGTTGGTTCCCTTCCTCGAGGTAGAACTGAATATGCTTCTCCCATTCAGAAGCCTCTACGTTCGGAGGAGGGCGTCTTCGAATCTCATCCACAGAATCAACCCCACCGTGGCTCGTAAAGTAATCGCGCTTCCTGTCATGCTTGTTGTTCCCGTAGCGCCTAGCCAAATATGTATCGATAGCAACCTTTATCGTTTTCCAGTGCGGACCATTCTTATGGGGCTCCAAGTTAAAGTGTTCCTGCATTCAAATATAACAAAAATAAATATAGAGATATATATTAATAAACAAATTTTTAGATAAATATACACATTCAAACAAATTTAAATAAACAAAAAAATTTATATAAATAAATAAATTTATATAAATAAATAAATTTTAGCGTATCGTTATATGAAGTGTCAGTCCATTTACTTTTGACCTTGTGATGCGTAAACTTTGCCATAAAATCCAATGTAGTCATAAAGTCACATCCCGGGTAGAGTGCCTGGTTAGAACTGGCAAGTAACTCTTCAAACTCGTTACGTTGAGGAGGTGTCGGTGCTTGAGTCGGGTCGTTACTTGTCTCGCCAATATTTCCTTGAGCTGGCTCATTATCCGGAGGAAGATCAAAAATATCATTAAGGCACGCAGCCATGTCACTCATCTCACGTTGTGTTGTGTTATCTACTAATGACGGAGGATCTGGTTCACCGTGATGATGCCATATTGTGTAAGTTGGGTCCCACCCATATTGGCCTATGTGAGTTTTAAGTCGGTGGATATCTACATAAGGTACATTACGACAAAGACGACATGGACACTTTATATTTCCGGATCTATTCAATAACGGCTTGCAATGCTCGAGGAATGCCTTAAGACCATCATAAAATTCTTTGCAACAACGTTTCTCTAAAAGGGTCCAACTCTTATCAATTATCATAACTGCGTTTTAATAATGCCACTAGTTATTATATGCACTTAATTAAACACATAAACGTGGAATTATTACACATGTAAAGGTGGAATTATTACAAGTTGTTTTGTTCACCTATTGCAACTATGGAAGGCAATCCTAACCCACTCTTTGAATGATTCGTCTCATATATGAAGCAGATAATCGATTACTATTTGAGAAAATTAAGAAGCTTTCCTCAACTCCCAAATATGTGTATCAAGACATATTCGTGAGGAGTAAAGGAGAAACATCACGAAATCATCTCAAATAATAAAATCGCCACACGCATCCATATCCTAAATGACACAAAACATTCAAAAAGCGATCCAACAGGGACTTTCCAAATTAATTTCTAATAAATTAATTTCGGACGGGTTCTATAGGATGATTAAATTTGGACGGGGACTTTCCAAAATTAATCACTAAATCCTAAAACATACTTATTAATACATTTTATATGAAAATAATATTAGAACCCGACTACATACATAACATAACCAATAATTCAGACTATAATTAATATAGGTAAAAATATGTAAGACATTAAATATACACATGTGCTATTTATCAAATTATTATTATTGTTATAGAACAACTTGTAACCTTTTGTTCTCAGCGCCTATCAAATTTTTATACTTGTGTGTATACAAGTAACCTTTTGTTCTCAGCGCCTATCAAGTTTTTATATTTGCGCAGCCTACTGGTGAAGGTGGTGCAAGTCGTGCACCTATTTGCATAGACTTAAAGAGGGGTGAGCATTTAACTAGTTTAGCAAACTACATGAACTACTTGCAAAAATACCAACAATCCAAGCAAACATCACTTACTGATAGCCCATCATATTGCATCAACATAGTCACATATACTGATACAACAACAAATAACTCAATAACATCAAATCATAACTAAGCCAATAAGCATTAAAAACACCTGTTGGTAATAACATTAATATTGCATCAACATTGACATTCAACTTTGTAGAAGATAATTAGGAGGGTGTTTGGGATTGTATATAACCTTAGTCTTTGTCTCGGCTGTCTCGGCTTTCGGCTCAGGTCCAACTCTGTAAAAAAAAAAAGCTCAGGTCCAACTCTATTATTTCAACTTTTACAAAAAAAAAAGAAAAAAAAAGATACATTCATATACTTAAAAAAAAAAAGACAATTCAACTTTTGACGACGACATGTCCTCGGTGATATAAAATGGATACTAAAAAAAAAAGACACCTCATATTAACCTGTCGGATCTTACCTTAGTCTTTGTCTCGGCTTTCGGCTCTCGGCTCTCGGGGTTCTCAACTCATCAGGTCCGAATTCTGTCAAAAAAAAAACAAAACAACAACAACACAAACTCAGTAATATATAACCTGGGCTCGAATTAACAAAATCGAATTAACAAAAACATCAAAAATCAAAAAATTAACAAAATCGGAAAAAAAAATCATATTAACCTGTGGTGGTGGATCGACTGTGGTGGTGTAGTGGTGGAGATGGTGGTGTTGGTGTAGCGAGGTGATGGTGGTGTAGTGGTGGAGATGGTGGTGTTGGTGTAGGAGATGGTGGTGTGCTGCTTGTGTGGGTGGCTTTTCAATTGTCTTTTTTTGTTAAGTGTTAGATAATAGATCTGGTTTTAGCTTTTCTAATATACCTACGACATTTCCCTACGACATGTCGTAGGTAAATTAAATTTTTTTGTCGTTTTCTGTTTTGGCGGGGGTATGAAAATTTTGGGGGGATGCACGAATATTTTTATGGAACTAAATCCCTACGACTTGTCTTAGGTGTTTAATATTTTTATTTAATATATAATTAAAAATTAAATTAAATACTTGTATAGAATTAAAATTTTTTATTTAATATAAATAGTTTTACTTAATACATAATTAAAACTTAATACTATTTTTATGAAAGTAATTAATTTAATTTAAACTTAATACTTTTATAAAATTAATTGATTATATATAATAAAATTTTAAATTAAATAATTCTATTTATAATTAAATAATTTTATTTGTAATTAAGTACTTTTATTTAATATGTTATGGATACATAACACGTTAAAATGGACGAGTCGATATGTTATGGATATACAAAACATGTTAAGCGGATGAGTCGAGATGTTATCGGTATCCATGACATGTTAAGTTGATGAGCCGAGATATTATGGATATGCATGGCATGTTAAACGGATGATTCGAGATGTTATGGATATACATAACATGTTAAACGAATGAGCCGAGATGTTATGGATATCCATGACATGTTAAACGGATGAGTCAAGATATTATGGATATGCATGACATGTTAAGTTGATGAGCCGAGATGTTATGGATATGCATAACATGTTAAACGGATGAATCGAGATGTTTTGGATATACATGACATGTTAAACGAATGAGCCAAGATGTTATGGATATGCATGACATGTTAAGCGAATGAGTCGATAGGTTATGGATATTCATAACATGTTAAACGGATGAGTCGAGATGTTATCGGTATCCATGACATGTTAAGTTGATGAGCCGAGATGTTATGGATATGCATGGCATGTTAAACGGATGATTCGAGATGTTATGGATATACATGACATGTTAAATGGATTAGTCGAGTTGTTATGGATATCGATGACATGTTAAACAGATGAGTCGAGATGTTATGGATATGCATAACATGTTAAACGGATGAGACGAGATGTTATGGATATGCATGGCATGTTAAACGGATTATTCTTATGGATATATATGACATGTTAAATGGATGAGTCGAGATGTTATGGATATGCATAACATGTTAAACGAATGAGTCGAGTTATTATGGATATCCATGACATGTTAAACGAATGAGTCAAGATATTATGGATATGCATATCATGTTAAATGGATGAGTCGAGATGTTATGGATATGCATGACATGTTAAGTGGATGAGTCGATATGTCCTTTTTCATGTTATGGATATGCATGACATGCTAAACGATGAGTCGAGATGTTATGGATATGCATGACATGTCAACATGACACCTGTGGAGATACATGACATGTTAAACGGATGAGTCGAGATGCTCTGAATGTACATGACATGTTAAACGTGACACCTGTGGAGATACATGACATCGAGTCCTGGAAATGCAGAGTGCTCAAACTGCATCAAATTGAAAGGAAAGATAAAAGTACTCGAGAAAACAGTTGAAATGTATATGCATCCCGAGAACCACACATTTCATTCAACCGCACTACTTCACGACCTTTATGATGACATGAAAAAACTTGGTTTAGAGTAATTCGGATGTTTTAATGGTTAAACTCGATCGGTTTGTAATTTAATTAAAGACGCTTTGATATTTGAACCTTTATCGATCTCAGAATGTAATTTGTGAGCTTTAATATTAGACGCCGACTCTCATGTTTAAACTTTATCGATTTGTAATGTACTTGACGCTTGATGTTTGAAATGTAAATCAGACGCATTAATATTAGACGTTTATCGACTTGTGATGTTAAAGTTATTAGGAATATATGCCTACGACATGTCGTAGGAAACAAAAGCGGAAAAATACCGCTAAAGTTCTAATAAATGCTACGACATGTCGTAGCCATTTATTAAAATACAAAACTATTCG
Source organism: Chrysanthemum lavandulifolium (assembly GCA_022545495.1). Classification (NCBI taxonomy): domain Eukaryota; kingdom Viridiplantae; phylum Streptophyta; class Magnoliopsida; order Asterales; family Asteraceae; genus Chrysanthemum; species Chrysanthemum lavandulifolium. The sequence continues at coordinate 59,374,094 of CM040245.1, forward strand.
ATGATCTACGACACGTCGGAAGGAAATAACAAACCACAAAATTAATTAACACTAATCATCGTTAATCACCCTAATAATTGCATGTGTTTATTTTACCGATGACATGTCGTAGGATTTAGAAGGAAAAATACCGCCCAAAATGGATGAACTGCTGAAAGTCAATTTTGACCATTAAAATGCCTACTTACATGTCGATCGGCATTTTATTACCAATAAAATTCAACGATTTGAGTCTCGCTCAACACCTTTTTTGTCGCTTAGTGTATTTTCCCTACGACATGGTGTCGTAGGATTTCCTTTGTAGCCAGCTTCTCCTTTTTCTTGTAGTGAATGTCCATCATCTTTTAAAAGTATTTGCATTGTAAACATTGATTTGGAGTAATATATATTCACCTTTAAAAAAAAAACTAGAACCAACTTATGTGCCAGAAGAATATTTTACATTTTACTTATAACATTGTTACAAACTTTTGAAGGTTATAAAAAGTACCAACACAAAAGTCTGAAACACACTCAAAGTTACATGGTTAAAACATATTTATGTCAAGGTGCATATTTAGTGTTTCTTTGAAAAATCAATTTATATGAAGTTATTCACTAAAACTTTACTATTCTAATATGATGATCGGCGCTCATTTGTAAAGTGACAAAATTTTACAAAGTGTAAAAAGTCATTAATCATCTGACACGTGTCTATCATCTCATTTTACTCAAAAAGCCATTTAGGGGTAAAAGGGTCATTTGACTTGTTTTTTGCATTTTCTAATTAAACTTCATACGCACATAACTTTTAAATGACAAATTTAAAAAAAAAAAATTGATTTCATCATAATTTTTAAAATTTAATCCTCTTTAATTTGGTACAAATCTTATTAAAATATTTTGTTTTTTTACCCATCAAATGGGTCTTGATTTTTTTATTTTTTTATTTTTTATTTTTATTTTTATTTTTTATTTTTTTTCATTTTAGACCCTATTTTTTTACCTTTATAACTCTTGAATTATGAAAAAAAAAATTAAAGCATGAAAGTTATAGATTTTGGTTTACTCTTTACACAGATTTTTGAACCACACAAATCTGATGTCATATGAGTGAGATATCACAAGTTAAAGATGGCGTTTTATTCATATTTGTTGTATACAATGTGTTTGATGAAATGTTTAACTAAAATTTTTAGTGTTAATATTACGTTAAATACACCAATTTTTGTACCACAACGCATCATTAATCATTTTATTAATGTAAGATTCAAAAAATGATTTTTTTAATTGTTTTTTTAATTAAAATCTACGTATTGTGTTTTATTGCGTTTTTACCATAAATTTGACTAATATTAAATTCGAAATAGAAAAATTGTAAACCATAAAAGTTATAGATTTTAGGTCAATCATTACTCAGGTTTTTGAGTCACTTAAATTCGATGTCATATGAGTGATATATCACACTTTAAATATGACGCTTTAGTCATATTTGAAGATGAAGTATGGCTTATGAACAACATGAATTATGATGAACATTAATGAACATGGATTAAAACTGATGAACTGATGAGCAACACCAATTGATGAACGATACTAACTGATGAACAAGACAACATCAATATACATGTTGTTTATAATTGTTCGTCAGTTAGTCTTGTTCATCAATTTATCAGTATTGTTGATGAACTAATGAAAAAGACAACATCAATCTACATGTTGTTCTTAAGTGTTCCATCAGTTAATATTGTTTATCAGTTTATCCATCTTCATCAGTTTTGTTGATGAACTGATGAATAAGACTAACTGGTGAACAAGAATAATTGATGAACAACACTAACTGATGAAAAAGACAACATCAATCTAGTTATTGTTCATCAATAAAAAGATATTGTTCATCAATAATAAGTAACAGTTGTTCAACGATAAAAGGCTTGTTCATTAGGTAGTCTTGTTCATCAGTATAGTTCATCAGTTAGTCTTGTTCAGTAATTAGTATTATTCATCACAGACTTGTTCATTATTTAGTGTTGTTCATCAGTTCATCAAATAACTAAAAATGTATTGTGGTACACCAATTAGTGCCTTTAAATGTACTTTTAGAATGAAAATCTCTTTTAGCCATTTTATCAAACAACTGTGTGCACTAAATATGTGTAAAACGTCCTTTTCAAAAAGTAATATTTCACTCATATCATATTGGAATTGAGTGATTCAAATTTCTAGCTAAATAACGGCCAAAAATATATACTTTCCGTGTTTTAAGTTTTACATAATGCAACTTTTAAGTTTGACAAAAAAATAAGGCCGAAGATGCCAAAAATTTCAAGAAAATCATAACTCAATTAAAATCTAAAAAAAATATGTATCGAAAGGTATATCAAATTAAACGGAATCAAATTTTAAAAATTATGGTGAATACGGTTTTCCGTAAAATTTATCATTTAAGAGTTATGTGATTTGAAATTTGGAAGTGAAATTAGCTATAATTAGAAATATACAAACTTACCCCTCGGTTTTATGGAAAAAGGGTATGTGAATATCTTTAATCCTAGTTGTAGATGGTTTTGATTGAGATTGAGGAGATCCGCGGTCCCGTTATTTTTACGCTTTTTAATACTTTGATCCTTTTTAAAGGATCGCAACCCGATTCTAATATAGCTTTATTTCTCGAAAACAAAGTTCATGAAAAACAAATGATTATATCTAATTTTCTTATCTTTTGTGACCTTTACTTAGTTCTTATAAAACACATATAGGTCCCATATGAAATGTTTTTAAAACCTTGAGAAGAATGATAACATGATTTACGATTGCAAATTACAAATGTTTTTCTCGGCTATTTCAATAGCTCTTTACAATTACTCTACTTTAGTTCTTGTATCGATCTATGAGTATTTGTTACGTATTAGATAACTACTAAATAATTTCAACTCGAAAACAAGAGACAACTTCAAATAACCTAAAGCCTCTATTTGAGATCTTGTTTTAGGCATCTCGAGGCCTAAAAACGTCCATGGTAATCAGCTAACTTAAGCCTAAAGTTCTAGTTGGTTTGTGATTAAGATATTGACGACCTCTTCTTTGTTAAAGGACAACTGAGGCTTAAATCACATCTTCAAGTGTGCCTTTCTATGTAACCAAAATAGTTAAAGCAATATGACCACCTTTCGATTTATTTGTGTTGTTCGATTTTTGAAGGTGTTGGGTTTATTGATTTGATGATACAAAACAATAAAGAATGAAACATCAAGGACTTAAAGTGACAAAGAAGAAATCTACAAAAAGATGGAAGGACTTGCTTGCAAAAGAAGATTTACTTATTAGTCATTCGTAGAGATTTGTAAACCCTAATCCTCTAGTATATAAAGAGGACATACGGTGTAGGTTTTGAAATTAAGTCTTCCAATATGTAGACGTCTAGTAAAGGTGTGTGTGTAGGCGTGTTTCTATAAACGCCTAGGTTAGTGTTAGTTTAGTTATCTCCAAGATCGAAGAAGACTTTGATCCATGTTATAGTTTAGATAACACGTTATTATTCTGATCAAATAATAATTGGGGAGATGTGGAAAAACCTTGTGTCAACAACATATGAAGTTCTTATTATTTCGCTGCATATTGTCTATGTTATTGTTAAACCCTAAGGCTCAAAACGATCTCAAGGAGTCTAACGGACTTCACAATTGGTATCAGAGCTTGGGGAGCTCGTTACCTAGGGATTCACAAGGTTTCTTGGCGAAAAAGAATGAAGAAAATCGAGGTTATACAAAATTCGCAACTTTCTGCAGCACTGTTTTAAAAACGCGGTAACTTTTTCGTGAACCGTTGGATCGGGATGAAATTTTTTCTGGAGCATCTCAGTATATCCAACTAACGTTTCACCGGAGGGATCGTCAATTCGAACTCGCAATAAAAAGTTATTCAGGTAAAAGTTTGTCAGTAAACGGGTAAAGTTTCGAATTTTAGAGTTTAATTGCATACAAAATCGATCTCTATTGAATGTATAATCTAATATTGTCGTTTTTTGCATCCTTATGATTGGTCCACCTCGTATTAAACTAATTTGGTTATATTCTTGTGCATGGAATACTCATTAATTCCATGTTGCACATTATCTTGACTCTGAGCTGCATAAATTATTTATGATTACCTCGTACAGAAATTGAGAGTCGGTTGATAATAAGTTTTTATTGTATTGGATGGTGCACTATTAAATTGTCGACCTTTGCATATGATCTATACTCTCGATCGTGGGTAGGTAATGCTATTATCTATATACGATTGGACATGTGCTGCTCGAACAGTTTTGGTCAAGTATTGTCTTCGCAACTTTATGATGTTCGACAAAGGTGTTTTTAATGCTGCTAGTTACGACTGTTCATTCGATATCGGTTAATGGTTTTGGTAATACGCTTATTCCGTCCGTGTAATTACCAACGTCAAGACGATTTGTCTTTCGCTTGTACAAGAACCATGGAGTCCGCAAGTTCTCGAGAGTGTGAAGGATAAAACGGGTAGTAATGATTGGATTCGATGTACCGAGATGCTTCATGGATCATTGAATCTTGGTTTTGCTTCTTGAATGATTAGTACCTTGTTCGACTTACGTATCTACTACTCGCTCGTTCAACGTTTATACTTTCCTCTGCTACCTAGTTCGTTACCACTGTTTGTGATAGATTGTATCCACTGCTACAAGGCTTCTAACCACTGCTAGTATTTTTCCGTTTCCACTGCTAAGCATTCTTGGTTACCACTACTATGCTTATACGTTAATGTTGCTTCTCGACAACACTTACTACTGGCATGAACTATGGTCGATCATGGGTTTTTGACTGTCATATTTGAGATATTATAGTTATTAGTTGATCATGGGACATTGATTGGCGTTGAACTTGAAGATTAGTCGATATTATTCATAGTTGCATGTGTTGTTGACTTATAGTCATTGATTGGTTGAGCAAATAAAGTAGGGTCGATGGATGCTAGTCGAAGGGTGCATATAATTAATGTTACCTCATCATTACATCTGGTCAAGACTATCTTTAATTGGTGGATGATTGCTTTTGTTGATGCTTGCAACCACCGGAACTCGATTTGGTTGTGAGATTTAGAAAAGGATACAAATCAATATTAAAGATGTTGGTGTCATAGGGATAATAAAAGAGAATGGAGCACATGCGGACATGCATTAGTATTTTTATTAGTGTCGAAATTCTTCTTGTTTTGATGGAGGATATGGGATATTGATGGACTTAATGGGACAGTGTAATTTGAAATCTATATTGGATATATTGGGTTTGTCATTGGTTGATTCATTGTTCGAGAATTTGGATAACAGTTTCTATTGCTAGCTTTGTTCGAGATAAATAAGTTTATGCTGCTAGTTTTATTCGATATCTGGCAACGAAGGGTTTTTGGTTTTTGGATGCGATTGGAAGATGTTGGATGACACACACATGGGATTTTGGTTCACACGCACAAGGAGATTGGTTTATTTGTTCTTAAATGTTTTAAAAAGGCTCGGTTTGGAGATTTATTGAATTAGTTGATTACGAAGAAAGTTGATTATCACTAATTTGATGTTGTAGTTGAGTTTCACAGGTTTGTGTTCTTATCATATCTCAAAGTGGGTGTTACACTTTGTAGATAACTTGTTCGTGCTTAAAGAATGTTGACGAAGACTTGCAAAATCTAGTTTTCATAGGTCAAGGGGTGGATGGATGAAGACCTAGTAAACTATCACTTAAAGTAGTTATATTGTAGTGCTCAGTGTCTCATTGAAGATGAGGATTTTGTCAAGAGGTTGCGATCTACTTATATTTTGGTTAGCAGTATAAGTTCAACGTCACGTGGATAGTACAAGACATAAGACACAAGTTTGAGTTATTTTACTTCTTCATCAAATTCGTTATATTTGGTTTTCTTCACAAGTGATCATTACAAGAAGCTTACAGATTTGAAGAATCATTTGATGTTCATGCACCACTCAAGGGGAAGTTTCTCCTGCTTACATTCTCTATTTGTTGATAACAAAAAGGGGAAAAGATGTTGGAGTGGCGTGGCATGGATTAAGGGGAAGACAAAGGAAGACAAGATTGTTTCATTCATTGTGAGATTTAATTATCTCAACTTCTGCTACTTCGTCTAGGGAAGTTCGTACATAAACCGTGTTTGTTTTGTCATCATCAAATAGGGGAAGATTGTTGGGTTTATTGATTTGATGATACAAAACAATAAAGAATGAAACATCAATGACTTAAAGTGACAAAGAAGAAATCTACAAAAAGATTGAAGGACTTGCTTGCAAAAGAAGATTTACTTATTAGTCCTTCGTAGAGATTTGTAAACCATAATCCTCTAGTATATAAAGAGGACATAGGGTGTAGGTTTTGAAATTAAGTATTCCAATATGTAGACGTCTAGTAAAGGTGTGTGTGTGTTTAGGCGTGTTTCTATAAACGCCTAGGTTAGTGTTAGTTTAGTTATCTCCAAGATCGAAGAAGGCTTTGATCCATGTTATAGTTTAAATAACACGTTATTATTATGATCAAATAATAATTGGGGAGATGTGGAAAAACCTTGTGTCAATAACATATGAAGTTCTTATTATTCCGCTGCATATTATCTATGTTATTGTTAAACCCTAAGGCTCAAAACGATCTCAAGGAGTCTAACGGACTTCACAGAAGGGTTCTTTAAGAAGTTGATTATTTCTTGATTGTTTGTTCTTGTGATGGTAAAGGTTTTCCAACCTATATAAAGATGGTAATTGTCACTTTTCGAGTGTAGAGTTATAATTTTTGTTTGTCCAAACTTTTAAATTTTGAATTTTGTGTGTATTTTGTTTATGTGCAATGACATATTTTATCATTCCATGCCAACATGATAGTTTAGAAACATAAGAGTAACATAATATACATAAATGTTAAAATTCAAAAGTTTGGATCTATAATAGCAAAAGAAATAAAGGTTGTCTATGCATATCCGGTTCTTTCAAAAGGGGGAACCGGTATCGTACCGGACGGGATTTCGGTACCAGTACTTGGTACCGCGAAATCGATACCTATCCGGTTTTTTCAAGCGACGGGCACTTTGATATGCTTTCAAAGAATTTTTGTTTTGAGTTTTGTTTTGATGTTAAAATTTGCGTCTTGAAAAATTACATATGATTTGTATGTTAGGAATCACGTATGATTTCACAAATCACATGTGATTTCATAAAATCATACTTGATTTGATAATAGCAAATCGCATGTAATTTCTCCAGACGTAAATTTCAACACTTACAAAAAAATGTCGAAAAAAAAGTTTCTCAAAAGTATATGGAAGTGTCCCTTTATAGATAGATGTTTAATTCTCGCCGTGATTGTATGATTCTTTTCGCTTAACGATTAACGGTTTGCGAGATATTTAATTTAAAAAAAGTAGTAAAAGTCTTTTTTTTTATCAAAAAAATTGATGGGTAAGATTAGTTCATTTGATCTTTAGTGAATATTTGAATTACATTAAACTTTTCTCTAAGAGCACTCCCAATCGTAACACCATAACACCGATAACACCGCCCACGTCAAGAACATCGCCTTTAACATTTAACATTAACATCCCCAAAACACCCACAACAATAACATCCCAATAACATCAATAACATTCCCAACAATTTACAAAACAACCCTCATTTAGGGCATAAAAAAAAAAAAAAAAAAAAAAAAAAAAACGCACGTTAAGGGGTTAACGGGAAGGACTAACGCCAAAATAACGCAGGAGGTCCGAAGGTAATAATGGCATAACGCCGTTATTTTTCACACAAAAACGCCGTTAGAGCGTTACCTTTGTGTGTGCTCTAAAGACTTGTTTTGAAATCCAAAAGTCTGACACCTAAGTTTGTTACGTCAGGATTTTTTTTAACATAATTATTTGTTATTGAAAATAATAACGAGAAGCTAAAGATTACAAAGACTCAAAACAAACTAAAACAAAACTCAAAACACGGAACTAAATACTATCTCACATGCCTAAAACTAATTTATCAAAGAGTGGATCAAATAAGAAAATGTAATTAAGATGAGAAGAACTAGGTATAAAACCCGTGCACGCACGGAATTTTGACAAAAATAATAGAGTAAATTACACCGTTCGTCCCTATGGTTGCTCCAAATCACTACCGTAGTCCTTGTTCTTTTTTTTTGCTTTTTTGCTCCCTATGGTTTACATATTGCACGTCGGTCCCTTATCGCTAACCCGCCGTTATCTTTCCGTTAGTTCAAGGGCAACGTTAGTCCATTAACCAAATGATCGCTTGCAACGTTAGTCCTTTATACTAACGACCGCTAATAACTCAAAATTTTCTTTAAAAAAATCTTTCCGATTTAAAAAATTACGTTTTTTTATCGATTTTTAAAAAGCTTTCCGATTTAAAAATACGTTTTTTTAACCGATTTTAAAAAGTTTTTCCGATTAAAAAATTGCGTTTTTTATCCGATTTTAAAAAAGTTTTCCGATTTAAAAAATATGTTTTTAATTTGATTTTTAAAAAGTTTTTTGATTTAAAAAATATTAAGTTTTTTATACGATTTATAAAAGATTTTCCGATTTTTAAAAGCGTAATTTTTAAAAACTTGATTTTTAAAAAGTTTTTGCCGATTTTAAACGTAATCGATTAAAAACTTTTTTAAATCGAGTTAAAAACGTAATTTTTTTCGTCGGAAAAAAATTTTAAAATCGATTAAAAAATGTATTTTTTAAATCGGAAAAAATTAAAATCGATTAAAAACGCTCATTTTTTTAAATTACACCGTAAAAGACAAAAACGTAAGAAAAGCGGACAAAGCATAAAAACGAAGGAAAACGATAAAACGGACAAAAGCGTAAAAAAAATGAAAAAGCGATGAAAACGATATATAAGCGGACAAAACGTATGAAACGTAAGAAAAGCGGACAAAGCGTAAAAACAAAAAAAAGGTATAAAACGGACAAAACCGTATCACAACGTAAGAAAGCGTATAAAAGCGTAGAAAAGGTGAGACGAAAACGATAAAATCGGACGAAACGCATGAAAACAAAGTAAAACTATAAAACCGTGTAGAAAAGATTTTTTTAATAAAATTTTTGAGTTATTAACGGTCGTTAGTATAAAGGACTAACGCAAGTGATCGTTTGGTTAGGACTAACGGTGCCATTGAGATAACGAAAAGATAACCGCGATTAGCAATAAGGTGACGTGCAATATGTAAACCATAGGAGCAAAAAAAAAAAAAAGAATAGGACTACGGTGGTGATTTGGAGCAAACCACAGGGACGAACGGTGTAATTTACTTAAAATAATATTTATATATTTTGCTGGAAATTTTGGTATTTTTAAGTTGATATGTTATAATATATTGAAATTACCAAAGATAACTATATTATAAATTTATAGTTTTAGACCCGAGCGCACAAGGGTTTCACATATGTCGTATTAAGGAGGTTTAAGTCGCACAAATTGTGTTTTCGCAGAAGTTTAACTTGGTGAACGTTTGCTTATTTTTAGTTAAATAAGTAGATGTTTTGCATAACTAAAAAAGATTTCGATATATTTGATGTATTGTCATTTGTACGGAGTATTTCCTTTTGGTTTGTAAGATACGACATTTTATAAAACTTTTCAAATAACAATCTTATACTGCTTTACTTTTTTCCTTTGATAAGCAACTATTCCAATCATGAATTTCATCTAATTTTGAGCAAGTAAAAGGGCTTCGGTCATCTGCACCCGTATTTGCAACGTGAAGAAGTGCATTAGCAGCTCCTATTATAACATCTATTGACCTTTGTAAAAAACTTCCTCGTTTTTCCTTTTTAAAATTTGAAACGACTTTTACACTAACTTCTTCTAGTGGTTGATCTTTTTCACATGCCAACTCAACTTGATTATCGATATGCCCATCTACCTTGTATACTTTCATAAGTTCTCTCGTGCGTGCATCCCTGTGATTTCCAAACTATTAGACTTTCAAGAGTAAAGTTAGTAACAAATCTAATAATTTTCTGGGAACTAATGAAGGGAGCAAAGATGCCCATATTTTAGACTTTACATTATAAGACAACAAATACTTGACATCTGAAGTAGATATGCTACATACGCCATTAAGGGTCACTTGGCCTTTAAGGTCAATACACGATCGTTGAACTAACATACCAATATAAATATCATAAGACCTTACAAAATGACCTTAGTTCTTATAACAACTATAAGCAGCTTCAACAAAAGTATGAAAGTAATATTGCAAAAACGGAGAGAAAAATAAACTCAAGAACAATACCACAGGACCATCATAGCTGATCGTGCCAACAAATTAGAGAAAAATCCATTAATAATTTCTACCAATTTCTCATTAAAAAACCAAAACTAATGAGTAAAACATATAACTTTCTTAAGTTTAGTCTAATATCTGTGAATGTCCTCACATGAATAGCAAATATTCGGCATTTGGTGACGCATTTCTATTTTGGTAAGTCCTGTCCTAGCTCTCTCCTACAGCCTTGTTCTCTTGTTATAAACATACGCCACGATCAACTCTAGCTCATACCTTCTTATCCTCATTGTACAAAATCAACACATCAGTTATTGGACTCCTAAACATATCGAAATGGCCCCTTGATAAAACAACTCAAATCCTTCTATTGTAATGTTTTTTCAAACTTATATACTTGGCCAAGTTGGTCATAAGAACATCTGGACAAACCATGGTGAAAGTGTTGTCATTTCGTCTGATTTTTAGAGCATTAGGGATTGTTTTCTTGGTACACATTGCTTCATAAAATTGGGTTCTTCCTCTTAATCATTCTCTTTATATATGCTCGTTAGCGCGACGGGGCGCCTCACGCTTTTTAGTTGGGTGTTGTTGTTGTTGGTGGTGTTGACGTATCACACCCATAAGCATACAAATCAATATGCTCTTAGCACTTTCTAGCTCATAAGTTGTTATAATTGATCTCATCCTTCAAATACTCCAGGAAAATTAACTAAACCAAAACCCCTTAGCATCTAAATGTAGATTATAATTCATTATTTGGCCTTTATAATAGCAATACAAGATTTAACTTTCTAGTACTAATGTACTAAACAAAGAACCCAAATACCCATATAAAATAGAACAATCCTTTTGGTATTTTAGCTCTACATTAACAAAAAATATTGAACCATTTTGACTTAAATCCAAATCCAACCTTTAATCACCGTTATAAAGTTCTTTTTTACCCGTTAATTAAGCGACTCTCTTGGACTTCTTGCGTTAAGCAATCTCTAACGAAATGTTTAATATTCAATATAAATTCTAACGAGATAAATATTTAGATATAGATCGAAACCAAGTATTAGACCCATTATACCCATTGTAACCCATTTTCGATAAGAATCAAATGATGGTAAAAGCGCAATATCTAATATTCTATATCTATCAAACCCATATATAGTTTATTATCAAGTACCGGTAAGGAAGTTGTCCATCGATAAGTAGATTCCCATTCAAGTTTATTTATAAAAGTTCCAACTCTGAAAATATACCTTTTCAGGCAATGGAGAAAGCATACTTTGTCCATTTAAGTGAAGAAAATATATTTAGAAGCTATTATAAGGATGAAACAGATAAACTTACAAATACTTCGCATTTATTCCATAGCGAAGGTAATAATTCCTCGGAGGTCAATTTTTTACTGGAGCATTTTGTACATTCCACCAATGTGCTTGTCAACCTGTGTTTGAATCATGATTGGTTGTCATCGTTGTCCACTTCACGTAACAATCAAACATAGAGAACTCAAATATTGTTTGCTAACCTGCAAATGGGATATTAAGAACCATGTTTATTGAAGGTGTTTTTAGTTTACCCATATTCTTGAATCGACTTCACCTAACAATCAAATATAGACGACTCAAATATCGTTAATCAAATAGGCACAACCAAGTAAAACACTCCTATACATATTTTACCAATGTGGAATAAATCAATGATGTTGACAACCTTTAAATTTTTAACTCCAAGAACATTATGGTCAAGTTCTCCGATGCAAAGGAGTTTCTCTCCCGGTTTGTGAACATCATGGTCCTTTTCGCCATTGGCAACCAAACCCTTTGTAACGCCTCTTCCTTGCCACTTTTCAACCAATATGAACTTCTTCTTTCTCTAATCTTTCTCTAAATCTTGTCCCATAAGCTAAACTCATTATTCCGTGTCACCAAAACCTTCGCACCAACCATAATTTACGATTTAAAGTCGATTGCAGAAAATCCAATAGCTTTGTAAACAATAGTATAAGTTAACGCTTTTGAGATACACATTCGAACATACAAATGGGAGAAATGTAATTTTTCTATACCTTCAAGATCTTGTGAAATTTTGTTAATCTACATCCACAAACTTGATAATAATTCAATGTCTATGGTAGCTGCTAAAATACTTGAGAGCGACATCACCGATATTACATTTTCTTTCCACTCTTACTGACGTAAGCAGGTCTCACAAAGCTTTCCTCTAACAAACAACAAATCGTTAAACTTTACACATAATTCAACAATTAAATATAAACAGATGATTAAATATATCATAATCAATAAATAAGTCAAGGACTTGGCTTGGTTAGCTCATGAATATTGTCTTTGAATTCTATGAATATCTATAATCTCTGCTAATAGATACCAAGATTAAGATCCTTATTATAACAATTAAATATATATATATATAAAGATCAAAATACAAATAGAGTACCTCAAATATGATAATATATATTAAAACCCATAAATGACTTTTGACAAAATATAATTTGTGTCCCCTTATCTCATCAGAAAACTGGATTGACTGAATTTGGTCAGTCTATTTTGATTTAGGGTTTTGATATAGTTGGTTTTCGGATACAATGATTCTAATGATAAGGTTTCTTCAAATATGTTCTTTGTTCGTGTAAAGGTTAAGGTTTTATAATAGGGTTCTTGATCTTCATGATTCCAGAGGTTTTCTTATCGTTGGTTTAGTGTTAAGGTTATGATCTATGGCTTTGATCCATGGTTCCCTTTTTTTTCCTAAGAAGTTACATTTGAACCCTTTGTAAATAAAATAACTGCTATCAAACCCACGTGTTTGTTCATTTTTTTTTAATAATCCGCTTTATATGACATTTTTCTGCAAAGGTCGATCAAATTGGATTCAATTTTGACTTTTTATTAACCAATCATATTGCACGATTTTGTTTATGTGGCAAAATTGAGTTCTCTTATTGGTCCAATTTTTTTTTCAGTGAGAAGGGTTTTGCAAAAATACTCCGAAATGATGTAATTCTTTTATTATATAAAAAGATTAGAAGAAACAACAACCACAAATATTAGATGCGTCCATAAAAATAGATGCATCTTCTTATTATTTATTTTTTTTTATTTAAAATATGTGGTTACAATTATTTCTCACTTTTCTCATTTAAATATTTCTTCTCACTAGATCCATACTCGTGCTATTTAAACTTTAAACACATACTTAAATACATGATTTATGCATATATCATTTATATAAGCATATTATGCACTTTCTTTTTCCAAATTTTCATCAATCGTTTATTCAAATCAACAAATCAAATCATTAAGTTCATAAATAAACATGATTATTAGGCACAATAATTATTTTTCTTTACCACCAGTTAGGTCTGCAAACAAACCGGGCGAACACGACTGAGCATTGTTCATGTTCGTTCGTTTAATCTTAACCGGACAGATGACGAATTTTCTTGTTCATGTTCGTTTATTAAAAAAAGACTAAAATACACCGTTGGTCCCTAAACTTGGCAAGGTGCATCATGATGAGACAAAACTCGGCCTTTTCATCGCCACAGGTCCAAAACATGGCCTTTAAATGCCAGATTAGTCCTTTGACCAAGTCAAAGTCTGATTTTTGTTTTGTAATCGAGGGTATTTTAGTCCAAACACATTTATGTTTTACCCTTTCATCTTTCATCCTTGTCATCATCTCCCAAAATCATTCATCTCCCAAAATCATTCATCTCCCAAACTCATCATCTCCCCAACATTGATGAAATTGGGCCTGTGCATTTAGTATCTGTATGCACGTAGCAATTAGAAAAGTGAAAATGCGAATAAGTTGTACATCAGTATCAACTTCCTACATCGGAACAACCTTTTTTTCAATGCAAGATTATATCAAGAATATAAGAAAACCTGCTCCTAGACACTAAAAACTCTAAAGAGCTACGCGCCAAACAAACAGTTGGTAGGATTGAAGATGCTTTGTGGTGGCGGTGTTATGGTAACTGCAAGTTTTATGTTCAAGTAACAAACACATTCCATTCCAGAACAGTGAAAATGTCTAGTTTAGGGAGAAGGAAGCAACCGAAGTAATGTTGTTTCGACTGTACTGTAAAACGCCACATGGGAAATCCCCGTTTGGGTCCAAGTATTCAGATTAATAGTCAACAAGTGATTTCATCGATTGAGCTGTACCAGCATATCCGCAGATGAACGTGAAGAGAAAAAGCATACACAAGCTCTTGGGCATTATAAAACGGTGGCTCTAAAAGATATTTTGTAGGATAAAACGGTGGCATTACAAAATATTATTTTAGAATTAAAGAAAACCAACAATTTGGGATGCCATTTGTACTCTTTCTATTGCCAATCTAAGATTAAAATCCGCCCTCGCTCTAAAAGATTCCGGTATCGTCTTGCAGAAAATAAACTAGAATACTCGCATAAAGTTATAAACATCGTCACAACAGCACCTAAAACACGTATAGCACATTCTACTAGATAACACAAAGCGCCCAGAAGCTGAACATTTTCAAGCTATCACTCATGCTTTACTTTGCTATCATACATAGAAATGAACACTTGTGTACGATAATTTATGTGCATAGATGCTTCAAAACTTGTTTCAAGCAAACCCCGATATAGTGAATTCATTACTGCGTCAAGTTCTCACTGCAAATCTCTCCAATCGCTCTTCTTCATATTGTTCATCCCCGACCATAGCATGGTTCACTAATCCATCATCCTCACTAGCTTTGGATTTGCCTACCCCAAACCAGAAAGCGGTAGATTATCGTGTTAGCAAGTGAAAATCGGTTTTCAAGAAAAAGGAAAACACATCTCAAACGAACCAACTCAATTTCTTAAGAGGTGGCATAATGGGACCATTGGGCAACAAACAAAGCGGGTACATTTGTTACGGGTCAAAATGGGTCGGTTACTCAAAAGATTTATGTCCCACAACTTTATTCTTTTTATGAGTAGAATGTCAAATATGATTAGAATAATTTATACTATTTTCAAAAATAAGCTAATTCAAAAAGAATGATTTACAAGAAATGACATTCCTAACCATTTTTCAGGTCATCACTAGAAAACATGACTGAGGATGGAAGAGGGGCTACAGGGCCAACATGGCTTATGGGTGACAAAATAATCAAACTGGAACTGGTAAAATACCAATTACAGAAAAATTCAGCTGATGACTAGAAACTTGAAAGAAAACATTTTTATGAAATTTGGATTTTGTTTTCTCACTTTTTACCTATATCTACATCAATGTACAACTTATTCGCATTTTCACTTTTCTAATTGCTACGTGCATACAGATACTAAATGCACATGCCCAATTTCATCAATGTTGGGGAGATGATGATTTGGGGAGATGATGACAAGGATGAAAGATGAAGGGGTAAAATATAAATGTATTATAAAAGTATAAATGTGTATGGACTAAAATACCCTCGAATACAAAACAAAAATCAGACTTTGACTTGGTCAAAGGACTAATCTGGCATTTAAAGGCCATGTTTTGGACCTGTGGCGATGAAAAGGCCGAGTTTTGTCTCATCATGATGCACCTTGCCAAGTTTAGGGACCAACGGTGTATTTTAGTCTTAAAAAAATAAGTTATTGATGTTTGTTTATGTTCGTTCCCTTAACACACTAAATGAACCGCTAAACGAACATAGATAAACAAACATAAACTTTATTAAATTAAGCACAATATATTGTTTTATAAGTGTTATTTTATTTAAACAAACCAGTTTTAAAATTATACAATCAAAAGATATGATATTCCTACATAAATAAATAAATGAACATAAACGGACGTTAACGAACGCATAATCGGACGTTCACGAACATAAATGAACGGACGCGATTTTCGTTCATGTTTGTTCATTATTTATTTATTTTTTTGAACGGTGGATGGCATAAAACTAGCAAAAGCTAGAAGGAAGATTACATAGTTATTATACTAGCTATAGGGTTTTGTAACCAACCTAAACAACTAACTTTACAATTAGGATTTCTAAGAAAAACCACAAAAAGATTGAGAAATAATGAAATCCCAAAGAGTAGCCTTCTTGGGGGGAATTAGAAGATTAGCTTATTCCAAAACCCCAAATAGCCCATAAGAGTCCCCCACGCCTTCAAGAACCGATCAATTTTAGAAGCAAGATGAGCGTCGTCAAGCCAATCATACTATTCCGAAATGTTAGAGCAAAGAGGAAAATCCAACTCCCACCACTTAGCCAAAAGAGACCAAAGATCTCTTGCCATCTCGTAATTGAAGAAAATGTAATTGACCATTTCGACATCAATTTGACACGTAGGACATGATGAAGAGTTGCCCACAATTCCTTTCCGATCCAAGTTCACTCTAGACGGGAGTTTATTAAGCTTTACTCTCCATCTAGTGGCCTCAAGACTAGAATCAAGCATCTTATCATCCACTAAAGCACGGGAAGAAGCAACCGAATACCCAGCAACAACATTGATAGACCAAGCCCAAGAATCACTTTGATCCGTAAGGGAGACATTCCCAATAGCTTCTTTAAGGGTCTCGAATTGGATCAATTCAAGACCTCCCCTGGAAGGCGTCTAGCACCGAACTCCGGTCAGCGAAAAGAAGCTGTTGGTTCGAAGAATACCCAAACCCTTAATCTAGGATTTGAATAGAAAATAGCCCAAGTGTTTAGTCCGTTAAACACTAACAGTCACTTGAGTGCACAATATCTCGATGAGTCATCTTCGTGATACTCGATGTAGGCGAAGAAGAAGTCTCTCCACTGTAGGCGGAACTTAAAGGGTGAAGATTGAGTCAAGAAGAAGATGATGGATTGGTGAGTCATGACAATAACTCATGAATCCCTAAGACTCTTCTCCAACTACATACATCAAGACAAACCAAGTAAAAGCGAAGGATGTAAAGCCGAAGAAAGAGCGGGACATGGCGGGATAAGTTTGAATCGATAAGACAAAGTACTTATCAACCAAAGTCAACTTTCACTGAATAGCAAAGATCATGCTCGGTGTCATCACCGAACTTAGAAAAGTAGTCTTGTCTCTTACCTAGAATAGTCTTTGTAGCATGAGACAAAATACATCAAGATTTTGTCTTACGTATGATGTCGGTTGTCACTTAGGAAAGAGTCAAAATCATACATGTATAAATAGCATAAGAGATGGAGTGAAAAGATTAAACTTGAATTGTAAAACACACATACACGCAAGCCATCTTTTCACCTCCAAACTCAACTTAGTTCCCGAGATAGCTCGGTGAGCTCTAAGAGTTGTGCTAAGACTTAGCCCGAGCTTAGAGAGGAGTCACCAAACTTTGTCATTTCAATCCCAGTACTATTCCAAGTACTGGGTAACGATTCTTTTGATTAATTTCTAATAAAGAATATGATGTTGAAAATTACTTTGTGTTTTACTTGCTTTAATTTAGGTCATTGTTCCTTTGTTAAATTGTTTTAAGTACTTAATTGTTTTTTAATCGATAGTGAATAGGGAACAACAAGTGGTATCGAGCAAGGCTAATTATAAAACTTCGTTTTAGGCCGCTCTAAAAGTTTTTAAATTAGGATCCTAAATGGTGAAATTGATGTACCCCAACTAGTCGATAAAAGGGAGGAGCTTATTCAATTTGTTGCCCTAGACTTAAAGTTGGAAAATTCAATAAATGGAAAAGCGTATGCTTTTCTATTTGATTAGGATGGAACCTTATTATATCAAGTGTATAAATGAAGGTCCATTTATCCCAAAATCACTCAAGGTTTGCCTAAACACGAAGCTTAGTGGACTTCAGGATGAGAGAAAAGTGGTCAAACAGGACCAAAGACTCAAAAGTATCATCATATCATGTCTTCTCGACGATATTATGAAGTCATCATAAGTCGTAGTACTGACTAAACAAACTGGGATGACACGGTTCATAGTCATGAAGGTCCATCGATACCAAGGAAAACATGATTATGGACACGAAACTTGAGTATAATACCTTCGTGGCTAAGGACTCGTAAACTCGTCTCAAACTTACACCCGTACAAAACTTTGTTAAATGAACTTTCAAATGATGGTTTAAAATTGTCCAAACATGAAATCAATGTTGGTTTTGTTATGATCTCCACGAGAAATGGTTGAATTCTCTCGGGGACTAAGGAATGCTAACCACATTCGAATCTTGAGCTTCACGAAATTTATAGAAAATTTGTCTATGAGGAAAACCTCATCAGCAGGCGATACCCGACTTGAAAAATCTCAGAAGTCAAGAAGTCCTCACAACCATTTCCAATCCGTGTCAATCGCTTTTATTCTAACAATGTGATTCAAGATTTTCGTGAAAACTCGGATGATGAGGTCGATGAGAGGACAAGCGAGGAGTACCGAACGATTTAAATATTGAGTTTCGGAAAGAGCACTCCTCGCTAACTCTAAAAGGTTTATTCGAAGAAACAAAAAATTTCAAACGCTAAAGCTAATGAAGACACTTGAATGTTTTAAGTGTCACAAAGGGTCATTTTGCAAAAGATTTTCAAAACAATTTCAACCTCTTACAAACCATCGTGGTCAAACCGGTCTTGTGCTTTAGCAAATTTCAACCAAAAATCTTTCGTCTCATCAAAATTTTCCAAAACAAATATGATCAAAACAAAGTCGTTGATTATGAAACCAAGTATAAGAAAGCAAAAGCTAAGCTTGCATTGCTTGAGGCCAATCCTCGTAAACAACCAAGATGTTAAATCGTGCATGGTAAAACAAAGGCCTCGTTCTTTGAAACCTTCAATCTGGGATGAAGAGCCGTATCATCCGATGATGAAATGGTGCATGTTAGTGCACCGATGGCCTCTCGAGAATAGGACAAGCTAGATGTTGGGAAGAATCATGCGAGAACGGGAATGGGTCAACATCGCAATGAAGAAGGTAAACATCTTACTTTCTATGGATGATGACTACGATTGGCGATCTTATATGAATTATCTTAATGTTGACCTTAAGTTCATAGAAGAGCAAAGATTAAATCTTTTTCAAAATACAACAAGCTAAGTTTTGAATTAAACAAGTGTGAGATGAATCGCTTATTTTAAAACAAGCCAAGCTTGAGGTCGCCACTTTACAAATTCAAAACATCGAACTAGTTAAGAGAAATCAGGGCTCTTCAAGATGAACTTAAAAGGTACAAGATATTCTTGATAGTTGGATCTGCTAAGAATCCTGTGGTCTTTGATGTTGTGGGTGCCCCGAAAAAGAGAGTCATAGGTGAAGATCATCTCCCGACTCTCAACAAAGACCAAAGTTCAAAACCATTTGTGTCCGTGGTATGATTACCAATATGCGACAACCCAAATTCCAGTGATTTGATTGAACGAGCTAATCACGAGTAAGCTTCCAAATTTCGATTGGAAGGATTCTTGAGCTCGAGAGCCAAGCTCTTAAGAGCATGCTAGGACTCTCGATGTGCCTAGTGGTATTGAACACATCTACGAGTCGAGGCGGAATCTCAAACACCGCTTCCCCCGAAACCTCTTGAGGTGCTTGATCCAAGCTACGAGCTTACTCCTCTAAAATTCAATCCTCGCACCAAAAGAAAGGTTTGGGCTTGGTAGAACCATCCTGCAAAGACAAACAAAACAAATCTAACAAGAGTCTACTCTACTAAGACTTCAACATCCTCTCGTCCCAGCTGGTCGACCAAATTCAAAGAACTTCACGAGATTGTGAGAAGGCGCGAGAAAAGATGGATTCCATCGAAAAGCCCCGATTCAATCAAGGAAACTAAGTCGACCTCATCTAGCTCATCAACATCAAAATCCACCAACAAACCCAAGCGAAGTGTGCAGTGTCATTACACTAGTCATACCACCGAAAACCGCTATAGAATCCTTTATTGTATGATCCGCAATAAGGATGATCACATAATCCAGACCACTTACGGTATGTAAGCTCACGAGAAGCAAACTATGCCAAAGTTGGTCATCGACGCTTCATCCTCTAAAACAGACTCTCAAGAATAGAGCAAAACCTTTTCCTCTTTGCCTCACTCGTGGGTTTAATGATCATCATCGGGATGACTGCCTCATGAACACATGTGATATATGTGAAAATCGACTCATGAGACATCCCAACATGACAAAGTGTCATTCATGCAAGGAGAAGTACAAAACAACCCAAAATCACCGAGTCTTCCTCGGTCTCTAAATGCAAAACATGTGGTAGCACAATGCACTCAACCACTTACCATGAGTCGATTGCAAAATTTAAAGAGACCTTGAGACCCAAGCCCACTAGCAGTGGGTCACTAAGAGAAACAAATTGGTTTACTACTTGTGCAGAGACACGCCAGGAGCCTATTTGGCATCTAGGCGGTGGTTGCTCGAGAAGCATGTGGTGTGAAGCGAGATCCGCACAAGTATGTAAAGGAACCAGGACCTAAGGTAGTATTTGGTGATAACTCATCATGTCCCGTCAAGGTTATGGTTCGATGGCGCAATGGAATAGTTTTCTAGAATTTCTTCGCCAATGGTCTCAAATACAATCTCATCGGTGTCACCAACTATGTGATGCTAAGTACATTGTGCAATTCAATGACAAACAAGGTACCATTTTCAATGCCAATAAAGAAGTTGTTTTGATAGCTCCTAGAAGAGATGATGTTTATGTCTTAGACATGTCTACTCTTTCTCAAGATGGAACTGTCTTTGCCAAAGCCACCGAGTCTATCAACCGGCTATGGCACAAGAGTCTCTCACATAAACTTCAAAAATATCAACAACACTCGCAAAACAAAACAAGGTCCTTGGCTTACCATCTTGGTTTTTGCAAAAGACAAACCATGCTCGCACTGTGAAAAAGGTAAACACCATGAGCATCTTTCAAACCAAACAAAATTTCTCCATCAAAGTCGCCTTCACCTCCTCGCGTATGGTTCTCTTTAGACACATCAGTCCTAGATCAATCCGGCATGAGAAGTATACACTTGTCATTGTTGATGAGTTTTCAAGATACACTTGGGTATACTTTCTTTCCAAAAGAGTCAGCGGTGATACAATAATGTCATTTCTCGGAAAATTGAAACCGTAATGACATTCTTGTTAAACAAATCGAATCGACAATGGTACCGAGTTCGGATCTCGGGACATTGAGCTTGTAAACATCATTGGTGAACCCACCGAGGGCATGCTCACTAGAAGCATGGTCGCTAATTTAATCGCTGACTTGACCAATGAATGTCTATATCTTGATTACTATCGATATAGAACCCAAAAGTGTCACCGAGGCTCTAAAACACCTAAGCCGGGTTCGAGCTATGCAAGAAGAATCAAGCAGTGTGATAAAACAAGGTCATGACCTTGATCAAATGTCCTCGGGATGTAGTAGTCATAGGAATGAAGTGGGTTTTAGAAACAAAACCGATGAAATGGCACCGTCATTAAAACAAAGCGGACTCAGAGCTAAAGGTTACGATCAACAAGAAGGCATTGACTATGATGAGACATTTGCTCTGTTGCAAGAATGGAAGCCATCATGATCTTCCTTGCATATGAAACATACATGAACTCTGTGGTCTACCAAATGGATGTTAAAGTGCATTCTTAAATGGTGATCTCAAGGAAGATGTGTATGTTCAAGAACCTCCGGGCTTTGAGAGTAGTGAATTCACGACTATGTCTGCAAGCTTGACAAAGCCCTTTATGGACTTAAACAAGCTCCTGTGGCATGGTATGAAACTCTTTCACCTTCCTCATACAAAACAAGTTTGTCGGAGGAAAGATAGACAACACATGTTTGTCTATAGAACACAACAAGATGTGATACTAGTCCAAGTGTATGTTGATGACATCATCTTTGGCTCAACAAACTACAAACTTTGCAAGCAGTTTGAAAAATGATGACAAGGAAGTTTGAAATGAGCATGATGGGTGAACTCACATACTTCCTTGGATTACAAATCGTGCAAACCGATAAAGGAATATCCATCACCAAGAGAAATACACGAAATCTCTTGAAGAAATATGATATATCCGATCGTGGCTCGATGAAGACTCCAATGGTCCCTCTAACAACCTTGGACCCGATCTCACCGCAATCTACCAATCAAACTCATTTCGGAGGATTGTAGGCTCACCGATGTATCTAATCGCTTCTAGACTAGACATCCATTCTCGACTGGTCTAATAGCAAGATATCGCCTAATCTAAAGAATCCCATCGCATGCAGCCCAAGAGAATTCTCGGATACACTGGCGGAACTCAAGCCCGGACTTTACTATCCAAAGTGCTCGTGGTTTGACCTCAAAGGGTATTCGACTGATTATGCTAGTTGTAACATGGACGGAAAAGTACCTCGTGGTCCATCTAATTTCTTGGAGGAAAGTCAGGTTGTTGGAGTGCTAAAAAGCAACAATCGGTGGCTATGTCTTCAGCAGAAGTAGTATGTAGCTGCAGCAGGAGGTTGTGCCAATGTATTATGGATGAAAAGTCAACTCAAATGACTATGACATCCATTACAAAATGGTACCCATCTTCTGTGATAACACCATGCTATTGCAATTTCCAACAACCCCGTCCTCCACCAAAGAACCAAACACATTGATATCGGATATCACTTCATCGTGGATCGATAATGAAAGGAGACATAGAACTTCATTTCATCCTCATCGAATATCAACTTGCGATATCTTCACCAAACCCTTGGATGAACCTACCTTCGTGAGACCGAAAAGTGAATTGGGAATGCTTGACATTGAATGTCGGGCATCCGAAAACCAATCTCGGTAAGTTCTACGAAATGGTTCCTCCTCCCGAACGAAACCCACATAACATCGTCTCACTTTGAATGAGTAAGACTCATTCAAAGACCCCGACAGTTGATATTAAGCATTGAATGAGTAACTAAATGATCAAAGTATCGATTACTTAAATGTCCTAGGTTGGTAACTATGCCAATTTAATATAGGAATATATGTCTTCGTCGAGGGTCTCCTCACTTACCTCATCCCACTTGGCATTAAATGCCTTCTCACATAAAATATCCTATGGATATTTTATTCTATAAAGTGCACTTTACCGCAGACCGCAATCGCCCTCGAAATACGGGATTTTATCGGGTAGTGGTGGGTGGCATTAAATGTGGAATTTCAAACGTTTTCAAAACCATCTTTACATATCCACGCTTATGCAAAACCACCCTCTCACCACTCTATAAATACCCTCTCATAAATATTAAAATACACACAATTGATTTGCAAACAAAACTCATCAAATCTCTTTCAAACCCGAAATCATTGTGTTCTTCAAACCTCTTCGGAAAAACCTTCATTTTAAACATTTACCAAAGATTTTTCATCAAAACTTAAGAGATTCAAAATTCTTTTATCGTTCTTGTCAAGTTTTTTCAAAACCCTAAAACTATTTCAAATGGAAATGGCAAGAACTCAACCTCTTGATATCTGCACAAGCGTGAGATCTTACTAATGTTGAATTTAAAACTAATTTGAATACCCACAAAATGTCCCACGCCTATAAAGACATTATGAAATTTTGTTTAATCGCCCATGAAAAATGCCTTTTTCAAGATCCTCTATTGTTTACCAAAATCTCCTCGGGAGTTTTGGGCAACGATCGTGGGCCTATTACCCGACACTGCTACTAATGAGACCGACCTACGACCACTAAGGGAGTATCTCATTAAGTTCGAGACTTTTGATGGGAAACAATCATCACCCCGATTACAAAACGCTTTCCACCTCTTCGTGGTTAGACTATAAAAGGTGTTTATGTCGCCATCATGAACCCATGTGATGAAGGATGGGTTAAAGCGAATTGCTTTAGAGCCAAACTTTTGGACAGAACCCAGTCACCAAAAATTCATTCCCGTGGCTTGGAGGATCTTATTCACTTTTGTGATTCGTGTCCTCGGCGAACCACTCATCAACCGAACAAGTTAATTCTATTGGTTGATGATGGCTTCTGTTTGATGAATAGGTAAATATCGACATCGGGGAGATCATTTACGATGATCTCAGTAACCAAGCTACGAGCAAATCTAGGGCTAAATATATCTCATATCCTAGATTTGTCTCTTGTGCTTCAAGTATTCTTGGGTTGCAATTACCCTCGGGATGGAAAATTTTGTGCTTTACGGCATCTGAGTAAATCAAACTTTCAAAAGACCCATCCCAAGTCCCCGATATTGAATTGACGGCCCATATGATTGTCAGAACAATCGAGGTGGATCGATGTCTCCAAACCTCGCTCTAAAAAGAGAAATGGAAGTCTCGGTGGGACTAAGACTAAACCCAAGTCTCATGGCCACGAGTAGAGCCGGCATAATGATCCGACACGACACGACACGACACGACACGAACATGTTAAGGTCGAACACGAACACGACACGATAACAAATCGTGTCATTTTTTCGAATCTAAAGCGACACGAACATTAACAAAGGTTACGACACGAACCTTAAGGGACCATTAACAAAATACTAAATTTATACCCCTGTTGGGGTTGTGTTGCAGCAGACAAACACCCTTGTCGTGACCCAACAATGAAATAAACGCACCTCGTGCCTTGACCTGTTATATCATCATAAGTCAAAGAGAAACCGAACCAAAACCAATAAAATAACGAGACTGTTTTTGATTAACGAGGACAACCACGCCAAAACAAAATCAAGCGAACCAAATCCAACACAACCTAAGTTCCTAACCCTTAACCATCAAACTCTCAAACTTACAACATTATCCCATCTCTAAACCAAAAACTCGAAACAAAATGAAATGATCTCAAACTCATTTCGTGTTATTCAAAGAATCATCAAGACTTTTTTAAGGTCTAACACACGAAAAGAATATCATCATTGATCATTATCGAATCTCAACTTCTACAACTATCTGAAACAGAAAGAAAAAGAATAATAACAAATATGTTATTCTCTTTTATTTGGTTCGTTTAAAGGGAAAACACAACAAAACATCCACCTAACCGAGACCCACCATTGATCTTGAATCCATTGGAGCAACAAACGTAGAAATAAGGTACTATTTAAGCTGTTAAGATGTGTTCTGTGATTCAGATTGATGATGAGATGATTATCTTGATGGGTTTGTTATTAGATATGTTGAGATAATCGATTAATAGATGAGATGAAATTGATTAGATTTGGAGAAAATGAGAAAGAAAGAGGCCCGTGGAATACGAGAAAAGAAAGAGAAAGTGTGGTAGGGTTTTTTGAACATATATATATATAACCTCTTAACATGTCTCTTAACGTGTCTTAACAGTCCGGACACATTAAGACACGAAACATTATTTTATTCGTGTCTTAACAGTCCGGACTGTTAAGACACGAAACTGAAGGTCGAACACGCTGTAAGAGGGTGTCGTGTGGCGTGCGGTTAACAGTCCGTGTGAAATTGCTACTCTAGCCACGAGGCTTGGAACATGACCCAAGAGGCACAAAAGCCCAGTTGAACAGACACCCATTGGCGACAGCATCATCCACCCGTGACAACGAAGGAAAGCGATACATCGATCGGTGCCGCTTGGTCACAACCACTACTCCCCAAGATCCGAGGAAACATCTGACCGGTAGGGAGCCGCCCACAACGCCTAATGATGACATTAGCAAATCCAAGCCTTTGTCCGAGGCACACCGATCGATCCCAAAGACTCGTAGGAACCATACAACCCGCAGATAGGGATATCACATCCGACTCGCTAAAGGCACTGGAAAATACCCGTCAAATGTCTTAGGGGTCTAAGGGGACAAAGACTGGAGGAAAGAAACAACCCACCGATATGGAACCCAAAACCAATCCCGACCTCGAGAAGGCACTGGAAACTCCACCTGTCTCGAGGGGTCAAGGGGACAAATACTCAGAGATTAATACCACCAGCGATATGGAACCCATCACCAACCCCCGTTAATAGATTCTTGATATTCTTTGGAATACTCTTCTCTCAAGATGAGCTTGTCGACATCGATGATGAAATTCTATCGGTGGGGAAAGAGTGACGACGAGGTTCAATCAACAAGAGCCTCAAGATGATCCAAAGGAGCAAACTGAATCACCATTCCAAACTGAAAATGATGACTCTCTTCCTCCACCGATGAATTTGCAAGATTTGATAATGTTCTCCCACATCGAAGGCGGCTCATTCAAGTGGATCACCAAAGCTTCAAGGAAATTATACTCAGGGTCATCAAACATCGGGAACAACATATCAAGCTGGTGCAAGTTATGCTTGATCTGAAGGTGAGGTCCAAGCCTTTGATGAAAGCGGTCATGAGCATGGATTTGATGTATGACAACATTCACTGATGGATGAAAATGTGGCTAAATTCCTCAAACACCTTGAGTGTAGGCACAAAGGTAGATGAAATCCGGAATCATCAGGACGACTCAACACTCAACTCTAAAGTCTTTGGAGGCTACAGAGGCATACTTGAAACAATCCTCCACCTCTTAAAGCGATCGAAATGCTCAAATCGGCAAATGTTCGTGGTCTTCATTCTTCATCAGTCCTTCAAACTACATTGAGCTCGTGAACACTCAAATGGCTACGTTGGCTCGAGCATCTACTTCTTGGCACGGAATCTTGGGCCCCGCATGACCGCTTGGAAGTGTCTCGGGCTAATTAGGAAGCTAAGGTCACGGCATTCAAACAGATACTTTAGATATCAAGGCCATGCTCACTTTGAAATTTATCAGCCTTCAGGGTCAGTCGCTCGGCCCCTTCAAAGACCAACACCAACTCTCGCCTCACCGACGCTGCAACAGCGGTTGGGAGAATATTGTGAAGAAACTCCTCTTCACTGGGGGAGCCAACACCACCGTCTCAAGAATACCCATCTCATCACTTCCACCACAAACATCAACAACAACAACAGCGAAATACAACACCTATCATGAAAACAACACCACCTTGGTTACATCATCTTCCTCGGGCCGGGACAAAGGAAAAGGCAAAATGATAATTACCGATCCCTGAGAAGATTCCCTAAAAATCGGTGACCATGAATACCTTCTCACACCTCAACAACTAACCAAATATCTTGCAAAGAAGAAAGGAGATTGAAACAAGTTGAGGATGATAAGAAGAGTAAGGAAGCCTTGGTTAAAGTGATTGCCGAAGAAACTAAGAATGGGAATTGATCCAGAAGCTCGAAAAGGACAAAGGTTCAAGGATGCTCAGCGGCAAAAATGGTCAAATGAAAAGCAGTTGGAAGAAAAGAAGAAAGTCAAGCCCTCGTGAAAAGCGAATTGAGCACTACTGTTGGACAATGACAAGTCAAGACTGCCTAAAAGATCACAGATGTCAAAATCATCCCGGATCCAAACCACGGCAATGAAGCGTCTGTGGGGTTGATAAAGATATTTCAAAGTTCATGATCCCCTAAAATTCACAGACTTTGGGATCACCGAACTCGATGAACTCGGTCCAATAATAGAAAAGAAGCAAAATGCGGTGGTTAAGGAGTCGATGAAGATGCTCGGTAAAGATATGAAAGATCGGGGATGCACCAAAGACAACTGGAATTCACCACTTTAATGCGCACCTCAAGGATCTCAACCACAATCATCCACCGCAAAAGGAAAGGGTTGAGTTCCACCGAGATAAAAGTGCCGGATTCAATGCAATAGGGAGCGCCATAAGGTGTTAAGTTCGTGAACTGTTTAGTGATTGAAAATCCGAAAGGGCTATTCCACATTGATGTCTATGGAAAATCGACATTTCAAAGATGGAGTGATATTGATCGGTGGTGTAGTTGCAATGCCGAGCTACATACCAGTGGCCTCTCAAATCAAACCCAAAGAAACATCGTGCACTGTCAAGACACAATGCCAAGATAAGAGACCATCCCGACAGTGGAAACACATATCACCAAGAAAGTCAAGCTCAAACTGGGAATCCATCCGGATCGACATCATTTTGATTTGTCTTTGTACTAGTGATAGGAACCTTGTAATTTGATCAATAAACTATGTATGTTTTGTTAAAATATTCGGTGTTCCTCATCGTATTCATTAGTACATTCAATGTAAGAAGAAGCCATTTGCTCACTTACATCGATCAATCACTTAGGCTATTTGTATATCCAAATAGGGGAGACTGATGGGTTGGTAAATACCCAAACCCTTAATCTAGGATTTGAATAGAAAATAGCCCAAGTGTTTAGTCCGTTAAACACTAACAGTCATTGAGTGCACAATCTCTCGATGAGTCATCTTGAGGATACTCAAGATGAGGCGAAGAATAAGTCTCTCCTGCATGCGCGGAACTTAAAAGGTGAAGATCGAGTCAAGAAGAAGATGATGGATTCAATGGTGATGACAATAACTCACTAAATCCCTAAGACTCATCTCCAACTACTTACATCAAGACAAATCAAGTAGAAGATCAAGGATGTAAAGATCAAGAACGAGGCGGGACATGGCGGATAAGTTTGAATCAAATAAGACAAAGTACTTACCAACCAAATTCAACTTTCCCTGAATAGCAAAAGATCGTGCTCGTGTCATCACCGAACTTAGAAAAGTAGTCTTGTCTCTTACCTAGAATAGTCTTAGAATGTGAGACAAAATACATCAAGATTTTGTCTTTGTATGATGTCGGTTGTCACTTAGGAAAGATTCAAAATCATACATGTATAAATAGATAAGAGATGGAGTGAAAAGATTAAGCATGAATTGTAAAACACACATACACGAAGCCATCTTTTCACTCCTCCAAATACAACTTAGTTCTGAGATAGCTCGGTGAGTTCTAAGAGTTGTGCTCGACTTAGCTTTGAGCTTAGAGGAGTCACCAAACTTTGTCATTTCAATCCCAAGTACTATTCCGCAAGTACTTGGGTAACGATTCTTTTGATTAATTTCTAATAAAGAATATGATGTTGAAAATTACTTTGTGTGTTTTACTTGCTTTAATTTAGGTCATTGTTCCTTTGTTAAATTGTTTTAAGTACTTAATTATTTTTTTTAATCGATAGTGAATAGGGAACAACAAGAACTCTATTAGAAATAAGACAAGTCCTTTCGTTATCCAGATTATAGATTCGAGGGAATTGCAGCTTAAGAGGGGTATTACCGCACCACGTATCTTCCCAAAACCGAGTATAATCACCATTCCCTAGCTTACGAATACATAGAGATAGGAGATCAATACCTTTTTCCTTAAGATGTTTAATCGAAGACAAAATTGAGCCCCATGTAGAACGTTTAGACCGACGGTACGTAACATTAAAGATGCCTCCATTATAACCATAAATACTCCTGATGACACGAGCCCATAAATCCGAAGGACGGGTGAGAAAGCGCCATATCCATTTAAACAAAAGGCCAATATTAAGAGCATAATACTACCAATACCAAGCCCACCCTTCTTTTTACTCAACAAGCATTTATCCCACTTGACTTTAGACATCTTAGAATCACTTTGATCTGCTCCTCTAAAAACTTGCTACGCATCGACTCAAGTTTGGAACGAATAGAGACGGGCATCAAGTAAATAGACATGAAATAAGTAGGCATCATGTTCGTTCATTTAACTAAACGAACGTAAAATATCATTCATGTTTGTTCATTTAATACATAAACGAACATAAACGAGCTTTTTACCGAACGGTTCATTAAATATTCACTGAACGTTCAGTTCGTTTACAACCCTACCACCAGTTGAACAAAAAGATGTCTGCTTAAATAACACAAATTAACTTCGACCTCCACAGACTCTAGAAAACACTGCTTTTAAAAATTAAAATTTGATCTTTAAACGCCTTTATGATCAATCTGAATCCGTATTTGATACATCCTCGTCGTCCAAATCCTAATGCTAACTCGGGAGTCTAATGGTTAAACGCATCGCCACTTCATGCAAGTACTCCAAAATATGCCACTCCAAGAGCACATATGCTCGCCGTCTCACAAGAAATTCTTTTCCGATACCTTGTCTTTGGAAACGACATATTAAGACAAACCTTATTGCCAAATTTTGGACAATAGTCCAAATAATATTCTGTTTACGCTGTCATACAAATATCAAAATCAAGATCTTTCAACAATCGACTGAACTTTCCTATGTACGATGAAAGAAACATACACTTGATTAGAAAACGAATATCTGCTAGTTAAGAACATTACAATGATCCTTAAATCTAACGTTTGTTGTTTGTTTATGTATCTTGTTGTTCTTAACAATACCATAGTGTAGAATTATTTTTTGTGGACACATTCGGGGGTGTTCATGGGTTGGGTAATAATCGAATCGAACTCAGAATCGAATCGAATCAATTAAATATTCGGTTTTCGGTTCGATTATGGTTAGAATCCAAACCGAAAACCGAATTCAAATAAATTTATATATATATATAAAATATCAAAACTCTTTTATACTATAAATATAACAGTTTTTGAGCTTGAAATTATTTTTTTTGCTAGAATTACATTTAAATAAATGATTAAATAATTAAATTTATGTAATTCAGTTTGGTTTTCGGTTATGGATGTTCGGTTTTCAATTATTCAGTTCGGTTTAATCAATTTAAGTTTGATTCGGTTCGGTTTTCAGTTATACTAAAAAAATTAACCGAACAAACCGATAAACACCCCTAATTCATTGACCTTTTGTCAAAAAACATTAAATTAACAATAAAATTAGTGGGTCCCATAAAGGGCATAAAAATTAGAGGTTATGATCTTTACAAGGCCTAGCAACCTCCTAATTTTATTTCTTTTTCCTCAATAGTCCATTTAATTACTATTTGAACCATCCTATATCTCAAATGAAAGATATACTCCAAAACCATATATCCATTTTATCCAAATCTATCATCTCATCAAACTTGCTATTCATCTTGTTGTTTCTATGTGTTGAAGTGATAGAAACACCTTCTGCCTTCACTACTAGTACTTTGCTCTAGTAAGTTGTTCAGTCTCATTCCATGGTTATTTTGCAAGAGAATAAACTTTATGTTAACATTCATATATGTTGATTGAATCCTCATATTGTGCAGAAAGTGTAACGTTGTCAAAGATTGCACCTTTCGCCTTCTAGCTTTGTAGTGTTGTTGTACCTTGCTCTGCAAACAAATCATGAATCTTCAAGTAATTCCAATCCTACCACTTTTTTTGTTTTTGTTTTTTCCTTCTTTTTTCTTTGAGAATTTAGATTATAAGGTATGACCTCCTTGGTTCGCATCATGAAAACACTCGATTAATCAACGAAAACGTTAATGTTGATTGCTTATGAGTTAGTATAGCCTCGTAAAGTTAATGTTGATGGGCCGATATCAGTTAGAGTATGCTAACATTGATCGTCGTATCATGGCCACATATTTTATTGCTAATCGGCCTATCAACGATCATCTATCAACATGAACCTTTTTGACCAACATAAACCTTATATGGTGGAGTATCAAAATTTTTGTTTAAAAGTTACTTTTATAAAGTTCTTGTCATTTTGATGCAACTTTTTACAGCCATCTCAAAGAGGAGAAAATTTTAGATATAAAGAGAGCAAAGACAAATCACCAATGTGGAAATCAGAAATGGATAGTGTAGAATCCGAGCTTTCTGATGCAAAACAAGCTGTACGCGATTTAGCTTTAAAGATAGAAGAAGCAAATTTAAGGTCGAGAGGAACTCCTAGAAGGCCAAAATGGCGCCAACAAGAAGAGCCAGAAACATCCCTAAACAATGAGGATGCTCTGTATGCACAAGTTATGCAAGAACTTGAAAACGTGAAACAAGATTTAGGCAAACTTAAGCTAGATATGGCCCGAGTGGTAAAGCAAAAACGACACGCCGAAAGAGCATCAAAAGCATCAAGTTCTAAAGCCTCTACACTTGCGGCCTCAATTGAATTAATGAAAAAGAGATCCAAGAACTTGGTGAGGAGCAAGCTTTAGTTGAATTGGCGCAATTGAAGCTGTTAAAGAATGTGAATCTATTGAAACTCGACTAAGAAGAGAACAAGCTTCAAATAATACTTTCTGATATAAACATGTTAGAAAATGAACTCAACGTTGTAAGGAAACAAGAAGGGTCTCCATTAAATTCT
The DNA here is from genome assembly GCA_022545495.1 of Chrysanthemum lavandulifolium. Lineage (NCBI taxonomy): Eukaryota > Viridiplantae > Streptophyta > Magnoliopsida > Asterales > Asteraceae > Chrysanthemum > Chrysanthemum lavandulifolium. Next base: position 59,406,431 of record CM040245.1, read on the forward strand.
ATAATCGACGAATTGGAAGCCACAAAACGAGAACTTGCATCTATTAAAGGTGAGGGGTTTAACTTCATGACTTCAATGGACGTGATTAGAAACGAGCTGAAACATGTTCGAGACGAAACAGCTAGATTACATAAAGCAGAACAAAGACGAGACATAACGGTTCAAAACCTCAACTCAAAGATATTAAGGGCTAAAGCCAAACTCGACTCCTTGACATCTGGTGAAAGTAAAACAAGCACAGTTGCATCAAATTTAGTCTTCACACTCCAACAGTTAACATCAGAAATCGAACTATCAAAGAAAGAAAAAGATGTTATCGATGAAGAGATCGAGAAAATGAATGTGGAAATTGATAAAGTCGAATCGGAAATAGAAGTAGCTGAGGAAAGATTAGAAGCTGCATTGGAGGAGCTTGATACAGTTAAATCATCAGAAGCTAAAGCTTTGGGAGATTTAAAGAATATGATTAATACAGCTATTGAAGCTCGAGGTACTGCATCGATAAACAGCTCGAAGATAACAATTTCTAACTTTGAATACGAATACTTAACTTCTAAATCCGGAGGGGCTGCTGAGCTGGCCGATAAGAAAATAGCTGCAGCACAGGCTTGGGTTGAGGCTTTGAAGGCACATGAAAAGGAAATATTGATGAAAGTTGAGATGACAAAAAGAGAGATTATTGAATTAAGTGAAGACGAACACGAAGAAGTAGATGAGCCGGAGTTAATGGCCAAAGTTGTAGCTTCTCCTCGGAGAACGGTTAAACGAGCTAAATTGCATAGGCTAAGGACTTCGATGACTCGGTATTCAGGTAAATCTGGTTCTTTAAGGAAAGAACAAGCGATACCAAAGCTTACAAGAATGTTTAGTAACAAGAATAATATTGGAATGGATGAGTGAATGGTTTGTTGAGAATGTGTAAGTTTAATAATTATTGATTTGGTTGTGTGTAGATGTAGGCTCTGCTTATTGAAGTGTGATCATGTTTATATGTGTAAATTGAGTGGTAACACACAATTGTATACTTTTTCTATGTAACATAACCATTGTGTACCAAGACTCTTTGGTTTAACATGAGTTCCAAAGTTAAGTTTTTGTGTATGTGTCTAAAACCGAACTGGAGTGGACCAGATTGTTATTGAACTGGAATCGAAAGTCTCAAAATAACCAAAACCGAAAAACGGACCATATAGGCTCGTTTCAAAGCTGGTCTGGTCCAGATGGATTGCAGTTTCGGCCGAAAGGACTTCTTACTGATTTAACTGTTTTGACATAGGCTAATGATTTCTTGCTCCATTTTTTATTTAGCACTGTCAAAAGGAGTTTGTCAGACATTTATCATATGTTTTGAAGATTGTATATTAGAATGTGCGAATCAAAAGTAGGAATATGCCAATCAACAATCTTTGACATAGCATGTTCATCATTTGTATATAGGTTTAAAACACAACCATCTTTTTTTAAGTTAATTGAGATAATGTCTAAAAGTGTTTTGAAGTAGATCCAATAATTTTTATAAGTAAGTTTGATATATGGGCTGTGTCCTAGCACTAAATGGGGTAGAATTATTGGGCTGATGTTCGTTTATAATTTTTTTCCCTCAAATTGCCAAATTATGATGCCATGTCATAAAAACCGCCAACGAACGTGGCATCACCCAACAAAACATACATAGTTTACACTTCCACTTTATTATGCCATTGTTCAAACCTTTCCACCATGTGCACAATTTTCCTACGAATATAACATTAACCGATACAAGGTAATCACATCATGCTTATGTTTACACTTCTTCGTGATTATGTCATTATCTATTGATGTTTCCACTTGCTATTTGTAATCTTGAGCAGTTACTAAACTTATTATCGTAAATTTCTTTTACTATATATATTCTCTTCTTTAATCCATCTGTTCTTGTTTGGTTAATTATCTATGAAGTATTTAGGATTTATAGTTCATTAAATTTAACCCCGTTTCAGTGATAGGATTCCCTTGGAATTTGTTACGTGAAATTCAAATGTTACTAACTGCATATTTAATTCAATTACACAAGAAATTAAATATGGAGTTAATTGAATGGTTTACTCTTATATATACTAAGGATTAAAAGTGATTGGTATTTTCAATCATTTTTTAGGAGTTGTATGTTAGGTTCCCGAATCCTTGTCTCCTTAACAGAAGGAATACTAATCCTAACTAGGCGTTGTTATGCTTGTTGAGAAAAACGGCAAATCATCGTAGAACTTCTTCAGTTTAAAACCTTTCTAGCGACCACAACATCCTCTGTTACATGGAATCCAGTAGTGAGAATGGTCTAACTCGTTTTGGTTTATATGGAATCCAGTGGCTCCTAATTGCTGCATGTGTGGACCAAACACTATTTGACCACTTCGATTACTTTAGGACTTTGTTACAGTTTTTATTTCCCAATCATATCCGACTTCCGTATCTATAACTGTCTTTGATGATGTTAATAATTCCTCTAACTCGTCGTCAAGCTGTTGTCGATGAATTGAAAATGATGCTGTCGCTGTCCAAGGAAGGAAGAACATGGGCGACTGAAATTGTTTGATAGATGACCTGTAGATGTAGTCAAAAATCTGTTTAGTCATTAGTTACGTTATCTTTCGTTGTTTCTTGTTTGGTAAAGTTGTAAAGTCACTGCATCTCTTGGCTGCAAACTCCAGAGTACTTTTTGGATGTTGAATGTTCTTTGTATATTACAGAAACCATGGTTGCTAGGGTATCGTTATAATGTTATATCAAGAATCTGGTTCGACACATTTATGAATACTATAGATAGAGTTTATGTATCGACCTTTTGTTTTTTTACTGAATCAATAAATGTAATTTTATTACCATTCCACTCAAATTGCTGGTTTTTGTGGTTGTGCAGGAAACATCAAGAAAAGAGTCCAAATTTCTCAATACAATGATGGATTCACCGCAAGCAACACATACTGTAAGGTCTCATGGATTAGCACTGGCAAGGAGTCATATGCATGATTGGTTGATTCTTACAATACTATTTGCGCTTATGATAATCCTAAGCCTTATCCATCCTTTCAATCGCTATGTTGGAAAAGACATGATGGGCGATCTCAAGTATCCGTTAAAGGATAGCACCATCCCATTTTGGAGTGTTCCAGTGAGCTGAAACTTTTTTATATCATTTAACAAACATCCATTCTCTTATTTCATAGTTGTTTTATTAGCTATATGCAGTTTTCTTGCCGATGGCAATCTTAAATCGCATTCTATCTTCATAGAAAAGATGTCTATGATCTTCATCATGCCATACTAGGTGAATAAGTCTTCCATTTTGTGGTTATGCTCAATCTGAAAAATTCAAGAACATTAACATTCCTTTGTTACCTCAGGACTTCTGTTCTCTGTTTTTATGACTGGGGTTATAACGGAAGCTATTAAAGATGCAGTTGGTCGACCTCGACCAGACTTTTTCTGGCGCTGCTTTCCTGATGGAAATGATGTAAGAAGATTTAAGATTATTTTCTTCCTTATATCTCCTCTAGTTATCAATGTCTTCAAGCTGTCGACTATCGTATCTCAGATTTATGATAAATGGGGAGCTGTTGTGTGTCACGGTGATATCAATGTCATAAGACAAGGCCACAAGAGTTTCCCCAGTGGGCATTCTTCATGTGAGCAAAAATCGTCTCTTACACTCTGATTGTTCCTTTTTTAAGTATAATTTACTAATGGTATGCTTAGAGCTACTTTTTGTGATTTTATTTGCAGGGTCTTTTGCTGGTCTTGGATTTTTGTCACTATACTTATCAGGAAAAATAAAAGCATTTGACAGAGAAGGCCATGCTGCAAAACTATGTCTAGTTTTTTTACCTCTGCTTGTTGCGTGTCTTGTTGCTATTTCTAGAGTCGATAACTATCGCCACCATTGGCAGGATGTAATTGGCGGAGGTCTAATAGGTACTTTTTAGAATAAGGTTCAATAGCTGTCATTCTTGTTGGGCTTTAAAGAAAGTAAGAAATGTAAATTGTCTTGCAGGTCTCACAATGGCCATATTTTGCTACTTGCATTTTTTTGCACCACCATATCACGCTGAAGGTATAAAATTTAATGTCGTAATTTAGATCTTTTTTTTTTCTTCACATGTTAATGCCATCTAAACACATGTGCTTGTAAAGGCTGGGGACCTTATGCATCGTTCCGGGCTTCAGAGTTGTGCGGAAACACTCAAGGTTCTGGACCTACCCTTGCTTGTAATAACGTAGGTCAAGTAGAAATTCAGCAACGTGGAAGAAATGACAGTTCAGCTATGGTATGTTCATTTGATGGTTCAGATATGTCACTAGAAGATCTTGAATCTGGTAGGCGGTAGTCTTGATGTTTTCTAAATGCTAGAAGACTAGGTTGATTTGTTGATATGTATGTTTAAATCACTGTGTACATCACTTTTCGGTATTAACTCAATCTATCTGGGTCAAATCAAACTGTATATAACTGATGTATGCGGGAACTGTATATGTTAAACACACCATCTTTTAATGTCTTGTGGTTTCATCCTTATCCAGTTTGTGGTGACCTAGGCTGCACGGACACGGCTACGGTGTCCGGCACGAATATGTAATCTGAAAATCTAAAAATATAGGACCGGGGACTGGCGTGGACAGGAATTTTTTACAAAGCCTCAAAATCAAATGAAATATCATAATAATAAAAAACACAACTAATCTCTTTCTCTTCTCCTCTCTCTCAACATCTACGTCTTCGCCATCCACCGCACCCACCAGGTAAACACTTTCTTTCTCCTCTTTTTTAGTTTTTTTTAAACTTTTCCTTCTACTTCTTTATAAATTTTGAAAACCTCCTTTTTTCATTTTTTTTTCAAAAAAAAAAAAATCCAAATCCGTGTCCAAGCCGTGTCCAAATCCGTGTCCGTCCGTGTCCAAGTCGTGTCCAAATTCGTGTCCGACCCAAACATCACGTGGGACACGACACGTGCGTGTCGGACACATGTCCGAGTCGTGTCCGTATCCAACACGTGTCCGACACTTCCACTCCTTACTTTCAGCGTGTCCGTGCTTCCTAGGTGGTGACATGCCAATTCAAAAGTGAATCTTTCAGGGTAAGCATATACAGATAAAACCCTATGGGTAGTGGATCGGTAAATTATAAGCACCTATATCGTATCTGGTAATGTGTGTAATCCACTGGTTTCGTTGTATGAAGACCGTACCTAAAAGATGCAGTCACATACTCGTAACTTGTTTTTCACTTGCAAGTCGGCATATATAGTATATCATTTGACGAGCCAACTCGGGTTTACTTGAGTCGTTACATTTTGCAAGAAATGTGTTTCACTTGCTTTTTAACTAATTGGAACTAAAATGATTAGCAATACTTATGTTTGGCTACCCGTAATAGTAGTAGGAGTAAGTAGTAGTAGTAAGTAGCAATCAGTAGCAGTTGGCAGTTGTTTGTTTAAAAAACGTGTTTGATAATGTAGTTATAGTTGTAATTATAAATTGTAAAATTACTAAAAAGGGCATATGCACATTGAAATAAAAAAATGGACGTTATTTTTAAAAGTATATGGGTAATTTCATAAACAAAATGCTAGAGCAATTCCATAATGCTTGTTCAACGGGCATTTTAAAGGTATATATCCGTAAATATAGTTAATATGATTTTAAAGAAGTTAATGCCAAATAAGTTATAAATTAATGCTCCAAGTAACATTTCGATAAAAATATCAAGACTATATATTTGCATATCGATTGATTAGAATTAAAATAAATATGCACTCTTGATTATATATAATAGTAATAATTCGATCAGTTCACATATCCAACTTGACTACAATATGAATGAATTTTTAATGTCTCCAACTTCCACCGATAGAATATACTTCCAACTTGTTTATAACAAGTTTTTGGTGCCCGCGCTTCGCGGTGGGTTACAAAAGAATCCGCAATTTTAAGAAAACATAACTTATAACTTTTGTATTAAAAATATTTATAGATACTTGCGAAAAAGTCACATAATAAAATTTATATTCATCACAATTTTTTTATAAGAAAGATATATATGTTTTTGTGTATCTAACATACTATACGAATTGGTCACTTCTCAACTCTTTAACTCAATAGACGCCATATAAGCATAGTTTATTAACTAACATCGTCGTCAACCAACATCGACTGACTCATTGAAATTTGGTGTACTTTTTTTCCACGATATGATGAATTTTTATTAACTTAAGAATCGGTCAAATTACAAAATTCAAAACAACCTAAATTGAGCAGACTCAAAAGGTCGATACATCTAGGAAACAACATACATTTGGTACTCTACGATTCTCAAATCCACCATTCATCTAGACTTAGCAACTACATGCTAACATCTAGGCAACCATGGAGAAATATCTCAATCTTGACTACATTTCCACTGCACAAACACCCTACCTATTCTCTATTTGCGGCCCATACAAAAGGAAATAGAGGCTCTTATGCAGAGCATCATCAAGAATGAGATCAAAACTCCTGTTCCATTGAGACTCAGATGCATATAAATTCATAGAATTGCCCAAGGATACATCCCACCTTGACTACATTTCCCCTTCCCCATCTTCCATAACTACAGCACCATGAAACATAGAGAAAGGGCATCATCATGTTGGCACTCCACCATAGATTTCTAGAAACCTACTTTATGTGTGTGTTTACTAAGCTGGAATGGACATAGCAATCACTCAGACTAGTTGCCACATCAGACACCCCTAGAATGAAATGATTGAGTATCCACCCACCCTTTCAACATCCACAAGTTACAAGGCCCTCAGATACACCATAATTTTTAAGGAGATAATTGCTTATGACTCCTACCAAACACTCCTTATATAACACTATTCTATGTGACTTACTCAGGTTTGGTAAAATTCAGCTTCACACTCCATCTCTGAGCAATTCTCAAAACTTGAGCTGTTCTTTTCACATTTAAACTCATCAGCTGCAGTTTGATATTGTCTTCAATTATCTTCCATAGACCAGCTTTATCAATTGCACCACCAGTGAAGAGTCTTGAGTTTCTCTCCTTCCAAATATAGTATACACTAGTTGCAAGGCTAATTCTATTTATAATACTTCCAATAGTGTTGTTGCAAGGGTCATTTCATATTGTAGTAGCGATGAATCCCATGAATTTGACATCCTTTGATCTCCATCTTTGCTTTGACATTATCCCAAACAGGTTGTAGAGAACTACTTTCAAAGAATAGGTGTTTAAGTGAATCATTCATTCTTTGACACAAAGGACATTTCAATTCAAGGTTTGTATTCCATTTCATAATTATGTCTTGAGTTTGCAGCCTTCCTCTAATTGCCATCCAGAGAATAAAAGCCATTCTAGGATTGCACTGAGAGAACCATACCACTTTACTCCATCTGACATTTTCATGTTGCAAACTTATATGTTTTCATGCCAAATTTGGTGTACTTTTAGTTTGCTATTATATAAGAACACATAAAGATGTCATCACATAGTCTACAAAGTACACGTAATATGTAAAATTATTATTATACGAAAATTTTATTACGGAATACAACACAACACATGAATAAAAAAACTAAAGTGGACTTGACATATAAGTTAATGCTAACCTACTACATCTACGATCTCTCTTTTACCTTTACACTCATTTCCAACCACAATTGTTGACTCCTTTCATGTGGCATTTCATGAATCTCTTTTACCTTAATACATGATCAACATCTTCATATCTTCTACGAGTGGTTTTCAATGACTTTTTATACATTATTCTATATTCTATATATATACTAAAACGCTAGGTCGGTGGCGTTAAAAAAATGTTTCCTACGTCATGGTCGGTGGTGGTTTTGGGCCAACTGGGTTAAAAGGGAAACACACTTAGCAGCCCATCAAGCTAACGAACGGATAAATCTAAACGTGGCTTTATAGATCAGACGCATAAACGTACGTGTCGTCTTCTACAGATTTCCACCGCCATTCTCTCTCCATAATCAGGTTAGGTTCTCGCTTATTTGATTCGCAAATTATGTTAGTTTTCGGGGACTTTGTTGTTTTCGCAATAATCAGGTCATTCATGTCAGCTACAAGATTGAAGATTTAATTGCAATTACATGATGCAAAGAAGGTTTAATTGATTCAATTATTCTTTTTATTACGTATTTTATAATTCAATGATTATGTTACATGAGGTGAGTTTGATTATGAGTTTCAGCAATCTTTTAATTTTCAATATCTCTGAGTGGATGGAACAAGGAGATAAATCTACTGTGTAAGTTATAATTCTTTGGGTTTACCTTATTAAACCTTTTTCATTTGTGTGGTTTTCATTTTTCATGTGTGCAATTTTTGGAGGTTTGTAGCGAAGAGGGTGATAAGTTTTATGCGGAGGACAGAATAAACTTTGTCTACCCATTAGCATATGTTTCAGCCATACTAATGGTGATAAGTTTTCTGGTGAGTGGTTCTTTTAGCGTAACTAATGTTGCTAACACCAATCTTATTGTAAAAAGTTCATGGGTTATGTAGGAATAACTAAATGAACGAGAGCCCTAGCAGTAGGGTTGTTTCCAGTATAAGTGTTATTTGCAGGTTGCTCCTTTTTAGTGTTGTTGCTTTCATGTGATTTCAGGATTCGCTAACCCGCACTACAAACTGGTGTACATTTAGGGCAAGAACCGGTGTTGGTGTTATTCACCATAGCCATAATAAGAAAAGGTATTTGAGTGACCTTAAGATGATGTTAGGTGAACCAAGTGTCTTGATATTACTAAAATTTCTTTGTTTCAAATTTTTCTTATTAGTTGCCATAATATTGATACCGCCTTTTTTAATGTAGAAAATCGGCAAAAGTTTATCCAAATGGCGCATGTGAGGTGGGAAGAAAAGTATCGCTTTGAAAATGGCGAGGGTCTATACGGCTCGGTGTAATGATTAAAGAGGTCCTTTTGAAGGCCAAGTCGCAAGGTCGTGGGTCGGGTGGAAATGGGTCATTTTGGATTTTGGTTGAAGCAGTTATACATATGCCCCACTATATCGAATGATTAGTTCTCACGTAAATACTTATATGTGTGTAATAACCTGTCAGAGATAAATTATGGCCCAACTTAAGTTACCCAAAGTTAAGTAGCGCATATTAACTTGAAACTCGATCATTTGATATATTAGCATACATTCTTACATCTATCTTCATAGATGCCATTTTCATTTACTCCGTTCTTATTTTGCCACATTTTTTTTCCCAGGAAGTTCTGAGTTCTAAATTCTAAATACAGAGCGGATGAGGCTGATGGCATCTTTTATTTCAGGTAAAGGGTGTGTTTGGATTGTGATAATTTTGTTAAATGTTGGTTAAATATTGGGTTTTTTAATATAAATAAGTGTTTCATTGAGTTAGGTTTTCTAATACGTTCGAGTATTCTGATTTTCTTATATTGTTGCTAGGAAAATAGTGTTTGCGAAACGTAGCTTTCATACCGACCCATGAGGCAGTAAATCGGAAGAATAAAATTCTTAAACACAGTAAGGTGTTAATAAGTTCACGTGTTAGTTTTGTTGCTAAAAGTTGGGATAGTAAAATGATATCAGGTGGTTGGGATTGTTTGTCGGTATATGGTTATTATGTTTTGATAGGGTAGGTAAGTTGTTTTTATAGTGTTATAGGATTGTTTATAAAGGCTGATGTTCAAAACACTGTTACTGTAGTAAAATCGGTCCCACGGCAAAACTTTCAATTTTCGATTTTCATTGCTTTGAAGGTGAATTAGAAAGTGGGACCACGACTTATGGTATGAAAAGTGTATGTGAATATGCAAAAAACCTAGAAATGATATGATACACGCACATTTATGTATATCTGCAAACATATTACAGGTCCTAATGTTTAGCTTCGATACTCATCAGATGAAGGTTTGAAAGTGCGGGTAATGGAAGCATGGGGAGGTTGTTGCAAGATCGTGATCCACTGACCTTTAAAAAGCTTAATCGACCTATGATTTTCTATTGAAAACGAGACCAACAAAGGGTTTCATAAATGTGGTGGTGACTGGTGACCAGGGAAACATTCAAGGTGGTACGATGCAAGAAGGTGGTTTCGAGTATCAACAAGTTGGTGCTACGGCAGCTACACCGACAAGATATCATCTTTTGATTCAGCTATAGCTAATAGGTTATGGGACGCATTTGGTTTGTGGTTTGGACGCAAAGGGAATGCGCTACAATCCAAGTCTATCTATGCATAAGAATGGCGGAAACGTGCATGTCTTTAACATAATTTCAAATACAAATTTTAAGTAACATTTGCTAAAGTGTAAAAGGGTGTGCGTTTGGAGTTTGAAATGGGTAGGTTTAGGGCTGAAATCGATGTCCGTAGGTGTTAAACGGGGCTTAAAAGATGGATTTGTCTGCTGAAATAAGGGATTTGAAGTTGGTCCGACCGAAAAGCAGATCTTGAGCCGAGTGCCTTTGGGGTGAGGTAGTGGATGTAATGCGTGTGTGATCATGATATATTGAAGACTCAAAGGTTTGACGGGTAATCGAATGCAACTTGAATTATGGTGCTTGGGCAGTACATTGAAATTACGTTGAAAGGAATCCTCTCATGCTGATTTTCTCATTTCAAGTATTGAAGGTAACTTTTGACCAACATTGTGTTTTTTTTTCATATATAAAACCGTTGTAATTATGTGAGTAAAAATTCGGTTTCTTTACTATGAAGCTACGAACTTTCTGTCTTAAATGGATAGGTGAATTGACGCATTCAAGATGGTTTTGCTGATCTTGGCAATCGCAGCGCTACTGACCTATAGAAAGATCTTGGCACCAAAAAACTCGACGGGTAAGTATAGGGTAATACCTTTGATCTTAGAGGCTGATTATATGGTAGTGACGTAATCATTTTCCTCTTGTAGGACGACATAAATTAGGTTTGTTAATAAAGAGGACGATTTACAAGTGGTGGAGTTGCACATGTATTTGGAAGCGCATTCCCAAATATGTATTTCCCAACATTTACAAGTGGTGGAGTTGCACAGGTATTGGACATGAAATAACCCAAATTTATTTCCCAAAACTTCAACAACTTTATCTTCATTTCTGGGACTATAGGGTAATTTTTAGCAGCCTTTAAGTGCATAGGGGTTCAAATGTGTTTCACATTAATAGTATCGACAAGGTATTGGACATGAAAAATATATATTGTTGTTGCGATTAGACATACATTTGCAATTGTATGCTTTATATATTTTCCATGTCTAATATAGCACATGCCCTTGATTGTTGCTATATTAATGTGCTATGTTAGACATGAAAAATAACATGTTGCAAATGTAAATTGTTGTTGCGATTAATATATAAGAAAATATTCATAACTAATCAACGGCATGTGCTATATTAGACATGGAAAAATATATGTCGTGTTAACATACATTTGAAACACATAATTTTTTAATCGACATATATTATATGCGGTGATTTATTACAACTTAGTTGGGCTAAGTGAGATGGTTCCCAAATGGTGAAAATGAGTTGGATTGATGAATCACTTCTACGATCACGTTTGGAGAGCCACAATGCTTCGACAACCACGACCGACCACACAAATCAAGCTCGGTTTACGTAAGTCGACACTTCACATATGCTACATGTACAATATGCTTAATACTTTAAGTTGTATTAACCCGTCATAAGCTGTTGCTATTCTACATGCAGTCGATACAGCGAGTACATGTACTGCCCTTTCACATGAAACCTCAGATTGCGGACACCATCCATGTCAAGATTAGTCAAGTTATTCACAGATTTTTGGAGTTCTGGATCAATCGTCACTTCTAATTTCTTAAAAGCCCAGGAATAAGTTCAATTACCGTCAAGCAGGTTACCAGGTCCAAAAAAAATTATATATTGATCTTGATTTGTACCACAGTTGTACTATATGATTGCGCTGATTGTTATTTGTTTCAAAACAACCGGCACATGCAAACCTATTTTTATCTATAGACATTCACGTTTACTAACTTATGTTGACACACGCGCACAAAAGAATAGTTTCCGTAGGAAGAATTGTTGCATTATGACCGTGTGAGGTTAACCCAGGCAAGGACATTTTTTTGTGTTGGTTAGTTTTAATCTTAGACAGATTCTCAAATGCTAAGGTTTGCCATTTTTTACTCCATGCAGGTACCGTGGTTATAAAATGACGACTACACTAAAGCCATGGTCGAAGCCTAAGGTATGATCACAACGTCTACTTTTTCTTCAGCTGATTCAAAAAGGGGGTGAAACTATACTTGCAAATTTAAATTCGCTAAACTATCAATGGGGAAAAACTGTATCATGTACGTCTATCACTCGAAATGCTAGAAACCTGTTATGTGATGGTTATCTATTAACTAATTCGTCATTATTTCATCTTTGCAGAAAATTTCCGTGCTCTGTGCACAGGTAATTATAGTTTTAGTCATCTTTGCATTAGCAACTGATCTCGCCATGTCAACTTCGTCTATTGTCATAGAACCGAGTCAAGCTTGAACTAGATTATCAATGTACAGGTGAACGTATATGTATATATGTTATCCACAAATGATAATATTACTAGATGTTTATAATTGAATATCATTAATTAAGTGTAAGATAATAGGTTTTTAGCATACTTTATGTTGGTACACTTCAGTTATTAGCAGTTTTGAGTACTCGCATTGCTACAATTATGCATTCTTTGGCGCAAAGAGAGCTGGTATCTTAAAACTATTTATGCGTTTTAATTTTGTTTATAAAAAAAGTCCGCCGCAACGCGGCGGGGGGTTTTCACCTCGTATATACTAATCCGCTAGGTCGGTGGGATAAAAAAACTCCTCCCCTTTCACGTGCCGGGCGCATGCCAACTTTTTCCTAGCAACTGGGTTATTAGGCTTTTGGGTGGTTGGGCTTCTGGGATTTTAAAGACCTGCTATTTTTTTTACGATGATATACGTTACCCACACTTTGGGACACTTCACTACCTCCTCTTTGCCGACATCCAAATCTTCATCTTCCCAAACTATGTTTTTCATTCAGAAGATTAAACTCATATGGGTATTGCTTTAATATATGATATTTTCTAAGATTTATGTGCTGATTGTTTTTTCTTTTATAAAGATTGTTTCTTGATTGTTTTTGTGAAGCTTTATTACACCGCCTTTCATAACACCGCCATCTACTTTGCAGATCCATCTTCACCGACCTTTGCTTCAGCTCTTGATCTGATGGGTTTCTATTTTTTGTTCAGGTTTATGTATGTGATTTTTGGGTTTTGTTGTTTTTCAATGGTTGGTTAATCTTTTAGGTTTTTGGTCTTTAAAATTGCCTAATTCTTCCGGATATGTGATCATGTTAGGTTTAAGTGTCATGTTTTGGAGTTTAATAAGGTCAGTTAACTATTTGTGCTTTGTTTGAGTTATAGTACAAACATGAGACTGAAAAAAAATATAAAAGATGGAGTTTGATTATGAATGGATGATTGTGTTAAATTTTGAGTTTTGTAAAAAACGAGTTAGGGGCATATAACAACTTAGCGAAATGTATATACAGTACCAAGTCATATAAGAAATTGATTCCAATATTTATGGATGGGGTTTAGTCGGAAGAGAAGATCTAACTTGCTTACTTAATACATGTTTTCTATGTATTTGGTTACCTGATACATGTTTTCGTATGTGTGTTTTAAGATTGCTGACACATTCATTTTCCTCTACGTCTTTGCAGGGCTGCGCATTATGAAATGGTGTTTGCAGTTATATTGATGTCGTGTTTTCGCGGGGTAAACGGGTTGAATCTTTTCTCATATTTCGTTTAATTTGATTAAATGATACTGACACTGTAACTTTATAATACAGTGTCAAATTGGATTGATTCAAAAAGATGATAAAAGTAGTTGATGTTTCAATTTAATTTACTGACCATGATCTTTAATTATATTCAAGCAACTGTGGCTTTGAAAAAAGGAGTGTATATTTTAAAGTATGGTCCTAGAGGGAAGCCTGAACTCTGCCCACTCTGACTCCTCACGGTATGTGTTTACGGAAAACGAACAACACAATTCATCTAAATATTTCAGTTACCTTTTGTAATGAAGTTGTCGTTTATTGTGGTTGCTAGGCACCTGGTGTAATTGGATGGTTTCCTTCATGAGTTGTTACTTTCCTTGATAATCATGAAACTGGATAAGCTCAGGTACTTTAGGTCTATAAGGTTTAGTAAGCCATCATATATGGTGTGTAATTGAAGGATTTTGGTGTATATGGTGTGTTTGTGACTATTGATATTAAGTCTAATTAAATGAAACACTTTGCTTAATTAAGGTTTTGTGGTGTCTGTGTATTTGTCAACTGCTTCTTTGGGAATTTTTGTTGTTACATTTAGGGTTATGAGAAAATGTTAACAGTTTTTTTTACATTTTTAGGATAGCTTAAAGGCTTCCTTTATTCGATTTATGAGATTGCGTTGTACACTTTATAGCTCACTTACACAATAAAGGAACTCGGGGTTATGAGGCCATTAAAAACAGGAGTTATTAACTTGGTCGTGGTTTGTTGCGGTTACCGTATGAATGGTCGCTTGCGAGTTAGTTTGTTGGTAATCCGGTTGCCCACACCGTACTTGCAGCTTAGATTGATGCTATTCCTTGCGGACTTGGGGTTTTTTTTGGTCAGTTTCTACTACTTTGCACCGCCTTATTTCACCTACCAAACACGTGTTACCTGTTTCTGCACCGCCTTACTAGATGAGATATAGTGCATAGATGGTGTGTGATGATAGTAGGCTTATTTGATCAGTCCATATGTCGGGTTCTTCTTATACTGAGCCTTGCGATATGTTGTCGGTTTGGCTTCTTTTCGCACCTATTTGCATAATTATAATATCATTACAAATTATACATGTATAGAAATTGAATTTTAAAATTAGGGTTTGGGTATGATTCGAGTGTTTTTTTCAGTTATGGCTTCTTTATAAATGTTCAGGGTTTTTATAAACTCTATGTCTGTTGTAATATGTTTGCTGAAGTGTATAATCTTTCTGAAATAGATCAGCAACTTTGATTGTCTATTCGATTTTTACAGATTTTCGTGACTCTAGGTGGGTTTTATAAACCTAAGATGGTCCACGTCTCGGCAAGGCAACTTATTACATTTGCGGCCATGTCGACTGTATAATGTGGTGAGTGGTGGAAGATTTACTGCGGCTGCGGCTTAGTGATGATCTGCAAGTTGTTCACATGACGTGTGGATAACGCGAGCTTGGTAAGTTCCTTTACTTTATTTTGACGTGCTTTCAAACAAATGTTTCCTTATATGTAAAGTAGATAAATGTTATTTACGTGCAGCGAGGGCACCAAGGTTGATGAACTGATACCATATACAAGCTGGAAAAGGCAATTCTTAACCTGAGCTTGAGTAGGAGGTATACAAATTTAAACGTGTTATAGATGGACGGTGAATAACCTGAATTGATTATGAAGCTTAGAAGATTAGGAGTATCAAAATCAGTCTTCTTTGTGCATGTTTGGTATAATGGTTTGGGTCTGCTGCAATTGTGTGTTTAGGTTGCAGTAAAATTTAACTTTAGTTTGGTATTATGGTCTTAAATATACTCCTTTAACTTTTTATAACTGTATCTTTATTATCATATCAAGAATCATGATCTCACTATCTTTATGTGTTATTTCATATTGGTTTTGCTTTAGGCCAATTATTATAATTTACAAAAGTTTAACTTCACCACTGCCGAGATATTTGTATATCTAATACATTGAAATGGTTATGGTTGTTTAGAAACCAATAGGATAGAAACCAATACGATATGCACAAGACTTTATAGGCTATGTTCAAACATGAACTTTGTTGAAAAGAGCTTATTCTGGCAACTAATATAACAGTCGGGTTCTAACCGAAAATTTATTTGAGCAATTGGGATGGGAAAGCCTCCTCAGAGGGATCCTAAAAATAGAACCTAAAAAAATTAAAATAAAAGTCCGCCGCAACGCGGCGGGGTTTCCACCTCGTTATAAATATATCGAAGCATTTGCATATATTTCAGCTTTCAATACTATTTTATAAGGTAAAATAAACATATCAAAGTGAATATTATCAAGCGTCTGAAAATTTATAGCTCAAGATTTCTTCAAAAAACAACAAAGCATCAAGTATTCAATTATTCATACATCATATCTGCATATTCTTCTACTAATAGTTTATAAATTGTCTCATCTGTTATAGATTCATACAAACTCGAAACCATCATCAAATATCAGCCACACCCACATCACGCACCTTTGCTTGCCATCGTCACACACCCTTCACCATCATCAAATCTCAGCCACACCCACATCACACACCTTAGAAACCCATTTCCCGGACGCCATTTAACCACCACAAAAACAGATGGCCAATAAAACTATCAAAGATCTTCAAGGTTCTAAAATCAACCAAAGAAACTAAAACCATAAACTATTGTGTGGATCTTAACAAATATCGAACCTGCCGAACACACTGAAACCATCAAACAAAAATCACAAACATACCCGAAAACCACAAAACACAAGAAAAACCACAAACTCTGAGATAGATCTTAACATATCTCCAAACAACCAAGCACACCAAAAACCAAAAAACAAACCAAAACCACCTAAACAAACTGATACCACCAACACATGGAGAAACGGCAGAAGACGACGATGATTAGGGTAATGGTGGCGGCAATAATGAGGGTTATGTAGGCGTTTAGGTTAGATTGAAGAGAGATATATGAGAGAAAGAAGGTACTGTGTTTGTTTTACTTTTTTTAGTATGTTGTTTGGTGTGTTAATTTATAATTGTAATGTGGTTTTGAAAGGCCGAACTGTTACAATTGAAATGGACTGTTACAACAAATTTTATGAAATGGGTTGTTTCGAAATGGACAATAGATTAAGACACTTAAATTTTCAGTTTTGTAACTTTAAATTATATGTGTATGTATTGGTTTAATTGCAAAAATAATATAATTTTTAAGCCTTCCATTAATAATAAGTGTTGAATCTGAATTTTAAGTTTTGCCATTTAGAGAAATATCCTAAATCTATACTACATTATAATGTATTTAAGACTTTCTATCAAAGGAAGTCTTAAAAATATAAGTCTACACATGTTACTATAATTAGTAATTCATATAATTAAGAAAAGAAGTATAATGTACAACACTTTAATGCACATAATTTTCAGACGTACAAGACAAGAAGCATAGCGTACACCACTTTAGCACATATTAAAAAACAAAACACCACATTAATGTTATTTAATATAGTCAATTAATTAAATGATCAATAAATACAATTAATACAATTATTAAAACACCCATAACATAATAAATACAAATTATCAAACATATTGTACAAACAAATTAAACACAATTCCTACATTAAATGTCACTAATACAAATAATATTATTCAAATAATATTCAGTTCGAACGGAAAACATGCCAAATGGGCGAGGCTCGAACAGACTTGCAGCGAAACAGGCTCGAGTCCGAACAGCACCTGAGCTAAACGAAATTATTGAAATCAGTAAATTTATTGTCAAAAGAACATAATAAACTAAAATCATGATTCACTTGAAAGTTTATTTGAGACTGCTTGCAGCAACGCGGGTACCTGCATTAAATGTCACTAATACAAATAATAAAGCGTGTTATACAAATATTAAAGCCCCGCCAGCGGGCAAAATGGGCTTGAGCCCGAATAAGCACGGGCAAAGCAGGCTCGAGCACTAACAGCGCAATGTGGCCAAGCAGGCTCGAGCCCGAACAGCAGGCTAAATGAAATTTTGATATCCGTAAATTTTGTCAAAAGAACATAATAAACTAAAATACATGATTCGAGAAAATTTATTTCAGAGTATCCATCATCATGAACGCACCTCTTAGTGTATTATAAAGTAGTATAGATTGTGAATACTTGCACAAAAGCGGTAGTGTATAACGACAAATAATTATACTTGCGAAATCGTGATTTTGATTTGACATTTGATGTAAAAATTACAGGTTCAATTTGTAGTATTGCGAGAAAAAAAGTTCATGGTTAAAAATAAAAATAAAAATTAAAGATTAAACAATAAAAATATTAATTTAGTTGTATATGATGTTACCGTTTTACATCAAGAGTACAATACTCCAATAACATTACTTGTCATTTAAGCATGTAAGTTTAAAGAGTATTATACGCAAACAACATTACTCAAATTATAAATATTTTAAGTTTAAACAATGCATATGCATAATAGAGATAAACATTTGTCAACATTTGTCAAATATTTACTATTCATCAAATAGTAATAGACAAAGATGGCAAAAATGGTCCATGTGATTACTTATACTTACAAACATAATCTCTAAACAATTGCAAAAAAATCCTTACCATCGACTAGTGGCTACATAGATAGTCCCTGAGTTAATTCTAAAGATTGTTTGTGTAACAAAAAAAATATAAAAAATACACAAACATTCCTCCGGTTTACTACGTTGAGAAAAAGTCTCCAAATTTGCAATAAATGTCCCTCCAATTACTTGCGATTACATAAATAATTCTTAAGTTAAATCTTGGGACAATTTTTGTAACAAATACTTGAGATTACAGACATAATAACTATGTTAAATTTGGGAAGGGTTTGTGCGACGAAAAATTACATAAGTAGTCCCTGTAGTTACTAATCGATTTTAGAAACGACCCTTGAGTTAAATCTAGAGAATGTTTATGTAACAAAAAAAATAAAGAAAAACCATGCGCCCCGCAACAGAGCACGGGTAAAGAGATCCTCGTTTAAATCTAAATCCATAAAAATTACGTGTTTTAATATTTTAAAAGGCTATACATTTGAAGGAGTTGCTAACTACTCGAACATAATTCGCTTAACTTTGCGTCGGGTTTATGTCATTAATCGCATGATATTGAGAATTCACCTCAAAGTAATACTTTTTCGGATGAATGTTGAATTCACGTAATTTACTTTTTTAGATTTACCTAAATATGTAACATACTTTATTAATTGTCAGTATCACTAAAATGCTTTCAAATACTTGTCGATATCGCTAATTTTGATTAAAATACCCTTATCTTTTTCTCATTTGAAATTGTTTTTGAAAGGTATTTTAGTAAAATCACATGAAAAGTTGGCGATATTGACAAGTATTTGGAAAAAAAATTACTCATAGTAGAAATTAATAAATTATGTTAAGTATTTTCGGAAAATTTGAAAAAGTAAATTACGTGAATTCAACCTTCACCTTACTTTTTTCGTCTCATAATAATTGTTTAGTTTAAAAGTACAAAACATTTAAAAATAATCATAATAAAATACTCCGTATCATTTTTACCTAGGGCTGATCATGGTCCAAAATAAGACTGAACGAAAATCGATTTGGTCCAAAACAAAGGGCGATAATCGGACCTAAATGTTCGGTCGATAGGGTCCGATTGGGTTCGTCGGTCCGGTCCGGTTCAATCCAACATAACATAATGACCAATTTTGCGTGAGAGCAAACCGAGCCAAAAACCGAATATGAGGGAAATTGTGGACTGAGGGACAAGAATTAGGTTCAGTCGTGTTTGGTCCAATTTATCGGTCCGGTCTGCGGTCTACCAAAAGTAGGATAACACTAGTTCTAAATTAAGTCTTATGAAACATCAAGGGCCATAAATGAAAAAACACCAAACCCTAAATCAGCAATACCAATATATCATCTTCATCTTCTATCTTCATAAAAACACACACACACCAGCCGTCATCTCTCCCAAAACCCTAAACCAACCAACCCTCCAAAATGAAGTACAATCCACGTGTCACGAGTTCCCGTCGCAAGAACCGCAAGGCCCACTTCACAGCCCCTCATCAGTCCGTCGCGTCCTGATGTCAGCCCCTTATCAACCGAGCTCAGATCCAAGTACAACGTGCGCTCAATCCCAGTTCGCAAAGACGACGAGGTGCAGGTGGTTCGTGGGACCTACAAAGGACGTGAAGGGAAAGTGGTGCAGGTGTATCGTAGGAAATGGGTTATTCACATTGAGAGGATAACAAGGGAGAAAGTGAATGGTCAGACTGTTAATGTTGGTGTCAACCCTAGTAAAGTTGTGGTGACTAAGTTGAAGCTTGATAAAGATAGGAAGGATTTGCTTGAAAGGAAGGCTAAGGGCAAAAGTGTTGCTGATAAGGGCAAGGGTGAGAAGTTTACTGCTGAGGAAGTTATGCAAGATATTGATTAAGTAGTTTATTGATATCGTGTTTCTATGTTTTGTTTCTAATGTTATACTCAGGATTTGTGTTTTTGAGGATTTTGTTATGGTACTTTGTTATGGAAATGTTTTATGTTATGGTTGCGGAATTGTGGCTGTTATCCTTTTATTGCCTGTTAAATATATGATATGCTATTTGAGATGATATTACGTGAAAAGTAGAGATTATTGTCTGTGTATAGTTTGATGTAAATGTAAACAGCGCGTAGTTGCAGGACTGTTTAGTTAAGTAGTGGTTTAGTGACCTAGTGTTTATTAAGACAATGTTCTAGGATTATAGTTTAGTAGTATCGAAATGGAGCGAATGTTTGATGCTCGGGAATATGAATCTTGTGAGTCATATTTGTTAGAGTGTTATCCTTTCTGCGTTGTACTTTACTTTTGTAGGTTTTGCATAATAAGCAATTTTGTGGTTATTTAAGCTAGTTACAAGTCATGTTGTTTGTTCCATGGGTGCTTTCGTGATTTGAAACCCTTGTTGAGTAATTTGTTTTATCTTTTGGTTTATTACTGGATACTTATTATGAACATGGCATTGCTGATTGTAGGTGATATGATTGTGCTATCTGTTATAATGCCTTTTAGGTCCTTCTAAGTTTTCACTTCTGGCTGTTATTATGTTGTTGCTATAGGATCTTTGAGATAATATTGTATGAAAGTTAAAGATTACTGTTTAGCATGGTTTGATGTAAATATTGTGTAGTTGTAACTTGTAAGAATGTCTATTCAAGTAGTGGTTTATTGGCCTAGAATTGGAGCAGAAGTGTGTTTTACAAGAATTTGAGGTTCAGTTCAAGCATAGGTTGTTGGACGATCACGGATTTTGTTGAGTCACCTTTTAGAGTGCACACTTCTTTGCATTGAATTTGCGAAAGTTCTGCACCATAGGTAATGTTGTGGTCGAACAAGTTAGACATAAGTTATGCCATTATTGTTTATGTATTGATTAATTGTGTGGCCTGTATTGTTGTTTTGATTCTTGGGTGCTTTCTTATATTAAAATGCTAGTGAATATGTTAAATGTTTGTTTCTATGTATTCTTCACTACTTATAGAGGGATCATCTGTCCACACAAGTCGATTGTTAGTGTGCTGTTCACGGTTAACTAGACCTGGCATGATGTGAGGCTCTGTATTGAATTCTAGAGGCCATTTTTGGATAGGCACATTAGCATAGTCAACAATCGTCGTTAGTTTGCAGCATTTCTGTTAAGCTAGTTTGATATGATTCAGGCTGCCCACTAATAACTCATATATCAGGAAGTACCAGAAGCTGTTAGGAAAAATAGCATTGGTACACTTATTTTGTTTTACCAAATGTTGTAGGAAACAGTGGTCTGTTTATAAGATTTAACTGCTTGAAGTCCATCTTATATTTGTTACTCTTGTCTAAGACTTTGATATGATGTAAGGTATATTTTTTTAGTTTAAAATACAGTTTGATGGCACGGTTGATTGGTTTAATCTGCTTGGACCGAGTTTGGTTTCTCTTTAGAAATTACTGTTTGATTCCAGGTTGTATGTTTTCGTGATCTTGGTTGGTTATGCTCTTGTAATCTTGTTTGTTATATGAGTCCAGTCCATTTTTTTTACTTTTAGTTTCATATCAAGTTTAGGCATAATGATTTTGAGAACATGAGGGAATGGGGTTATCAAAGAAGTTGTGGTCTGTTTGTAAGAATTGCCTGCTGTGAAGTCCTACATCGTAAGTTAGAGGCTTTGATACAATTGTAAATTGCTAGTTTTTCTTTCTACGATATATGGCTTAATTGCTTTGAATGGTTAATAGTTCCTTAATTGCCGAGTACATCTTTATGGAGTTTTTTTAAATGATTACTAACTATTTCATTTGCTTGGTTGTGTGGTCTTGACTCTTGATATAGAAACTGATTATGTTCTTGTTAAAGAGTCGTGTTTACATCTTTATGGCTATGAGTTTTTTTTACGTGCTAAACTTTCCTTACATACATGCAAATCTTCATTTTTCTATCGAGAAAAACGGGAGAGATTAATAAATATTTAGATTAAAATTGTAATTACACCAACTTTATCGTTAAACAAAATAAATTGTACTATTACGACAAGCATTTAATTATCTTTTTATATACGGACACTTTAATATATTTTCGACAAACTTGTTTTTGTTGTTTTTTCACTTTTTTTCGGTATTAAAATTCACATGACATATCACGTGTGACTTAACACTAATATTAAAGTTCGAACACTAAGAGTAGTTTAGTTGGTGAAAAATGTTCGCTTTTCCGTTTAAATTCACAGAGAATGGGTGGTTTTTCTTCTGCAGAAGAGTTGAAAATGTGAAAATCCGTTTAGTTGGAGTTATATTTTCCTTTTTCCAAAATGAAAAGTTGTTTAGTTGAAGGTGGAGGATGGAGGATGGAAGATGTGTGATAAAAGTGTAGGGTGAAAGGAAATGGTGTTATTATTTTGGAAATGAAAAAAGTGAAAAGGGTGTAATGTTATTTTCATTTTTCTATTAGAAATTGGAAAATGAGAATTTCGTATTTTGGAAAATTATTGGAAAAAGTGCATTAAGCAGTTTTCGCTTTCCTCTTTCATATGGAAATTTTACGGAAAAATGGAGTATTCTCCAACTAAACGGCCCCTAAACATCTGTAAGAAAATTGTCATAAGTGGTAGTCTATAAATCAAAAAAATTTCCCCTTTTTTACAATGAAAAACACACATTAATAACTTTTCCAACCATATATAATATATTGTATTCAAATCATATATTATAACAGTTCATTATTAAAACTTCTATAATCACATATGATAACTACACATCTAGAAACAAAATCATATGTCAATCACGTATGGTTAAAATCACATGTAATTTCTCATGCAAGTTTCAACAAAAAAAAAAAAAAAAAACGTAAAATAACCGAATAAAATATTTTTGTCGAAAATATATTAAAATGCCCGTGTATAGAAAGATACTCCGTAATTAAATCTTTAGTCGCGATGGTGTAATTTTTTCTTAATGATTAGCGGTTTAAAAGATATTAATTTTTGAACAAAAGAGGTAAAAGGAGGTTTGTTATCAATCTAAAAATGAGTGGTATGATTGATCGTTTGATATCTAAGTAAATGTTTGATATGTAAATAAATATATATATATATATATATATATATATATATATATATATATATATATATATATATATATATATATATATATTTTTTAAATGATTACTATTTTATCACGTTGGGTTGTGTGGTCTTGATATGGAAAACGCCTTCATAAGATAGCGGAATTAGCAAATAGCTTACAAGTCTATTCCAAAGAAGAACATGTTTTTAAGTATTTAAAAGTCTAGCAAAAGATAGCAAGATGAACAGAAAGCCAAAACAAACAAAAAATAACAAAATTAGCAAAGGCTAACAATAGAGAACAACCCTCTTGTGGTAAATGAAAACTCAAAAGCACAACTTATGGTTTAACTGACTTACTTGAAATACAATCCTTTCTGTATTAATGCTTGATTCATTTATATCGTAACCATGTTGAATCCAAATTAAATATGTTCTTCCGTATCATTATTTGTCATGCAAATTTGTCCACAATTTAAAATATAGCAGTTAATTTACTAAGTTTTAACTTTCAGAGCGTGTCAAACCAAAGAGTAAGCCATCATTAGTTCCAGAAGATACTAGCTCCGTTGGTGAAGTTGAGAATAACATTAAGAATGATAAAAGTGATAGTCACGCAGACACTTTTGTATTTGTATGCGGGCTGTGGTGCTATGTCTAATGGGTTTTTTTTATGGAACAAGTTTTTCTGGTGTAAAACTTTAGACAGTAAGTCAAGTAATTATACTGTAAATGAGATTGTTATCACATACACTAGTTTCATGTTTGTGTCAACCATATAAAATTTTTCTAACATGTTTATACAAATATTGCAAAAATGGGTTGTTGACATGAATAGGCATGTATGCGAAAGTCTCAAGATTAATCATCGTGAAACAGAGGTTTGATTTGAATTTATCTTTTATGTTTCATACTAAATAATATGGGAAATTTAAGGTCGAGCGTAACAGTTTGAAAATGAGTTTGGGTCAGAATAAGTAATTGGGTTGGTTGGCCCAGACATTTCTCTCTTTGTTATTTGTAACTTTATAGATAGTTATTTTGTAAAATATGACTACAAAACCTATTATTAATATAATAAGATTTATTTTGAATAAAGTTATTTAAGAACATGACTAAAGATTGTTGTTTATTTTTTAACAACTTTTGGAATTTACCCCGCCGAACCCTTAGAAGTGTATTAGCTCAAACTGACTCACTGTTGTAAATAGTTTGAATTCACCAAGTTTACTAGTTTATGATCTGATGTTTGTTGGTTATTAGTTTAAACTCGTCCTGACCTGCTACTTGTAAATGAAATGGTCTGAATTCATGGTCTACTTATCATTGATATGATTTGTGTTGAATATTACTTTATTTATGTAGGTGAGGAATGAATCTGCCGAGGACTTTTTCACAATGCTAAAAGAATGGGAAAAACAATGTGTAGAAGCACACACCATCATGAAGATGCAAAAGCTAATTCTGAATAGTATGATTTTGAAGATATTAATGAAAAGAAACAAGATGATGACGAAGAATTTGAAATAAGGAAGTTTTTAGCAGTTTGTTATGGTGACCCAAACAAAACTAGGAACAAAAAGTTGCATTTCAAGGTATTTAGTTTTGCTCAATGCTATTAAGTAATAGTTTTAGTCGCACTTTTGTAGCACACAAGCCTTATCATATCATGTGATTCGGTAACTACCTTTACACGCAGGTGATGCAATAAGGTTGAATTAGGCATGATTGTTGGGTTTTGGGTCCATTTGGGTTTGGTTGAATTGAGTTTGGGTTGAACTGGGTTGGTTAAGCAGATTTTGGGTTGCCGCAGTTTTGGCCCATAAAGATAGTTAGAGTAAGGTTTGCAACTAAATTATGCAATTTTAAATGCCATTTTACTGGCAGTTACTAAGGTATAAGAAACTAGCAAATTTGGCCCACTTGTAGTTAACTGAATTGACTTGTAGCAATAGAAAATTGACTTCAAGTCACTAACCAAAATACTAATGTGATTTTGTAATAGGCAGCATCATAAATTAAAGTTTGGCAGTAAGAAAAATGGGCTTTTGTTTGTATCAGATTAATGAAGATGGTGATAGCATTGAAGACCCATAAGTGGATGTACACATAAATGCATGATGATAATATGCGGCGTTTGAAGAAATACGATTATTGAAGGCGTGCATGTATGTACTTTGAAGGCGTGCGCATATGTTCTAAAGAAGAGATAATGTATGTGGAGGGCACCCAAAATTTCAACTTTTAACATATAGGTCACTCATTTATTGAAAAGAACTTATAGGGCGGCTAACTATATGCTTGTTTTTGTTTACACTAATTCCGGCCAAATTTATGCCCGAAAACTATAAAATATAAATAAGGAACCAACCCCTAACTTATCCAAGTAATACGAATGAAATTTTTGATGTGAAATACCGATTATACCCTTAATTTATGTGTGAATATAAATTGTTAAAAGTACTTTAAATGGATAAAACTGAAATTCCTCGACTTGTTTTTTATTCGTATTTGTTTTAATATGTTAGTGTCAGGTTCATTCTTGCCATTTGATAATTATCCGGATTAAATTTGACCGGAATTGATGTAAATGAAGATAAATGCATATAGTTTGGTGGCCCTATAAGTTACTTTCAAAAAATGGGTGGCTTATATGAGAAAAACATAAAAGTTGAGTGGACTCCCAATATATTATCCCTTCTAATGAAGAATTTAATGAGAAATTGGAAGTACACATATGTTCTTTGAAGGCGTGCAAGTATATTCTTGGAAGGCGTGCACACATATTTGAAAAAATCTGATGAGAAACTTTAAATACATATGTTCTTTGCACATATGTTATTGGAAGGTGTGCATGTGTGTATTCAAAATGATACATTTTGAATTGTATTTCATTTGATACAAAATTTGTGTATTATATAATGCTCTTGGGTTATAAAAAATCTAAAGGTTACAATTATAACTTTCTATGTTTTTGGTTTTTATTTTAGAAGTTTATAGAATGTATAGTAGAAACATATGTGCAACTAATATTTTTTGAGTAAAAGTTAAAACTATTTCACACTAAAAAGCACACGTAAATTTACATTATTTAATAAAAACACATATGCACCTTAACTTTTTGAAAACATGCATGATGAACCCCCCCCCTTTGAAAATTAAGGGATATTTAAAAATGGGATTTAATAAAAATAAAAAACCAAAAAGAATATACAAATTGTCTTTACTATAATACCTTTTTGGATTAAATGATAATATTTAATATTAAAAAAAAATTTCAATGGTCTAGATGAGTTCTCATTAGTCAAAACAGAAAATGCAAAAGATGTGCATGTTTGCTCAACACCAGTTACAGCCTAATGGCTCAGCATCCATTACGGCGTAACAACCCATGGTTTAAAATAAAAATAAAAATTTAGTCTAGTATCAGGCGTTTCATAAAAGAGTTGCTAACTAGTCGAACACAATTAGTTTAACTTTGCGCGGGTTTATGTCATTTATCGCTTGATATCTAGAATTCACCTCAAAGTAATACCTTTTCTGTCTCATAATAATTGTTTACTTTAAAAATATAATTTTTTTTTATACATTACACAATAATATATAAAATATCATTTTTACCGATTAAAATATAGTTTGAAAATGCCGAAATTTAGTTCACATCGAAATTACTATAGTATAGTTCGATTTTTTATTCAATTCGGTTCGGTTTGATTTTTGGGTTATATGAGTATTTTACCCGATTTGTGAACACCCCATCACTTACCAAGTTACCATAAGAAAACGAAATGGACTAGGTAAAAATGAATCAAGAAAGCTAGGCCAAAATATATGACCAGCCCATTTCAGCCCATTCAGAAGCTGCCCACTTATCCTATTATAAATTCCTTCAAAACCCTAATTTCCACACTCAGCTGCCGCCACACCACCCACACATAACCACCGCAGAACAGCAAGATGAAGTACAACCCACGTGTCACGAGCTCCCGTCGCAAGAACCGCAAAGCCCACTTCACAGCCCCATCATCAGTCCGTCGCGTCCTGATGTCAGCCCCCTTATCAACCGAGCTCAGATCCAAGTACAACGTGCGTTCAATCCCAGTTCGCAAAGACGACGAGGTGCAGGTTGTTCGTGGGACCTACAAGGGGCGTGAAGGGAAAGTGGTGCAGGTGTACCGTAGGAAATGGGTTATTCACATTGAGAGGATAACAAGGGAGAAAGTGAATGGACAGACTGTTAATGTTGGAGTCAACCCTAGTAAAGTTGTGGTGACTAAGTTGAAGCTTGATAAAGATAGGAAGGATTTGCTTGAAAGGAAGGCTAAGGGCAAAAGTGCTGCTGATAAGGGCAAGGGTGAGAAGTTTACTGCTGAGGAAGTTATGCAAGATATTGATTAGGTTTTTGGTTTCTTAAAAGCTGTTATTTGGATTTTGAGTTATGTTGTTTTGGGATTTTGTTTTGATGAGATTTTTGATACTCTTTATGGATATGTTATGTTATGGTTTAATATGTCTGGTGAAATTAGTGTTATAATGTTATTTAGCTGTGTAATGCTGCACAAAGTGCATTTGGTTATAAGTTTTGCGTAATAGGTAATATTGTTGTATGCTAAGTTCGTTATAAGTCGCCGTGGATTTGTTTTGATGAGATTAATTGTACTTTGTTATGAAGATTCTAATGGTACATGCTTGGTTTAAAATTGTGCGCATTGTTTTTGCTAGCTAGATAGGATATTTGAGATGGTGTTACATGAAAAGTTAAAAAGTATTGTCTAGCATGGTTCAATGTAAATAGTGTGTAGCTTTAGGCGCTTTGTACTAAGTAAGACAATGAGACTTTTAGCTTCAGTTGAATAGAATTGGTGTAGAAAATTGAATTTGTGTGAAGAATGCGAGGTTATGTTCAAGGGTGGGTTGTTGGACTATCACAAATACTTTTGAGTCACATTTGTTAGAATGCCCTTTTTTAATCTGATTTTTGAAAGTTTTTCATAAAGAGGTAATGTTATGGTCTAAGAAGTTAGTTATAAGTTATGACGTTGTTGTATATGTATTGATCAACCATGTGGCCTTGGGTATTGTTGTCTTGATTCATGGGTGCTTTCTTATATTAAAACGCTAGTGAGCATGTTATATCATATGGTAGGAGTATGGTTCTATGTATTCTTCAATACTTATAGAGGTAGGCATCTGTTCATAGAAGTCAATTTTTAATGTGCTGTTCGCGATTAAGTGTACGTGTCAATGTGTCATTATGTTAGGCTCTCTAGAATTTTAGAGGTCATTTTGGGATAGGAACTTTAGCATAGTCAACAATTGTGATTTTGGGTGTTCGCTTATAATCATACATCAGTAAGTACCAGAAGCTGTTAGGCAAATTACCATTGGTACACTTCATTTGCTTTTCCGAATATTGTAGGAAACAGTGGTCTGATTATAATATTTAAATCCGTGTAAGTCCCAGATCTAATACTTTGGTATGATGTAAGTTTTTTTTTTTTTTTTTTTTTTTGTTCTATAAGTTTTATGGCACGGTGGGTTGGTTTAATCTGCTTGGACCTCTTTATGACACCGAGTTTGGTTTCCCTTTAGAAATTACCGTTTGATTCCAGGTTGTATGTTATTGTGATAGCTAAATTGATCTTGGTTGGTTATGTTCTTGTAAAGTTGTAATCTTGTTTGTTATATGAGTCCAGTTCTTCATTTTATTAACTTCTAGTTTCATATCTACAAGTAGAGCTGAAAGTTAACACTTGAGTGTTGTTGAATGTCTGTAAAACATATCAAGTTTAGGCATCCATGATGTTGAAAGTGTTTTTTGAGAACATGAGGGAATGGGTTATTAAAAGAAAAGGTTGTTTAATACTTCTTGTTATGGTGATTTAGGATGTTTACATAGCTCTTATGCATGAATAAATGAATATGCTCTTTGATCTCTAAATACCCAAAGATTGCAATGATACTCTTTTTTGTTATCTGAATGTTATCAGAAGTTGTGGTCTGTTTGTATGAATCGGAACTCCTACATCTAAGTTAGAGGCTTTGATACAATGGTACATTGGTAGTTTTAGTTTTTATGATATATGGCTTAATTGGTTTGAATGGCTGATTCCTTAATAGCTGAGTACATCGTTATGGCTCAGTTTTGATATATTTTTTTAAATAATTACTATTTCATTTACTGGGTTGTGTGGTCTTGATATGGAAAACGGTCTCGGATGATTATGTTCTTGTTTTTAATTTGAGCCAAGTTTACTTCGTCATGTTAACTTGAGTGTTAAGGTCTTTGCTTAAAGTCAAAACAGGCTGTGTTAAATGTCTGTAATAGTGTAATATCTCTGGTTGTTGAATGTGCTTGATGAGAACAAAAGAGAGTGGATTTGTATTTATAAGTACTGGTGAGACAGGTGAGTTATTGTTTTAAGCAGTGTTGCAAAAAAAGGTCTACAAGGCCGATTAATCACCGATTAGGTGCTACTGGGCCATCGACCTTGCCGATTTTTTTAAATCGTTCAAACAAATCGGTCAACCGTGGTCAACGGTGGTTAACGATGGTCAAACTTGCCAAAAACTTGTAAATCTTGATGGAAATACCCTAAACTCACAGTAAATTAGTTTTAATCACTTATAATACTATTTATATCTATTACAAGATGTTTTTTAAGAAAATCTTGCAGGAATACCAAAACTCGTCAGTAATACCTAAAGCTTGCCATAAATGCCATCGTCGATTTATCACCTGGTTCGCTATTTTTGCAACCCTCAACAAATGTAATCACTTATAGTCATTGTTTATATCTATTACAAGATATTTTTAAGGAAAATCTTTCTGGAAATACCCAAATCTCGCCAGAAATACTCAAAACTTGCCAAAAATGCGAATCTGATTAATCACCGATTAATCCCGCCTAGACCGATTACAAGCTACAGGGGGGTCGACCGCCTCACTACCGATTCACGATTTTAGCAACCTTGGTTTTAACCAAAAATATTTCAAGGCTTGAATTTGTATCAATAAATACATGAACCTAGGATATGATAAAGGCCAGCATTGGGGTATGGTTGCCATGTACAAGTATTATATAACTTTATAGTTTCATGATGAACAAATTTTAATTGTCTTCAAAACTATTGGATGACTAATTTTTGCTGACCTTGTTATTTAAGATGTGACGAGTAACAAGGTATCACCCAACAATGTTGATAGTTAAAAAGATGAAAGGTTCTGTTTTTAAGCCACAACAAAGCCTGAAAGGTTCTGTTTTAAAGCCACAACAAAACCTGTTTTTAAAGCTTTTTCTTTTTAAAAACTAGCTATAGGAGACTTGCCGATTCTTGATGACCAAAGCCGAAGTGAACAATTGTTGATTGAGTCGTTGTTCCCTTGATCCTTTCTCCCTGTTTAATGCAGTTTTTGGGACACTGATACTGTGGCAATATTTATAAATTTGTAATTTGTGAGTTGAAACTTGAAAGATGGATGAATATGCATACCTTAAAATATTACAATAGCTAATAGAAGTTTAGAACCATATGTCAAGAAGATAAGTTTTGTCTAGCATATCAATTTCAAAGTTGCAAGCAGGGTGTTTTGCACTTTGCAGTAAACCCAAAAGAGTTATTGAATCCGATTGCGATTTCAAAATTCTATTCCTAAGAAGAACATCTGACTAAGTTTTTAAAAGTCTAGCAAAAGATAGCAAGATGAACAGAAAGCCAAAACAAACAAAAAATAGCGGAATTAGCAAAGGCTAACAACAAAGAACAACCCTCTCATGGTAGATGAAAACTCAAAAGCACAAGTTGTAGTTTAACTCACTTACCTGAAATATACCTTTCTCTATCAATGTTTGATTCATTTATATCGTAACCGCGTGCTTTGAAGCCTTGAATCAACAGGTATTAGATTGACCATTGAATCCAAATTAAGTATGCTCTAGTGGTCGTAATTTGACATAGATGTTTCTTAAAATGTCCTCGGGTATTTTTTTTTTTCTTTTTCTTTTTTTGATAAATATACTAGACAAAAAGTATGATAAAGTATTTTGTTAGACATTTATGCTATAAACAAGTATCTAAGAATACCCGTAATGGGTGGCGGACCTTGTGGTCGGTCGGCATGATTTGAACGCGTCCCCTCATTACATGGGGTTGGTCATGTTTAAGAAATGTTATACTCGGTCGTATACTCGACCTAATCCTCCTCCTATTTGTTTGTGTGTGAGTGTGTACTTTTAAATTGTTTTTGTGAAGTATTTTTGTGTTTAAGTGGGATATCTTTTGTGGTGACCGCGATCGCCTTATTACAATAACTTGGTTATGAAAAATGTTGTAGTGAGTTGGCGTTGATATTATAGTGGTGACCTCGATCACCGTTACGCCCAACCTAACACCATGTCAACATATGTACCCACATACGATAAACCATATTATTATTATTATTATTTTTTTTTTGCAACGTGCGAAAAGTATTTTGATGGTTTCCAACAAAATGACGGAGATGTATAAAAAAGTCTGGAGTACTATGTTGTTGTGTGCTGAAAGGTGCAGTTTAATTAGTTAAAGATGTAATAAGGAAGCAACAGAAAAAACGAAGGGTGATTAAGAGAAGCCAACAACAAATCAATCATTCAGAATGAAAATTCACACCTCAATATATTCTTGCATATCACGCTAGATGTTTGAATTGAAACACAAACCTCCCTTTCTTTTTCTCGTGTCAAATATTAATCAATTTTCTAACTAATTCATTCAACTTCTAATAGCGACCCTATTTCTAACTCTTAAACAAATCAGCGACTTAATTCCATGCACTTTTTTATACTTATCAGCAATTTAATAGTTTTCTTTTTATAGACGATCATTTATTTTAATAAAACGTGATGAATACATTTCATACTTTTTAGCATAGTGGTGGGATCCGATCCCGATCTTGAGATCTTCGATTTTACGATCTACAAAAGAAAACGATCCGAATCCTACATGGGATCTTTGCAAGATTAGGATCTTATAGGATCGATCTTGACCATACGATCTTACGATCTAATCCGATCCGATCTTCTTTTTCGGATTACAAACTAAAAATCTACAATTTATGGGTTGTTTGTTTGTAGAATTCAAAAACAACGTGTTAATATTTTTAAACATTTTATAATCATAATTTAGGACAACATTTATACGAAACATTCATACTATTTTATGGTTATAATGTATTAGAATTTGTAGATTTGTATAAAATTACATAAATTATTAAGAAATAACATTAGAGTAGGATCTTAAGATCCCGATCCGATCTTCGATCGCGTCTTGCAAGAAAACGATCGCAGGTAGATCCCGATCTTGACAACCTTGCTTTTAGAACCATATTTGGCGACTCACTTTTATGGTTTAGGAACAATTTATTGGAGCTTCTAATGAAGAGCTTGAGCTTTTGAAAAAAGCCCATCAGTATTTCTAAATCGATCTGACTCTACTATGTCATGAATTTATTGAACTCTTCATGTCCAATTTAAGATATAGAAATTCAACAACGAGTACGATGTTTTCGATGCAATAAAAAAATATCCTTTTTCTTGTTAGAATGATGAGTAGATCGATCCTATAACCATTTTAGTTGTCAATAAAAGTTATATATATGAATGTCACAAGTTGTAATATTTTTTCCAATTCAGTTCATTAGAATGTATTTGTTTCGGTAGATATAGATTCATGCGAGTGATACTAACAAATGTTGCACGACGAAAAATATACACTTTCACGATTAACACAACACATAAGTACTTATTCGCTCCAAGTTAGAATCCTTGCGCCAGAACTTTTCATTGGCAGTGAGTTGGGTGACAGGAAAATGGCTTGGGTTAGTTGGAATACATGTCTTGCTAGCAAAGAGTTGGGAGGCCTTGGTATTGGGAGTATTCATGCACTTAATGTGGGGTTGTTGTTTAAGTGGATATGGAGATTTCTTCATAATCAATCGGATCTTTGGATTAGTGTTATCAAAGGAATTTATGGTTGTTCAGGGGGTATCTTCAGTGATAATTCTGCCAGATCTTGCCTTGGTCCTTGGAGTGGTATTTTGTCTATGATTAAGAAGTTAAAGCACACGGGGATTGATCTTATGGCCTTGTGTAAGCGTAAGCTTGAGAATGGTGAGTCGATCTTGTTTTGGGAAGATGTTTGGTGGGGAAATCAGACCCTCAAGAGTTTGTATCCCAAGATTCATATGTTAGATTCGCATAAGGATTGTTGTGTTGCTCATTGGCTGCCTCCCCATGAGTTGAATACGGTCCTTAGACGTGATCCTAGAGGTGGTATCGAAGCTTTCCAGTTTAATGAGTTGCGGCTTCATATTGAGTCTGTAGTTTTGAACTCTAATCCAGACTCTTGGTCATGGACTCCAAATATTTACAAGGGTTTCACGGTTGCCTCGGTTCGGCTTTTGGTTGATTCACACCTCCTTCCCGTTGGTCCTCATGCTACTCGTTGGAACCGTAATATCCCTATTAAAGTAAATGTTTTTGTGTGGAGAGCCTGCTTAATAAACTTCCTTCAAGGGTGAACTTAGACCGTAGAGGCATTGATGTTGACTCAGTTTTATGCCCTATTTGTCATAAGGATGTTGAGACAGTAAACCACATTCTTTTTACTTGTAACGAGCGGGTGATCCCCACGCGTTCTTGAAATGTCGTGGTCCGTTATATTTTACGTAGCGGTCCTTTAAAGTTTAATTATGTTACATCGTTAGTCCTCAAAGGACCTAGTTTGCAAAGACGATTAAACCTTAGGGACTATTTTCGTTAAATGGCTATACATACTAATTAATGCTACCAAGGACTTAGTTTGCAAGAGACACTTAAACCTTAAGGACTATTTTTGTCAAATTGCTATAGATAGTAATTAATGCTAGAAACTTACAAAGGACTTAATTTGCAATGATAACTAAACCTCAGGGACTATTCTTGCCATTTGGAAATAGATAGCATTTAAACCTCAGGGACTATTCTTGCCATTTGGGAATAGATAGCATTTAATGCTATGTTTTGCAAAACTTTCCTCCTACCTTTTAGTATATATATAGAATTTAGCTAAAGACTTGTGGTCTTTGTTGGCGAAATGGTGGGAGCTTCATGTTCCTTTTTGCTCTAACATATCTGAGTGGTTGTCTTGGATTGATTCGATTCCCATCGATAACAAAGCGAGAACGTTTCTTGATGGTGTAGGTGGGAAGCTTATGTGGTCCTTATGGAGTTTTCGGAATAGGCTAGTTTTTTCTAATAATCCTCCCAAAAAGTCCTTACTTTGGGATATTATTGTTTCTTTTTCTTACTTATGGATTTCATCTAGAAATCATAAGCTTACTATTAGTTGGGTAGGTTGGTTGAGGAATCCTTTACTCTTCATAACCTTCTTGTAATGTGCTTCTAGCTTTTGCTAGTTTTATAATATCTCCGCCGTTCAAAAAAAAACATAAGTACTTATTAGCACACAAACACACATATACATTCATAGAAAAAAATGCACGCCTGTGCGGGCACAACCCTATGCCACCCAACATCCTAAAAGGTGTCGCTGGTGCAAAATGTGCGGTATCCTTCAGCTTCCGCACAATTTATACAACGCAACCCAACTCCATGACTATCCCATTGTAACATGGTATCTTTAGATTTTGCTAAGGTAGTATCCGTAACATACTAACATAGCATTGTTTTTGCCGTACATTGTTAGTTCTTCCTATATAGACGAATAAAACAATCGATCGATATACATATCATTTTACTATTAAAGGCCAAGCGATTATGTATGTCAAGATATATCTAATTTAACAGTGAAATGTACCCACACATGCATGGTGAGTTGGTGACTTACACCACTACATGATACATCAATGCAATAAATAAATGTATATAGACCATATATTGCTTTCAATCATGCATAAAACCACGAAAGTGTTCGGATGTCAACTTTTCCCAAACAAACCGCATCATATTACTGTTTAGTACCTTAGTAGAGTCGTGGTAAGTCATAGATTGCTTTCAATCATGCATAAAACCACGAAAGAGTTCGGATGTCAACTTTCCCCAAACAAACCACATCATATTATTGTCTAGTACCTTAGTAGAGTCGTGGTTATAAGTCCCGTGCACGTACGTGATTTACATATAATTAAATTTATTTTAAAATTTTAGTTTAATATACAGACATGTAACAATGGAGTAATGGACTAAAAATGTAGCTAATTTATCATCTTTTTCTTTTATTTGTATTTAACTTTTAATTTTCCTATTGTGTGTACTCAACTTTTAATAGTAATTTCTATTGTGTGTATCATTAAGGTTAAAAATGAAGAGAGGGGAGTAGGGTTGTAAACGAGACGAGACAGCTCGTGAGCTATTCGAGATTAACTCGTAAACTACTCGAAATCGAATCGATATAAAAAAGTCGTGCTCGAGCTCAAGCTACTCGAGTACACTTTCGAGTCAAGTTTGAGCTCGAAAATACTTAGCTCGTGAGGCTTGCGAGCCCATATCGAGCTTCAATGACATTATGCTTTTACCTTTTTGTATACATGTAGTTACGTAATTGTTATAAATCGAGTCGAGTCGAGCTTGATATGCCAAATTTTCATCAAGTTCGAGCTTTAAGTGTGCAAATAAGCAAGCTCGAGTTTGAGATAACGAGTCGGGCTCGAGCTTAAAATCCAAAGCTCCACCAAGCTCCAGTCGAGTTTCGAGCTTGAGTTTTAGTAATCGAGTCTAGTTCGAGCTTGACAGTACTCGGCTACATTCGACGCGACTCGTTTGCACCCCTAGAGGAAAGGGTAAAAGACTAAAATGCCCTTAATTAAATTGTTTTATGTCATCTAACCACCTTATTGCTACACATAATAGGAATTATCAGAAGTTGAGCACACAATAGAAAAATTAAAAGTTAGGTACATACAAAAGGAAAATGTAGTAAGTTGGATGCATTTTAAACCAGTATCCTTATAAGAATTTAGTAGTTTTTAATATTTTGTAAATGTGATATTACACGCACGAGTTTCAGATTATAAGTACAACTACAATTATATTTGGGCAAATGGCACAAAAAGGTACTAAAGTTATGGTCCATATTCAATCAAGGCATTATTCTTTTTTTCTGGCACAAAAAGGTTGCCAACAAATTTTTTTGGCGGATTTGGGTTTTTTACTAACTACCGTTAACCTATTTCATTAGTAAATTACATATTTGGTCCTTAATTTTGTAGTGTCATTTTATGCACCATCCCTCCTCCTCCATCACCGTTCACCACCACCCTCCTCCTCCACCAACACCTTCCGCCACCATCACCTGCCAACACCACCCGCCACCACTACCGCCGTCCACCACCACTACCACCACCATCTCTGGTAGATCTTTAAGCTTGGGGCATTTCTCAATATGTATATAAGATGAAAGATCTTTACAGACTATAAAACAAACACCTCGAACTAGAGCCAAACAAATGAAAGAGAACGAAAAATATGTACAAAACTCAATGAATATCCAAACAATTTACCTCGATCGAATCTTTGAATTGTTGGAACTTCATAGTTGATACATTTATAATGATCTTCTTCAGCCGCTAAAACCCTTTTCCCAGAGGAAACATGTTGATCCAACCTCATTTGTACTTGTAAATACATCTTTTTAAATGGTCTTATTTACACTTGATGGTAGTGGTGGTGGTGGCGGACGGTGTTGGAGGAGGACGGTGGTGGCGGGTGGTGGTGGACGGTGGTAGTGGTAGTGGTGGCGGTGGGTATTAGCTAAAGGTGTCTTAAAAGCTGAAATAAGCAAAGGAATCATCAACCTAACTAAATGGGAATCCTAGATGACTAAATAAGCGATCCTAAGTTCTAATAAGCTGGGGACTAGAATTAAGCTAATATCTAAATAGAAAAATCTAAATAAGCTAAAAAAGGCTAAATAACTACACCTTAAGCTAATAAGCACTGAGACTTAAGCTCGCTATTACAATGATTCAAAAGGAGGCGGGAGGGGTTTCAGGTCCTCAAAAACAAAGGAAATAAGCACTTTAGATCTAACAAAGGGCAAGAAGCTAAAATCCATACTCTAGACTATCTAAAGAAGCAATAATAATTCAATTAAGCCAAGGGAATAGCGAGAAAATTAGTTGAGAAAAGCTATTTTGGACAGAATGAAACCGATGGTGCAGGAAGTGGGCAAAACACCGATTTTGAATCAATTTTAAGCTAACAATTGTACTTGAAATGTTAAAGGACCAAAAGCGAGATGAAACTTGTCCCCAAATCTCACTTAAAAACCAGATTTAACATATTCTCAAAACCTTTTGACCTCCAAATGTTGTCTAGATAAGAGCTACTTAGAACCTATGAGACCGATTTTATGACTTTGTGAAACTTATGTTTTGACTTATATGAACTTTGAATGCATGTAAATAATGAAAACTGATGTAATAAGATATTATGAGACCTAATTGTGCTATCTAATCAACTAATGCAACTAAATGGAAGAAATGTAAACTGTTATGACAAAAAGAATGCAAAAAATGAGATGAAAAGGGTTTTGACTTTTACTCAAATGACTTATTAATATTATGCTATAACTAACCTATACAAAACTTATGTGAACTAAATGAACTCTGCGAGATCCTAGAAAGCAGATTAGAACACCTTAAAACTAACTAATCCAAACACCCTTTAAATGAACCAAAATGCAAATTAACTTTGAAAACTTGAAGGAATTTGACTCAACTGATTTTAAAACACACAAATTAACATTAAACTTAACTTTTTAACATATTAAAATCAAAATTAAATCAAAAACTCTTTTGACTTTTAAATTTTGACTAATGTTGACTTTTTCAAAACTTGTGAATTAGAACAATTTTGTTATATGTCAATGACCGAATGCACATCCGCTTCGTTTATATATTTAATGTATGTTGAGAAGTGAGTAAGCTTACTTGATGAATTTCAGTATAGTCATAAGAAATCATAAGTTTGATAGTGTCTCATAGTCTAATTCTAATGAAATCTATATCTTAGCTTGCAAAAATAATAGCCATTTTTTTGTAAGAAAATGTATGCAATTTTGTTTTTGGTTCTGGTTGTTTGTTATGGTATCATGCAACGGATTTTGGATACATATCATTTGTCCTTATCATCAATTTCCACTCTTATATAATGGTAAAGAAACCAACTCAAATGAGATTAGTGTGAAATGGTAAATGATATCCTTTTCATATTGCAAAATTTTTGCAATAATCAATGAAAAGATACCTCCTATGTGGAGCATAACAATCCATATGACAACACTTCAAACTACATGTAGTGGATGGTAACAAGGTTGCGACTACTTGTTGGAAATGGGTCACATTAAAAGGCATTGCAAAGGTGTTAAGGTGGTGGTAAAGCCAATGGATGGCACTAATGGTTGGTGGACGGTGGTTCTACCAACTCACCGAAAGGTCGAATATATTTAATAAGTCTTTTCAAATTTATTATGTTACATATGTGTCGAATCTTATTATATGGATGATGATGTGGCGGTGGGTTGACTCGTGGTTCATGGCAAAGGAGAAGT
Source organism: Chrysanthemum lavandulifolium (assembly GCA_022545495.1). Lineage (NCBI taxonomy): Eukaryota > Viridiplantae > Streptophyta > Magnoliopsida > Asterales > Asteraceae > Chrysanthemum > Chrysanthemum lavandulifolium. The sequence continues at coordinate 59,445,454 of CM040245.1, forward strand.
CGGTTCAAGACTTATGAGTCATTGAACGATGGTTCTATTCTTCACATGGGAAATGAGTCAACAGCCTTGGTGCATGGTCTTGGTTGTGTAAATCTTAAATTTAGTTCTGGAAAGATTATAACTTTGTTTAATGATTATTCATGTTCCTGATATAAGGAATTGGTTTCAAGTAGTGTTTTGAATAATCATGGATATAAACAAGTTATTGAATATGATAAATTTGTCTTGTCTAAGAGTGGTGTTTTTATTGGTTTTGGCTATTTGTGTAACCAAATGTCCAGGCTTAATATTGTCACTGATAGTGTTAATTCAGCCTTTGTGACCACCACTGACCTGACTGATTATACCCTATGGCATGAAAGACTTGGCCATGTACACTATAAAAGGATGCAAGATATGTCTAAGGATGGGTTAATCCCAAGATTTGACATGGACAATCGAAAAGTGTAAAACTTGCATGTTGACCAAGATAACCAAGAAACCTTTTCGTGGTGTTAGTCATGAGATCGAGCTCTTGAGCTAATACACGTGACTTTGTGATTTGCATGCCACTCCTCTTTGGGAAATAAGAAATACTTTGTGACATTTATTGATGATGTTTAGGTTTTGTTATATCTATCTCATTACATTCCAAGGATGAAGCATTAGATAAATTCAAAGTGTTTAAATCAAGTTGAATTACAACTGGGTCTTTGATCAAGAGATTAAGGATCGATAGGGAGGTGAGTACATGGATACTCAGATTTTCGATCGTTGGTATAATCCATGAAACGATCGCTCCCTATACTCCTCAAAGAAATGGTATTTCGAAAGGAAAAACAAGGTATCAAGAAGATAGTTAATTCCATGTTGTCCTATTCAGGATCGAGTCAGGTTCTGGGTGAAGCTATGTTAAACTTGCTATTTATTAAATAGGGTTCCAACAAAGGAATAAGGTTACCTTTATGAACTCGGACTAAAAGGAAACCCAACCTGAACTATCTCAAGGTTTGGGGATGTAGGTCATGTAAGATTCTCGATCCAAAGTTGGAAACTTTGGGTGAAAGAGGCATTGATTGCATCTTTGTTGGATATGCCGAGCATTCCAAGGCTTTTAGGTTCTATGTTATTGAGCCTAATGAATATGTTTCAATTAATTCCATAATTGAATCAAGGGATGCAAACTTTGATGAGAATAGATTCTAATCTTAGACAAAGTCGAGGATTCCTAATGAACTCATTCGGTGTATTTAGATACTCGATGAAGAACCATCGAGGTCGATGAGGTTGTGGTTGAACCTATCTTAGAAAGAGCAAAAGAGTCGAGGACCCAAAGTCATTTGGATATGAGTTTCAACTATACTTATTCAAGGAACAAGGATGAGGTATATCAATACCCTATTGCTTCATTGTTGAGGATGATCCCAAGACATTTGAAGCAATGAAGTTGATATTTTCGGAAAGAAGCAATTAATGATGAGATGGATTCCATCATGGGCAACAACACTGGTGTTGGGGTTACACCGTTGCAAACCTTGGGTTGCAAATGGATTTTCAAAAGGAAAATGAAGGTATATGGAACTATTGAAAAGTTCAAGGCTAGACTAGTCACGGGCTTTAAACAAAAGTCGTGAATAAACTATTTTGATTCTCGGCTCGTATCAGATTATAAGAATTTGCATCAATCACAACCGATTATTCATCGATGGATAGACTTTCTTGAATGGTGCTTGAGGAGGTTTATATGAACCAACCTTTCATTCGGCAATGAAAACATTTAAACATTAAGTCTCAAGTTCAATGGCATGAAAATTTGATGAAGTGGTTTTGTCTAGTGGTTATGTTTTAACCAAGTTGACGTATAGCAAATTTGATGAATCGATAAATGAGTCATCATTTGTCTATACGTTGATGACATGTTGATGACTAAAATGAGTTGATTTGACAAAGGAATTTTGTCATCAAGGTTCTCCATGAAGGAATGGGGAGGCCGATGTTATCCTTGGTATAAGGATTAAACATGAAAGTAATAATTTAATCAATCTCATTATATTGAGAAGGTGTTAAGGAAATTAATTACTTTTATTGTATTATTATTAGTACACCTATGGATACTGTGAGAAGTCGATGCCTAATAATGGTGCGTCAGATCTCAACTTGAGTATTCTAGGGTAATTGCCTTCCGATGTATGCCATGACTTGTACAAGGCCCGATATTGCATTTGCGTGGGAAAACGGCGGTATACTAGTAATCCTAGTGCTCATCATCGCAAGCGCTCAAAGGGTATCAAGTATTTCAAGAGAACTATGGATTATAGTCTCTTATACCGGTTATCCTTCGTGTTGGAAGGATACACCGATGCAAGTTGGATCAAGAACACCGAAGACAATTGCCTACCGCTGGTCGGGTATTCTACTTGGTGAAGGTGCAATTTCTTGGGCATCCAAGAAGCAAAATTGCATCACCGCTCAACAATAGAATCGAATTTGTGGCTTTAGCAACGGGCAAAGAAGTCGAATGGTTGAAAAACTTGCTTCGAGATTCCATCGTGGCTAAACCTATAGCACCTATTTCATCCATTGTGATAATACACCGCTAAGGCTTATAGCCGATGTATAATGGTAAGTCTTAGGTGTCGACATAGCATGATTCGCGAGCTTATCATGAATGGGGTGGTATCTATAGTTAGATCTCAACAAAATTTAGTTGATCATAGGGAAGAGACTTGTTATAAAGTATATGATGGGTTTAAGTCCAACTTAGTCATCGAAATATCCTCCCGAGGAAACTAGCCGAGTTCAATGTGAAAGTCGAATAAAAATCGAGCACATGTTTTATATTACATCCCAAGGTTACATAACTCGCCGAAAAGGAGGATGAAGTCTTTTTAATGGTTAATTTCTTTGAAAAAGTGCTTGGCGGGGAGCATGAATAAAGAGGAACCACCTATGCGAATGTTGAAGTTTTGCCGCCTGTGAGCTTGACTTTTGGCCCTACAACATTTATGAATTTGGATATGGACACATGGCTTGTATAGTGTCGAAGCTTTTAAGTGTTTGAAAAGTTTGTGTATTTTATATTTGTAATTATCAAGGGTTCAATTCAATTAAATATAACGATTCTCGAATATTTGAACGTGTAATATACTAAGATGGAAATTCAACTCGGGATATTTTCGCTTATGCACATGTTTTGATTGATGTTTGTTTTTCTTCAAAAAAGTAACTAAATTTGGGAGGATTTGGAAAATTTTGCACTTGTGAGATTAGTTCACACATGGTTTGGGTAAGGAGGTGCGATTGTCTGCAGACACCCACGAAGCCCCGAACACCCAAACTCAATAGTGGTTTGTCTTGGTAATATTGGTTACATCGATAATGTAGTAATGATGGTTCCTACTTGGTGTTATGGTTCCTCGCTGCTAGTGTAATGGTTCCTGCCGATGGTTCGTCTTTGGTAGTGTTGGTTCCCGCCGCTAGTGTAATGGTTCTACTTGTAGTGTTGCGATGATTAATTTGTAACTTTGACTCATTCAATTGAGCTCGTTATGGCAAATAAAAATGATATTTGTTCAATTTAATTGGTCATATAAAAGAGATTGTTTTATGATAATGGAGATTGATTATGGGTGATTAATTCGTTAATCATACATAATGTCTATTGATTATGTTGAGGTTTTTACTATAAATAAGTGACATCTTCTTTCAAGATGAAATATACATAACCGTGAGAAAAAATCGAAAGCTAAACACCGATTTTTCGGTGGTTATGAATTTTAATTATATAACTAACATTTGGCTTATCCCAAGTAGATATTCGCAGAACCCGTTGTTTGGGTCGAATAGTTTACTTTGGAAACGATTCACGATTCCAATATGATATTACAACCACTCTACTATTAGTTCACCTCGATTTTTTTAACCCGATCCAGGAATAACCACAACACGCTTTTTATCGAGTAACAATTATTTTGAGACGGAAAGAGTGATATATTAAAATTCATACAAGATATAAAATAAAATAAGGAAAAAGAATGTTGTAGGTTGGTGAAGCGGCCGGTTTGTTAGGAGTGGACGCACTGGCATGGCATTGCTGTTGCAAAAACTTTGTTTACTTTGTTTGTGTATCTCTAACGGTTTCAACGTCCACCTCAAGCTAACTCAAACTCACCTCCCTTCTTAATTACTCCGTATTATCATATCCAATCCTCACCCTCCATCTTCCCTTCCCCTTACCAACTTTACCCTGTTCCGCGACACACCAGATCCCTACCCCACCTTCCTCTTTATATACCCCCTCTTATTTCTTACATCAGCAAAATAAATCAAATTTCCTCCATTAACATCACCACCTTTTGCAGGTACACAATTTTAACAAATAGATGGTGACGTCATCACTTATCATTCTGTTGCATATTAATACTGTTATTAGTTAGAGTACTAGTTTTTATCTAATGCTGATGTCATCACTATTCATTTTGTTGCATATTAATGCTGTAATCCGTTCATTTTGAGTAATGCTGACGTCATCACCGTTGATATGTTCTAATATAACTCATTATTATTAGTTAACTAATATGTTCATTTTGGATCAATGCTGACGTCATCGTTTTCTATTACATTGCAGATTAATAAGTTATCAGTAATGTCGACGGAGAAGAAGGAAATAAGCTCATCGGAAATGATTAATTCCGGCGATGATAACGATATTAATGATAATAATTTAATCGGAGATATAGTTTTATCTGATGAGTTTGATTACAGTTCTGGTGAATTATTTAATCCTAATAATAATAGTGTAAATAATAATTCATCGATTTTCCCGCCAAAATTCATAACGCAATCACAGCTGTCATATTCATCACCTTCCGACTGCTCGTTCGACGACGATAGTACGTTAACAAGTGTTAATGCGATTGCTACTGAGAATCGTTTGAGTCAAGCCAGCTTTATACTGGAGTATCAGCAGTTGTATAACTGTTACACCATGTGTTTAACGACTTTACAGGATTCTGTTAAGGAAGCTGAGGCTCTTCGTGTTGAGAATGAGGCGTTGCGTGTTGCCAACGGTGAGTTGTTGAATCGGTTGAGCTTGTTTACGAATTCTACAGGACGATGAGTTCGTTTGGGAGATCGCTAAGTTCGGCGAGTTTGATTGGGGAGTTTAGTAGGTTAGGAATTGGAAATGCGTTTTGTGAGAGTAACGGTGAGGAATTTCCGAGTGTTAGCCCAACGAGTGTTATTGAACCGAATCAGTTTGTTAGAGGTGATCCGAGAGTGTCCATGCCTAAAAGTATCTCAGTTCGGTCTAAAGGTTACTTGAAATCGGTTGCTACTCCTCAAAGGCAGATTCGTCAACAGAATACGAATGTGAGTTTCTGTGTGATATAAACAATGCCTGAATTATGTTTGATTTTATGCGTTTTCGGTATTTGATATCTGCTATGTTGCTGTTAATGCTCGATATTATTGATATAAGTCGTGTATGTTTGTTGTTACATTTTTTTAAAACATGTACCTTTGATGCTTATCATATGATGTTAAATTGTTAGTTATATGAATATGACAATTAAACTATAATTTCTGATAAGTATGCTAAAGTTATCAGAAAGTGACTTAAAGGGTTGAATTAATGTGTGGTGGTTTAATAGGGAGGAGTGTTTTGTAAGTTTGTAACCTTAGCTAATAAGATAAGGTGTTATCATTGTGGTTTAATGCAGCAACGAGTACGTGTAGCTGGGGAGAAGAAAGCAGGGGAGGGAATGGAGTTTGAGGTATACAATCAAGGAATGTCGAAGACTGAGCTGTGCAACAAGTGGCAGGAGACTGGAGCTTGTCCTTATGGAGACAATTGTCATTTTGCACATGGAATAAGTGAGCTGAGACCTGTGATAAGGCACCCTCGTTACAAGACTGAGGTGTGTCGTATGGTTCTTGCTGGTGATATCTGTCCTTATGGTCATCGTTGTCACTTTCGTCATTCACTTACTGATGAAGAGATGCTTATGGGAGTGAATCGGAGCTGATTATTTGGAAGTTATGAAGAGGGGTGAGGTTATGTATATCAAAGGTCCGTTTACACGATCTTTTAATTTCATTGAAAGTAAAATAAGTTCTTCTGTAGAGTAATTAAGTATATACCTTAGAGGTGAAGGTTATTAATTGATGTTTATGCTATTTTAAAAGATATCCTGTTCGAGATGGTAGATATTTCTTTTGTACCAATTTTTTATACAATAAGATGTTGTGTAACAATCTCGATAAGGTACATGTAATTGATTTGGGATTCCAGTCTTGGTTCCTATTGTATAAGTTTAAATAAGCCAGTCGATGCTTGTATGACCATTATGGTACACATTTTATCCTTGTGATCATATTATTTAAGGAAAATGATTTGGAGGACTAAATGTGTGCTAATTTTGCGCCCAGCGACGTGGAAGTGTTTATTGGTTTGTGATGAAGCGTACCATCTATCGTCACCATAGAATGACGCCACATAAGACAGCGTATAATTAGGCGTATACGATTAGGTATGCCAATCAATGCTCATTATTTAAAAACAATATTCGCTTTGATGTTACCTCTTGAGTATGTTTCAAGCTTGCGGTGAAAAGGTAGGACTTAACATATTGCAGCATGTTTCCAGACATGTAATTTGAAACAACATCCTAATACGCTATGGAGTTTAGAGCAAGGGGTGTCGTGGGTTGCCCAATTCTCTTCATTTGGGCCCCACGTGTGCCACATCACCTTCACATCACTCCAACACACTCACTTAAAAATACCCCTCAATCACAACGAACTCATTTCTCTTCATTTAGGCCCCACCCACCATTTTTTTTTCCTTTTCCATATTTTCCAAACACAATTAAATTCATTTCATTCATTTAAAATAAAAATACACGAAAAAAAAAAAAAAAAAAAAAAAAAAAAAAAAAAACACCCAACGCTCTTTCCACTCATTTTCCCTTAAATCCTCACTAACCCAACCAAAATATCCCATCTTTTCACAAACCCATAAAAAATCAATCTTTCACCAAATTTTATAAAAAGATTCGGTCTTTATCACAAACCCATCTCCAAAATGCGGTTTTCTCATCCGGGTCACTTTTAAATCACCTTAAAATTCCGGTTTTATCACAAACCCATCTCTAAATCCAGTTTTCTCATCCGGGTCACTTTTAAATTTTTATAAAATGGGTGTATGTATCAGGAAGAGCAAAAACACAGCAAGAAATGAAGTGGGTATATCTTACACACACTAAACTCTGTCACCTTCTTTGTCCTCTAGTGTGTCGTTGCACTGGCGAAACCACAACCGGCGAACCCACATGGTGTGGTGGCGAGGAGCAACATGAAGTGGCGAGGAGCCACGTAGGATTCGGCGAGGAACGAAATTATCGACACCCCTTGCTCTTAGATCAGTCCATAAAATTGCTCTGCTGCATTTTGCGTTAATATGCTACATCTACTTATATAGCAATCTAATTGAGTCTGTCGTCATTTGCATAATATATCCGAGTCCACTCCCCTTCAATAGTGAAACTGAGCTCATCACCACTGATGAAAGTTTCTTATATGTTTCTTCGTCTTCATGTTTTTGCTATGGGGGTAGACATGAAATCTTCCAAGAGACGAGTCTAAAATTGGTCATTGAAGTAGTAACATGAATAGACCCAATATTACGTATATGCCGATTTTGATGGGAGGCACGTGTAATGTGTTACAACAGACATTCCATAGGCTAGCCCCAATGAACCCCAATCGCTGTCGATCGAGGCATTTGGAGATCGAGTGGGTGTCGATCGCCCCACTGCCACCCTTGTCGATCGCCTTCTTATTTACCCAATTAGATCGCCCTCCCGATCGACATTTCCAACGTTTAAATCCAAGTTCTTGATCCTAGTTTACGTTGCAATCCAAAAAAAAAAAGAAAAAAAAACATTTTACCCTATAAATACAACTAAAATCTCATCACAAATCTCACAACATTTTACAAACTAAAACTCAAAATCTCACAATCTCTCTATCAAAATCTCACAATCCTCTTTATCAAAATGTCTAAGAAAACACCACCAACCAAAGGCCGAAAATCCGTTTGTCACAAAACGTCCGCATGTTTTAACACCGGATCCGAATTTCTAGTTAACGGTGTCTCACCAATAATCAATTTCCAACCCCGGTTTGAATATCCATCCCAACAAGCTCCACAACAACACCCTAACAATCCATTTAGTATGAATCGTCCATTTGTTCCACCGCAACAAAACATCCACTACCAACAACAACAACAAAGCTACTCCCGTCAAGCAACCAATCTATGTATGGGTCACACGAATCGTGTACCGTCCAACAATGGATTCATCAACGTCTTCATATTCAAACTATCAAGAATATTCTCCGGTTAACCGTATTAATCTTGAGGGTTTTGATTTTGATGACCAATTGTACAACAATCCTAATTTTATCTTTGGAACCGGATCGGGTTATCCGCCAAGAGTATCACGGTTCGGTACCGGTTCGGCTCATGGATCGTATCACGATTCGATCAACCTTGATGACGAGAAGAAGAAGAATGTCGAGAAGAGACGTCGCCGGTTAAACCAAAGAAACGAGCTACTAAGGCGAAGAAGAAGGCTGTCGAGAAAGAAGGCAAGAATGATTCGGTGCCTTGGACCAAAGAAGATGAGATCGCCTTGTGCAACGCTTGGTGTGATGTATCCGAGAATAGTGTAACCGGAAACAACCAAAATGCTAGAGGATTTTGGCTGAAAGTCATTGCTTACTTTGAGAAGGAGGTTGGTGCAGAAAGAACGTACAACTCTATCGTTACAAAGTGGAAAAATAGGGTTCGTCCTAGAGTTGGTCACTTTTGTGCCATTTACAACAATGCTGTCATGAATTACGGAAGTGGTGAGAATGACCTCACCGTTTATACACGAGCGTGTGATGAATACCAAGTAGTGTGTGGTCATCCGTTTGTTTTGGAGCATTGTTGGAAGATTTTGAGGGACCATTCTGCTTGGAAGGATAATGAGATGCCGGCTTTTTTAAGCCAAGATGAGGGACACAAAAAAGCAAGGACTTCAACCGACTCGGATGTGCCTTCGTTTGTGCCTAATAGACCAACTGGTCGTGATGCATAAAGAAGAATAAAAGAAATCTTGAGTCTTGAAAGATAGGATTATGGAAGGTGTTGCCGGAAGTGGGGCAAGATCAAGTCCGTGGCATTCGGGCGGAAGAAGGAGTGGCGGACACACTATGGTTTGAAGAAGAAAGATCTAGAACAACGGCAAATCGAGTTGGAGCTACAAAGAACAAAGAGAAGCAAGGAAGACAAAAGGTTGGCACTAGAAGAACGAAAAGTTGAATTAGAGGCTCAAAAGAAATATGATCAGATCTCATGTTCTATCGCACGCCAATCGACCCATCTTTGCCCGCAATAGAACGCCAAACAATGCAGAAACTCAAAGAGGCGATCAAGCACGCCACAACCTTGAATAAGTGTTGTAATGTTTTAATAAGTTTCGTAATGGTTTAATTTTATTTGAATTATTATGTAACGTTTAATTATTAATGAAATTTTATTTTGTGTTAAAAATGTTTAAAAAAAAAAAAAAAAAAAAAAAATTGAACTTGGTCGCTTCTTAGCACTCGCTGACCTAATGAAGGTCATTTGGAGAGAGAAATTGACGTGGCAGGGAAAAAGAGGGGGATTGAATCCCCTCATTGGGGCTAGCCTAATACTCATTCACTGAAAATAGAGTTAGATTAGTAACTTTAATTCAAGAGTTGGATCATTATGCATCTCAATCAGTGGTTCTTTCATATCTTATCGTTTTATTCTTGTTGAATCACCAGAAAATAAAAAGGGTTATTATATCTCACACCAACCTTTTGACCTTTCAACACGTACTTTCATCTTTTAAACATTGCACGTTTGTTGAGTGTAGATATTATGCCGGACCTACTTGCAATTTATGATCCAAGTCAAGTAAGATTCGGGACCCAAAACAAGCATAGGTAAGTAAGGTGTTGGTAGAGAATTGTTTTGTTAACATTTTAACTGATAGAATTTGAACTATTATTGGGTTAACTGCACTCAAATTTGAACTATAGACAACTACTCAAAGACGGACCTGGATTTTTGAGAGGTTTGCATAATTTTTTTTTCATGATTATGAGTGCTGAAGTTGCTTGATAAAAAATTTATTAGGCAAAATTGAGGGTTGCATGTGCTAAAAAAGACATATTTTACTAAAATTTATACTTTGTGATCTAAAATTAGGTGTGACTCGTGCCACACCCGACTCTTATGTGGATCCGTCCCTGCAACTACTACTAGTATTATAATCATTATCATAATTATTATTGTTATTATTATTAAATTGAGCAAAATTGAAACGCCCGAACTCAACTTTGTTTTCTATATGCTAAAATACCATAGAGCTAGGGGGGTCAAACCCATACCAGACCGGCCTTACCCGACCCGACCTGAAGACCGATGGCCACTCGGGTAGGCTCGGTCTTTTCTCAGGTCTATCGGTTCGATCCTCGATCTTGAACATGATGGTCCAAAAACTTGACAAGGCCCAATTATGTGACTCATGGTTCCAAAATTATTTCATTGACTTCTGGTTTCGAAATTCATTTATGTCATAGACTCGTGTTCTGTTTCAACTTTCAAGAAAATGAAAACGTCACAACAATATCACAACTAAATGAAAACGTCACGATTAAATCTGGAGTTGATGTGTGCTTTCTTACACTAAACAAGAAAACCAATTACTGAAAAGACTTTAAGTTTCCAAATGCAATATCAAGCAGATGAAAGTGCATAATGTTTTAACCAATACTAGGTAATACAATCATATGCACTAAGAAAACATAGACATGAATCACATGATCCAAGATCATATAGTGGTAATCATGAATTTCGTAAATCTAAACATACATATGTTTTGGTTTTATATTTCATGGCTAGACCCTTTTACATTGTCATGAAAACAGTTTTGCGTTGGCCTTTTGTCACATGATTTTCCTATTCCTTGTGTGCACTAGAATGGAATTTTGTTTGTTGTATGAGTTGATAGGTCATAAGAGCACCTCCTGAGTGAATCACACATGTAAAGATTGCTCGCTCATTAACTTAATAGTAGATGAAAATGTCCACTACTAGAAAAAATACCATTAGCAATAATTATTTTAACAACAATAGAGAAATCGTTGCTAAATTGTGCATTTAACATCTAATTTTAGCAACAAAATTGTTAACAAGATTGCAATTTTTTTTAGCAACAAAAAAATTAGTTGGTTCTTCTACAAGTGATCATAAATATTTGTTGCTAATTTAGCAACCACTAAGCAATTTTGTTGCATTCTCAAATTAGCACCGACCGAATTAGCATCAATTGATGCTAGTTACTAATTCGACCGGTGCTAATTTTAGAATGCAACAAAATTGCTTAGTCGTTGCTAAATTAGCAACAAATATTATGGTCATTTGTTAAAAATACCAACTAATTTTTTTGTTGCTAAAAAAATAGCAACTTTGTTAGCAATTTTGTTGCTAAAATTAGATGCTAAATGCATAATTTAGCAACGATTTCTCTATTGTTGTTAAAATAATTATTGCTAATGACATTTTTTCAAGTAGTGGTCACAACTAAATGAAAACGTCACAGTGATTAACATAACAGTTGATGAAAACGTGACAATTAAATGCAACACACCATTAGAGCACTTGGTGTGGTGAAGAGGCATCCCCTCTTTATCACCGTCACGTCACTGCCACATCATCATAACAAACCTCCACAACTAACCCCCTCATTCACAACAAACCCCAACCTTTTCATTTAGGGCCCACCACTACAATTTATTTTTTTATTAAAATTTCGAAAGAAACTAAATTCATTTTATTAAAAATAAAAATACAATACAATATAATAAAAAAACATACGAAACGTAAAATAAAGATACGGTAAAAAAAACATCTATACTACCTTATAATGTATTTAGGACTTTCTAAAGAAGGAAGTCTTAATTTTTAAGCCTACACATCTTACTATAATTAGTAATTCATATAATTAAATTCTACACTATAATAATTGCATTATAATGTACACTAATGACACATTAAATTTTAGCATTAAAATGGATGTTACAAACTTACAATGATACAAACTAGTAAACCGTCAAATACTAACTCTCATTTCATACCGCTTAAAGATCAAGGTACGAGAAAACTGACATATTGAGTATTGCCGCTGCTTTGCGCGGGCACAGTAATAAAAAACATACGGAACGTAAATTATAACGAAACTAATTATTTGGATTATGTTGTTGAAATTGTTCCCATTGAAGTTGTTGCCAAACATGCTCGATGAGACATCGTTAAAGCTTTGTGTGATTGCGTTTATCTTGTAGTTCTTTGGTTTTTTTCCTTTGCAATTCGCAACGTTCAATCCATGTCCGTTGAAAATTTGGTGTCGGAGAAATATACGTTTCAGCAATGTCGGATATAGCAAATTGTTGATCTTTCAAAATCATGTTATGCAATATGATGCACGTGTACATGATTCTCCGTAACTTGCCAACAGTAAATGCACACGCCGGTTGGGCAATGATATGCCAACGTCCTTAAGAGGACACCAAAAGCTCTTTCGATAACTTTTAGAGCACTCTCTTGTTTCGCTTTGAATGCCATATTTTTTGGGTTACTTGCAACTGTAAATGACTAGACAAAAGATGCCCACTCCGGGTAAATTCTGTCAGCTAGATAATACCCTTTCTTAAATTTACACCCGTATACTTCAAACTCAACCTCAGGGGCGATGTCATCAAGCAGATCGTCGAATAACGGAGAATTATTTAAAATCGTAAGATGGTTATTCGCACCCGCTACCCCAAAAAATGTATGCCAAATCCTCAAATCGTATGAAGCAACGGCTTCAAGCATTATAGTTGGATATTTTTTATCACCTCTGTGAAATTGGCCTTGCCATTCTTTCGGATAGTTTTTCCATTCTAGTGCATACAATCGATGCTCCCCAACATTCCCGGAAGCTTATGAACAATGTTATGTGCATTGTATAAGTTACGAATTTCATTCTCATCTGGTTTTCTTAAAAACTCCTTCACATATATATGGATTATGCACATAGTAAAAAAGTCTAGGCAATCGCGTGCACAATGTTCACCTATTTGTAAATACTCATCTAATGCATCAGCTGATACTCCGTAAGCCAATTGGCGTAGGGCAAATGTGCATTTCATAATCACACTAAAACTCATTACACCCCTACAATCGGGTCGGACTCTAAAGAAATCAAAATGATTGGGAAGAGGATGATGAGTTTCAATATATGTTTCAATACCTTGTACTATTTGTGAAAATAGTCTACGGCTCATACGAAAGCGACGCCTAAAATTTTCGTCCGTATATTTTGGGTTGTCACCAAAATAGTCAGTAAGTAGACGTGGTTCAGCAACTTCATGTTCACGAAGGACGTATCGACGGTGGCTTGAAGGACCGGCTTCTTGTTCTTGCAACGATTGCTCATCCTCAAACTCTTAAATAAACATTTCTAGGTCCGCTTTCTCTTCAATGTCACTTTCACCGGAAATAGATGATTAACTCATGTTTATATATGTAGATCTTATAGTGTGTTTATTTTGATTGAAATGGTTTAGTATTTATAAGTGGTATAAGTTTTTTTTTTCTTAAAAAAAAAAGGGTAAAACTATCCGTTTTACAACGAATAGAATTTTGAGAAAAAAATTTAAATGCATTTGGTTTTGTGGTGTGTCAGAATCCTCAGCTCGTTGTGGTGACGAAGAAGGGCTCGACGGCGAGCTCCGCCGGTGTGGCGGCGAGCCATTGCGAAAGGTCACCTCATTATTAGTATACAACGAACTTCATCCTTAAATTTATACAGCTCTTCTCAATCAATGCGAGATAATTGCTTGATGAGGCACGTGGTTTCCTAATAGGTGATAGAAGAGATGGTGGAGATGAAGTATGTTACCATCAAGAAGGAGGCAGAAGAGATTTCCTAAAACTATAGGTCATATGAAGTAGACACCTATGCATGTAAGCATACTTAGCCATGAATTAACACAATAATCTATGTGATTAATGTGTAGGACTAAAGGACTCTTTACTCGTACCAAAATCACTTAGACATAATTTAAGTACACAAGTAGCAAATAAATAGTGTAATAATATTACATAAGGAGCAATACAAGAGATTCATGCAAACCATGTTTATATTATAATATTTTAGAGTATGTATCATTTAGACCATCCTAGATATATTTAAGGAATGCCAACAAAAGACAAGACCTTTCAAACATAGACGTATCCTATATCAAAACCATTATGAGTTTACAAGTAATATGTTAATCATGTAAAGCATCAAATAAAGAGCAAAATTACTTCAATGTAAATATCATGTAAGTCATGTTCTGAATTTAACATATATGATCACGAGTCATATAAGCATAAAAGCATTATAAAGACAAAACATTACCAAGGTTTACAGATTTGACTATAAATCAAATAGTTATCAAACACCACGATAACATCAAGACAATTAATTATATCAAACAATAACAAGTAATCAAAACATGTATGTGCAATCCAAGTGGTCTTGATAGACTAAAAAAATAATCATATATACTACTTGTTTGATTTGTACTTCTAAGACGAGGCAAAATATCGTCATTGTAAACTTACTTTAGGAAAGCATAGGAATAGAGATTTTTCAAGTGTGAGTATAAATATGAGACTACTGCTAGCGGTGATCAATTAAAGGTAAACACGACCTTTTTTACGAGTGATTCCATATACCCAACTTCTCTCCTAAAAGCAATTCAACCGTTATGTCAAATTTAGTTTCTATTGCATTAAGTTTTCCAGTATTCATTCTCATGTTAAGAAAATTTGTATTCCTACATTGGCCTATCGAAGAGTAAAAATGTTAATAGTTAGCTTCGTCTCATTATTACTTAGCCTAATGTGACTCAACTAAATGCATTATAACTAAGGTGTGTCGACATTAGAAAGCAAACAATATGTTTTAATCTTGAGTTTTGGGACCTAAGGTTGTTTGAATTTAATGAGCAAAGTTACATATGTTGTTGGAAGACTCGAGTTTGGATTTTCGGATGCAACTAATTATATTTGTGTTGCAAAATAATTTACTTGAGTATTTCCGATGAACATTCAAGTTGTCAATCCTAATATGAATGCAATCATGTACAAGTAGACTCAATAATACATCATTAACACAAGTGTGAGTTATGCTCCGAAGTATATCCTTATCGTCTTGAAAGATGACACATTATTTCCATGTTAGCCAAGGGAGGCAAACCATGTAGGTACAATACAATATCCATGGTCATAAGTTAGACTTATGATTTGACATTGTATGTTATCTTTGTAAATAATGAGTCCGGATTTTTGTTTATACATAACACACGAAAATATGAATTGATAATGAAATCAACCATAATTTGAATAATGAGTTGATACATACCCGGAATTTTTCTATACCCTAACGTACAAACTTTTAAATTAAACATACGAGGATTAACGAAATGGGTTCCGATGAGATTAATCCTAGTTTCGGATAATGGGTATACGAGATGATCAATAACCTTAGTATAATCCTTTTATATTTGTTAACAAGTGCAATAAGCTTAGTTTTTGACATTTCATAGGTATGAAAAATGTTCTTACAAAATTTTATATGTATTAAACACCTTTTTAAAAAACACTATATTATCTCAAGGTGATAAAAAAAGTGGTGACACATTAACAATATTAGAAAGGAGACTGTGTAAAACAATATTTTTCAGTATGTTTGATTAACTTGCATTTTTAAGTGAGTTACTAATGTTTTATAAAATATGCAAAAAGTTGAAGAAGTATATGCAAAGAAAATGGTTTATACCTATATGCAAAAACATAACGAAGTGCACAAAGTCTAGCATCAATCCTATTTAGCATATTCATGAAGTCGACAAAAAAACAAATAAATTACAAGACATTGTAAATACTAATGTTTCATGACTAAACAAACTCAAAAAGAAAATGCAATGAGCTAACAGAAGGATATGCATGCTACCAAGTAAAACAAGTAGTCATTTTAACATAACATAAAAATACTTTATTTCATTTTGTGTATTAAATATAACAAGGTATATAAAGCTTGGTTAATTTCCTTCATATTTTAAATATGACCAAACAGAAATAAAATACACCATCGTTCAAAAGTTAATAAGACCCTTTCCAATTTGACCATAGATTTGAGCAAATGACATGAAGGAAAAAGAACTTATATTATATCAAAGGCTTTGATATACTTTTATTTAGATTCAGTTCATGTAAATATTTTTATACAAAAGTATACTCAATTCCCTTTAAGTTGATAGGTGGCACGACTCCAACGGACTTACGGTTAATTAGTTATGAAAATTTCAAGTTAGCTGAAATCTGCCCACTATACAGAAGGATCCGATGGATCTCTTTAAAAAGGGATCCGCGAGTCTGGTCACAGATTCACAAAACGTGTATTTTGACCCGACGACAAGGTGTAGGACTTGGTAGACTTTATAGGGAACTTATATCACATATTTTAAACATCATTACTACTTATATTACTTACGTAAGCACTTACGGAAGGAGTTATCCCAAACACTCTTTTCAAAACCGTATAGTGTCATAAAATTACTTTAAAAACATAAATCGACACTTATTAAATCTTTTAAGAAAACTTTATTTTATTTTGAAGGAAACCTTCAAGCTAGTATAACCAATTGTATTTAATCAACAAAACTTCTAAGTATAAATAAACAAAACACTTTTCATATTATATCTCGTTTCATTGGTAGTTTGATACATGGATCGTAATCTATTTTAAAAACCATTTTTTTTTAAAATAAGAGACACGTAGCTCTGATGCCAATTGTGGAAAACGTAGAGGGTGGATACGTTTTCATTTAAAAACTCAAAAACTTTGTATCAAATTTCTGATCAAGTGTGACTTAATATAAAAAGTGACGATAACAGCCTATGGCGATAAAGACTATATAAAGCATGGAGTAAAACATGTAGTTATAACACAAACAACAACTTCAAGCTACAACATAAGCATAAGCATAATATAAAGAGAAAACAATAAATAAAAGAGATTGTAAACAGGACACGGTGATTTATAGTGGTTTGGTCACAATCTCCTCTTCGCCCTACTCTACTCACCGAGTACCCAACTCGAGAGTTACTTCACTAGATCAATAAGCTCCCTTCTCAGCGGAGAAAACCTTCCACAACATTGCTTACACTTTATCGGGAACAAAGCTAAATATCGGGTCCTAGTTCGAGGTAAAACCAACCTAACGTCGCTTACACTTTTTCCTGTACAGAGCTAAATACCGAGTCCATCTTCGTGTATAACCAAACCCGTTATATTTTATGGTCCAACATAACAAACTTTGTGTTTTATGGCACAAACACATAAACCTTCTAATCTAGTTTAATGATACAAGGTGATGATACAAATGTATAGCATAGATCCAATACATAAATATATAGTAGATATGGATGCCTAATCTAAATGAACTTCTTATGACAAGAAGTCTTCAAATGGATGAAGATGATAAAATCACCAATATTGTAGATCTTCATATGTGTATGGTTTGTGATGGATGAGAATGGCAATATCTCTAGGCTTGCTTTGGTGAATCATCATGGAGGTATGCTTACAACAAAAATAAAGGTTAGAAGCATTATGATCAATGGATTTATATTGTGAATAATTGGTGTTAATGGTGACTCTAATGGATGCTAATTATGCTAAAAACTATTGAGAAAACGGGTATGTAAAGGCTTGTATTTATAGGCAAAACCCCAAAAAAGAATCTGACCACAAGGATCCCTTTTAAAAGGGACCCGCCTTTTTAAACCAAAGGGATCCGCAGGATCCGGACACGGTTCAATCAAATCATGATTTTGGATATCAAATCAGGCGGACTAGCTGATATTTCTATCAGTTTATGAAAGAGCCCAATGCACAAAAAATGCATGTTGGGTCTTTGAAACAGTTCATATCATTTTGAGGTCAAATCTTTCAAAGTCCAATGCAAATCTTCAAAATATTTTGTTTAATATGGAAGATACTTGAAGTGACATATAAGAAAAGTCAACTATGTAAATGATGTCATGGATGAGGTAAATATAGATTTATAAAACGATTTTTATTTTAATGTAATTTTATATAATTACCAAAAATAGACGTGCAAGTAACTTGTAAAAAATTGTATGAACCATTTTCTAAAAATAGTGTATTCACTTGCCAAATGAATTGTGCAGTTATCATTGTAGCATACTAAAAATGTTTTAGACACAAAAATGTTTAAA
The DNA here is from genome assembly GCA_022545495.1 of Chrysanthemum lavandulifolium. Taxonomy (NCBI): domain Eukaryota; kingdom Viridiplantae; phylum Streptophyta; class Magnoliopsida; order Asterales; family Asteraceae; genus Chrysanthemum; species Chrysanthemum lavandulifolium. The sequence continues at coordinate 59,463,854 of CM040245.1, forward strand.
CGAATCTAACAATTACTACCCCCGTCCCATAATAAATGTCCAGTTTTGACATTTGAAGTCTTTCATTTTCAACTTTTACCTTAAATATTTTGTTTGTGTTATATAGTATTTGATAAAAGTTATACCAAATGAAAATACGTTTAAAACCCAATACATCCATATATTTTTGTATCAAGCCCTCCGTCCCGCAAGTAGTGTAACATATTCGCTGGACGTAGGGGTTTATCATGTCCTCCACCAAGCCCGATATCAACTTCTTTACAAGCTAAATCCCTGACCTAAAACATATGTCTACAAGGGTATCACGTACAACGTTAAGCCGATGATTAATACCAATATTACAAGCACACGATACAACATGGTCTCTATAAATATCCCCCATAAATATCAACACACTTGTTGTTGTTGTTGTTATTTTATTATTATTATCATTATTATTATTATTATTATTATTATTATTATTATTATTATTATTATTATTATTATTATTATTATTATTATTATTATTATTATTATTATTATTATTATTATTATTATTATTATTATTATTATTATTATTATTATTATTATTATTATTATTATTATTATTTTGTTTTATTTTAAAACAACATTTTATTAGAAATTCACATGATATTATTATTATTTTTAACCAGACATTTATATCGTCAATCCTCTATTTATTCTTCCGCATTAACCAAACCATCATATCTTCTCCATCATTAATTTATGTACGACTTTTATGTACCCCATCAACCTAGTGAAAAAAAGAACTTCTTTTGATTGCTCTGATATCATGTAAAAATCACAAAATAATAAAATTTGTAGCGTTAGATTCAATTACAAAATTAAGTATATAAGTTTGTATATCGGATACATACAAAAAAAACCAAATAACTAAATAAGAAAAGTATGAATAAAAAGGAGTAAGGCCCCATGGGCCTAATAGAGCTAACACGATCATCATGTCCTTAAAACTAACTCGCCTTGTGAAATATGTTTTTTATAAAGTGTCCTAATAAAATCTCCTGAATACCATCAAATTCTTGAATACCTTATGTCGACAATGTATTTGGGCCTTGGGCCACGAGCATTTAGACGAGTTTTTGCCCACATTTTGTGAACCCTAATTATCAAAGTGCTACAAATTATAGCCGTCAGATCAACTTAATTATTTAATATAAGATATTTTTTTTTACTATTATAGTCATCACACAAAAAAATACTAAACAAGTATAAAACGATGATTTTGGCATGCGCATGTTCTTCAAAATCTCAAATTAGGAGAATGAGTGCGGCAGCAAAAAAAATCATCTTATCAGAATCTCACTTCGATATGAAGATATCAGTCTTAGATGAAGCACTATATCTTATCACGATCATTGTTCATAGGATTTCGATTGTAAGTTTATTGTCAGGTTAAAACATCTTAGCTTTATGCAAATTTATTTGAATTTTTCACATACAAATCATTATATTACTATATGTTGTTATTATCAATTTGGTATCATTTTAATTAATAACTATCTAACACGAGAAGTTGTGGTTTTACTGGTTTTACATGGATGAAAAAGGGATGTACGAGGTGGGTGATGAATGTACAAGCGCTACCACTCGCATCTTCAACCATTGTGCAAACGATGACCATTAATCAATGTTGTCATTTTAGATCTATCATGTATATTTTGGAAAATAAAATTTAAAATATCACATTCTAGTCAAATATTCTTATACATCTTTAATTTCATTTTCAAGATTTTTTATTTTTTACTTGTATTATTTATTATTATATTTTTTTATCTATCTCCATTTAAAAAACTTAGTCATACAACTTCAAAAGATTCATCAGTTTTTGTAACAAAAAATAATACTTGTATCATTTTTACGACAATATCATCTGTCTTTGAATCTATATATCCTAATTGATATATCAAGGGTGTTTTAATATATAAAAAGTCATATATTTTCTTCAACTTTTATGAATAAACCGTAATGATATGGAATTACAAAAATTATGTGTGATATATGGTTGAAAAGCTAAAGATTTGAATATTTAAATGTAAAAAATGGTTAATCATTTGGAGTTCTACACTAATATTTATGCCAATTTTACATCAGTATGTTGAGTGTTTCAAACTTACAAATTAGTGTTGTATCACAAATGATATATCATACAAACTCATGTATAAAAAACACCCAAAAAAGAGAGTATACGTAAGTGTTCATCTATGGAAAGATAATTAAATGCTTATTGTAATCGTGTAATTTGTTTCGTCTAACGATTCACGATTTTTTAGATATATTATTTTCAAAAAAGAAGATAAAAAGTGAGTTTTAAACTAAAAAAAAAAAAAAAAAGGTAAGAGGAGTAGAAGTGGATGTTTATTAATGTATTATCTAGACCAATAGATCAAAAAATATGTGTGACGGTGATTAATCCCTTGCAATATATGAAAATAAATATATGTAAAACAAACTATTGACATATATTATCATTTTAAAGAGCTAGAATAGTTTGCAAATTTTTGTAAGTTACATTTACAAGCTGCAAACTTTTTTTGTTATTTTCAAGTCATTTTTGGCCAATAGTTCATTAAACTTTTAAAATCATTTTACCAAACTCATCCATTCGCACAAATGGATACCATTAAGTTGTTTGATTAAACAAAACAGCATAAACTTTTGATGTTTCATATTTCTTTTGCATTTATTTGTGTTGTTTCTTTGTTTTGAGTATGTTTACAAGGAGTTTGAATCACATGAATAGTGATTCAATTTTAGAAAAAAAGGATAAGTAGTAGTTAATAAATACATTTATTACATCTTAGCTTTTACATATTGTATCCTAAATCATTTAAGATACCATAGCTAGCATAATGAAAATACGTAATTATTTACCAATAAAATTTAAGATATTACTATTTTGAGTAAAGAAAAAAGCTACATTATTTGATATGGACATAATTAATTGTGTTGTTATCTACATAAAAATCATATATTCCAACATGAGAATTAAGTTAAAGTTTGTCATTATGCATTTAATAAAAAGAAAGAAACAAATACAAAAAGCCCAAAATCCTACCAACTTAGTGCTACATTCTCATTTCTTGCTTTCTTTCTTTCTGTGCCTGAGAGCAACAACGCCACACAACAAACCCAGGTACACAACTTATTTGCACTTTCAGTACATGCTACACGATGAAGATCAATAATCATTTTCATGTTTCATATATTATCTTCGTGCCAATATTGTTTACATCATTTACTTTATCGGTTTAGGTCTGTACATAATTTACTTTGAGTCAGTTGGTTTTTATATTTCGTTGTTTTATTTGTTGAATGTAGAAATCTATTAATTTGATCAGCATGCAAGGAAAACTAAGTTTGCTTTTTGTTTTTGTTTTTTTTTTTGTTTTTTGTTTTTTGTTTTTGTTTTTTTTTTTTTTTTTGTTTTTGTTTTATGAGTAATTAACAGCTTTTTGAACTACATGATATAATTTTTATTTATTTTGTTTTTAAACTCTACTAGAACTACTGAAAGGTAAATCAGAAGCTGTATAATTTTGGTTAAGAATACAACTACATGCTTTGAGATCTAAGAAGTTAATCTATTAGAGATTTTTAAAGATATCTGGAAACATTTGCCGAGAAATGTGTGTTCTTTGATTTGAAGGTTCCAAATTGACAAATTTGAAAAACCAAGTATAGTTTAATGTGAAAGAATTTTCTTACCCTTTAGAGAACTCTTAACTAATCATATGTTTAATGTGTTCATGGACATGGATATATACTAAACTAGTAAGGGTTTTTTTGTTGGTATGAAGCGCTCAGTCGTTGCATTAGAAGAAGAACTCTGAATGTTCCTCTATTAATTCACTCTTCTCGGAGATCTTGAAATTATTAATATTCTATGTCTATACGCCTACTTCAAATTAATTTGAGGTTTTTCTCTCGGTAGCTCAAAAAGTTGAGGATCACATTCAGCTCTACTTTTGAATGTTGGTGTCGATCAGTTGTGATAAACAATTCATGGCCATTATTTGGGAGCTAATGATTAAGATTAAAAGTTGAAATGTGTCTTTTCCTTAGTATCTATAGCATGGTATTTTGTCCGTATGTTACTTACGGAGTATACTAAACAATACTACGTACTCCCAAATGAACTTGCCATTTTTGAAACAAACTACTTTTCTTAACAATGAATCACAGTTATAAAAATAAAACAGCTCTATGCATCATGTTTCTATTCGGTGATAGTGAAAGATCAAAGACAGAAGTAACTGACTAACAGCTCTTTTATGTACGCATTCCATTTCAGAGTCAAATGGCTACCTATATTAACTTTTTCGTATCCGCAAGTATTGGAGGCGGATTTAATAATTGTAGAGTATAAGATGACTGATTAACAAAGGAAAGTAAATAATCAGCCAGAGACAAAATTATCACATGTCCGTGTTAATTATATATTAACTTGTCATCAGTTCGTTGACGCGGGGTAATTTCATTTGTGCTACTATAACAACTATGTTTGCTGAAGTATCAAACATTCTGGAACACATATAATATTTTGCTAAAAGATGATGATCATTTTTGCACTTTTTTGGGTGTGTTTCCCCTTTATTTCTCTCCAGTTCATTTTGTTTGCCAAATCATTACAAGGCTAATCTATTTTCCCTAAGCAACTTAAGCACGCATATAAGGTAAGGGAAAGAATGACATAAATTTTGAGTAGACTAGTAGTAAACGTTCATCTATATTTGTTTTTCTTTATAAGACACTGGTTAGTTTAGTACTTAACTTCTGTATATTAGCTTGGTACTTAACTTCTGCATATATAGGTAGAGCGATATAACCTTAACATTTCATTCAATTATCGACCGGTTTAATTCCGGTTTATATGGAGAATAATATATATTGCATAATTTTAGACTTTTCATGGTCAAGATAAAGTTACATGTATGTTAGTCGCACTCATGACATTATATACACTTCTATTAAGCAATACTAATGCCCATCATTGCAATTAGGGTTCTTGTGTATATGGTGATTCTTTTGTTAATATCAGTTATTTAGCGTACCTTAGTAGTTAGTATTTCAACAACTGCAGAATTTGAGCATAATGGCTAATGGAGATGACAATAAGGCAAGGGACGCAAAGATGATCAAAGAAATGCTAGAATCAATGGGGGTTAAGGACTATGAACCCTCTGTTATACACCAATTCCAGGAAGTGTATTATCTCATGGCAAAGGAGTTACTCACGGATGCAAAAAGATACTCTAGCCATGCGGACAAGGCTACTGTTGATAGAGCTGATGTCCAACTCGCTATCGAGTCTAGAAGATACTTAAACGCCACCCAGCCGCCTTCACGAGAGGTAACTACTCTACCCACTTTACTAATCGTTGTTAAAAAAAGAGATAATTTACATAAATTAATTGCTTGTGTTAGGTGTTAGAAGCTGCAATGAAGAAGAGTACTACTGCAGTTCCAAGGCCACCAAGTGAAGGCGTCCCACTCCCTCCAGAGCAGGACATGTTAGTTTCTTCAAAAGATCTAGAAAAGATCCAAAAGAAGCGTTTGAATGAAATTGCGGAAAAACAAAAAGAGGATGAGAATGCACCAGCTAGCTTTCCCAACCCCTAGCTTGGCTTGAATTGCCGAAGGAAATGCTAATTACAGTAATTATTGGAGAATCATATATTAAGGTTACATCAATTGACCTAAGTATATGAATGTTACAGAGAAAGTTTGTTTATGGACTTAAACTTCTCACTCTCCTTATCAAGTCAAGGAAATGATTTTGCATAAAGTGTTGGATGTTAAATATGTACTTGGGCGCATATGTAGTAGAATAATGAAACATGTTTAGTGTGTGCTATGTAAGTGTGTGCACGCGATAGAGAACAATGCATGCAAATTGCGAAGGTGATCCCCTTTGAAGTATATAGATATTCAAGTGAAAAACAATAGTAACTTTTTTACTTGATTTAACTTTAAATACATATCTTCTACTTATAATGGTAAAAAAGCAAACATGATATTCGGAATACTCAGGAAATGCTTGACGTATATAAATGTTAATGTTTATAAAAAAAATCGCAAAGACCGGTTAAAAATTGTTTTCGGCTCAATATATCCTGCCTTGGACCTTGGAAGGATGATGAATATGGGCCTTTGGAAACAGGTAACTTAATAGAGGCCAGATTATTTATCATTTTAATTTGAGCTTTTCTAGTTCAGACATGAGCTATGGTGTGTTTGGATGTGCTTTTGTAAGTTTTAAGCAATTGAAATAGGATTATAATAAAAAGATGAAAATTGCAAACAATGGAGTAACATTACAAGTTTAATTATAGAGCTAAACTTGATTATCAGAAGACACACATACAATCATGAAAGCTTTAAGTAATTCAGAACGAGATTAGATAGCTGGAAAAATAAATATCATAAACTCGCTTTAGCAGTTAATTGTTGACACTAATGATTTGTCCAAAAAATAAATAAATAAATACAATAAAAATAAAAAAAATTATCTATATGGTTTCTTAATGCGTTTTTGTAGTTTTCCCTTTTTATATACGATTATTGAATCGGGTAAGCACTACATTTGACATTGGTTTTACGTAAATAAATGATTGGTGCTACATGAAATTAGTCATATATATTTAGGCCTCACAATCATTTTTCTTCATAATCATTTCTCTTCTATGTATTGAGCACTTTGGTTTTTGAGATGAAGACATGCTTAATATATACGCAGTATTTATGATTCCAGATATAACTTTTTCGTGTGGATATTGTGATTTTATCGATAATTGTACTCATTGCTATTATTACTATAACTCTAAAATTTATTGTCCTTTACTATAAACCTATAGTAAAGTCTAAAATACATCATTGTGGTTTGTCCCGTGTCTCGCTTTACATCCGTAAACCCTTTTTTTTTTACACAAAATCATCCATCCGTTAGTAAAGTTAGCACAAAATCATCCTTCTATTAGTAAAGTCAGTCAATGAGGACTAACGGTACAAATTATTTCTCCGGTATCTCCTAACTAAGAAGAGAATATTTGCATCGTCAGTACTAAGGACTAACGGTACAATTTATTTTTGGAAATAAATTACATCGTTATTCCAAAGGACTAATTGTGCAATTTTTTTTTGGAAAATAAATTAAAAGGGGGCCAATAAGGAGGTGGTGGTTGTGGTGGGTGATGGAGGTGGTGGTTGTGGTGGGTGGTGGTGGTGGAGGTGCGTCGTGGTGGCAGTAGTGGCGGTGGGTGGTGGTGGCGGTGGTGTTTGTGGGGGGTGGCGGCGGTGGAGGTGGGTGGTGGTGGGTGGCGGTGATGGTGGAGGTGGGTGGTGGTGATGGTGGTGGTTGTGTTGGGTTGCGGCGATGGAGGTGGGTGGCGGTGCCGGTGCCGGTGGGTGGTGGTGATGGAAGTGGTGGCGGTGGTGGGTGGCGGCGGTGGAGGTGGGTGGTGGTGGGTGGCGATGATGGTGGTGGTGGCCCCCTTTTAATTTACTTTCCAAAAAAAATTTGCACCGTTAGTCCTTAGGACAATGATGCAATTTATTTCCGAAAATAAATTGTACTGTTAGTCCTTAGGACTAACGATGCTAATACTCTCTCTTCCGTTAGGAGATAACGGAGAAATATTACACCGTTAGTCTTCATTGACTGACTTTACTAACAGAGTGATGGTTTTTTGCCAACTTTACTAACGGAGCGATGGTTATGTGCCACAAAAAATTTAGGGATGTAAAGCGAGACACGGGACAAACCACATGGATGTATTTTGGACTTTACTCATAAACCTATGAATTCACTCAACCATTTTGTTGATTTTTCTAGCATGTTTTATCTCAGGTCCTTAATGTATAAGTTGGCATGTGAAGGCGCACATAAAATATTTTGAAAACGATGCATATTATTATCATTCGTAAAACCTTTAAATTTTTATGTTATACTTAGTATGTACTGAGAAACTCCTAGGACCTCTGTTCTAATAAACTCTGATATTTTGAATAAATCAAATGATAACGTATTTTAAAACATCTCATTTAGAGTCGTTTTATGTAACTTATACTATGTGCTATGAAGTAATACCTCCAGTGACACTATCCTCCGTTGTGAGATTTTGGGGGTGTTACAGATACATACAAAGTGTCCTAATAAGCTAACACGGTCATCATGTCCTTAAAACTAATTGGCCTTGTGAAATATGTTTCTTTATAAAGTGTCCTAATAAAATATCCCGAAATCCATCAAATTCTTGAGCAGCTTATGTCGACAGAGTATTTGGGCCTTGGGCCACGGGCATTTAGACGTGTTTTCGCTCACATTTTTTGAACCCTAAATATTCAAGCGCTACAAATTATAACCGACAGATCAACTTAATCATTTAATATGAGATATCTTTTACTATTATAGTCATCACAAAAAAGTACTAAACAAGTATAAAAAGATGATTTTGGCATGTACATATTCTTTAAAATCTCAAATTATGAGAATGAGTACGGTGGCAAAAAACATTATCTTATCAGAATCTCACTTCGATTTGAAGATATCAGTCTTAGATGAAGCGCTATATCTTATCATGATCATTGTTCATAGGATTTCGATTGTAAGTTTCCTGTCAGTTTAAAACATCATAGCTTTACGCAAATTTATTTGAATTTTTCACATACAAATCATTATATTACTCTATGTTGTTCTTAACAATTTGGTATCATTTTAATTAATAACTATCTAACATGAGAAGTTGTGGTTGTACTGGTTTTAAATTGATGAAAAGGGGATGTACGAGGTGGGGTGATGTATGTACAAGCGTTACCACCCGCATCTTCAACCATTATGCAAACGGTGACTATCAATCATCGTTGTCATTTCAAATCTATCATCTATATTTCGAAAATGAAAATTTAAAATATCGCATTCTAGTCCTATATTCTTATACATATTCAATTTTATTTTCAAGCTTTTTTATCTCTATTTAAAAACTTAGTCATACAACTACAAAATATTCGTCATCTTTTGCATCGAAAAATAATACTTATATCCTTTTTTTTTTTTTTTTTTTTAAATATCTTCTATCATTGAATTTACAAGTTAATGTTATATCCTATTTGATATATAAAGCGTGTTTTAATATAAAAAATTCATATATTTTCTCCAAATTCTATGAATAAAATGTAATGAAATGGAAGTTAAAAAATTATGTGATATATGGTTGGAAAGCTAAGAACTTGAATTTTTAAATGTAAAAAACGGCGAATCATTTGTAGTACTACATAAATACTTATGTCAATTTTACATCTACATGTTGAGTGCTTTGAACTTAAATATTAGTGTTATATCACATGTGATATATCATACAAATTCATGTAACGAAAAACCTCAAATAAAACACAAAAAACAAAAAACAATTCCGTCAAAAGCATATATGTAAGGACCCGGGTATTGAAAGATAATTAAATGATTATCATAAACGTGTAATTTATTCCACCTAACGATTAACGGTTATTGAGATTTATTAAAAAAAAAAAAAAAAAAAGGTCAAAGTGAGTTTTACTTAATTCCATTTTTTTTTCATTTATTTGTGTTTTTTCTTTGTTTTGAATATGTTTACTACGAGCTTGAATCACATAAAAAGTGATTCAATATATTTATGAAAGGATAAGTACGTAGTTAATACATTTATTACATTTTAGCTTTTAAATATAACATCCTAAATAATTTAAGATACTATAGCTAGAATAATGAAAATACGTAATTATTTACCAATAAAATTTAAGACATTACTATTTTGAGTAAAGAAAAAAGCTACATTATTTGATATGGACATAATTAATTGTGTTGTCATCTACATAAAAATCATATATTCCAACATGAGAATTTAGTTAATGTTTGTCATTATGCATTTAATAGAAAGAAATACAAAAATACAAAAAGCCCAAAATCCTGCCAACTTAGTGCTACATTCTCATTTCTGTCAGCTATATTTCTTGCTTTCTTTCTTTCTTTCTGTGCCTGAGAGCAACAAAGCCACACAACTTATTTGCATTTTTTTGGTAAATGGTAAAGCTTATTTTCATTTTTAGTACATGCTACACGATGAAGATCATTAATCATTTTCATGTTTCATATATTCTCTTGGTGTTATCATTTACATCATTTACTTTATCGGTTTAGATGTTTCAAACTTGTAATGTTATGTACTTAATTTACTTTGATTCTGAAAGCACATAGTTAATGGTTGATAAGTCGGTTGGTTTTCATATTTCGTTGTTTTGTTTGTTGAATGTAGAAATCTATTGATTTGAGCATGCAAGAAAAAACTAGGTTTCCTTTTTGTTTTATATTAATTTAACAACTTTTTGAGCTACATGATATGATTATTCTTTTTTTTAAACTCTACTAGAACCACTGAAAGGTAAATCAGAAGCTGTATAATTTTTTGGTTAAGAATACATCTACATGCTTTGAGATCTAAGAAGTTAAACATCGACGTTAGTGCTATCTATTAGAGATTTTTAAAGATGTCTGTGAAAATTTACCGAGAAATGTGTTCTTTGATTTGAAGGTTCCAAATTGACAAATTTGAAAAACCAAGTATAGTTTAATGTGAAAGAGTTTTCTTGCCGTTTTAAAAAATTTACCTTCAGAGAACAAGTAATTAATCATATGTTTAATATATTCATTGACACGGATATATAAGAATTTTGTTGGTATGAAGCGCTCAGTCGTTGCAGTAGAGGATAAACTCTAAATGTATCTCGATTCACTCATCTCGGAGAGAATGACGGAAATTTATAGTAGATTAGTAGTAAACGTTCACCTATTTGTTTTATCCAACATCAGGATCCTATAGTTCTTTATAAGACACTGGTTGGGTTTAGTACTTAACTTCTGCATATATAGATAGAGCAATAAAACCTTAATATATGATTATCTTGTTTATTATATTATTTTTGCTCATTTTTCATTCAGTTATTGTCCGGTTAGTATCACAATCCCTAGACAGGATTCCGGTATTTTACGGAGAATAATATCTGTTGTATAATTTTAGACTTTTCACTGGCAAGATAAAGTTCCATGTATGGTAGTCGCTCTCATGACATATATACACTTCTATTATGCAATACTAACGTCCATCATTCCAATTACGGTTCTTATTTATGGTGATTTTTTTGTTAATATCAGTATTTTATCGTACCTTAGTAGTTAATACTTCAATAACTTCAGAATTTGAGCATAATGGCTGACGGAGATGACAATAAGGCAAGGGAAGCAAAGATGATCAAAGTAATGCTAGAATCAATGGGGGTTAAGGACTATGAACCCAATGTCATACACCAATTCCAAGAAGTGTATTATAGCATTGCAATGGAGTTACTCGCGGATGCACAAAGATATTCAAGCCATGCTGACAAGGCTACTATCGATAGAGCTGATGTCCAGCTCACTATCGAGTCGAGAAGATACTTAAATGTCACCCAGCCGCCTTCACGAGAGGTACGTATCCTACCCACTTTACTAATTGTTGCTAAAAAGAGATAATTTACTTACATTAATTGCTTGTGTTAGGTGTTAGAAGCTGCAATGAAGAAGACTACGACTACAGTTCCAAGGCCACCAAGTGAAGGCGTCCCACTCCCACCAGAGCAGGACATTTTGGTTTCTTCACAAGATCTGGAAGATATCCAAAAGAAAAGTTTGAATGAAATTGCTGAAAAACAAAAAGAGGATGAGAATGCACCAGCTAGCTTTCCCAATCCCTCGGCTTGAATTGCCCAATGAAATGCTAATTAATTATTGGAGAATCATATTTTAAGGTTACATCACTTTACCTAAATGTATGAATGTTACATAGAAAGTTTGTTTATGGACTTAAACTTCTTACTCTCCTTATCAATTCAAGGAGATGATTTTGAATAAAATGTTGGATGTTAAATATGTACTTGGGCGCATATGTAGTTGAATAATGAAACATGTTTAGTGTGTGCACGCGATAGAAAACAATGCATGCAAATTGCAAAGGTGATCCCGTTTGAAGTATATAGATATTCAAGTGAAAAACAATAGTAACTTTTTTACTTGATTTAACTTTCAATACATATGTTCTACTTCCAATGGTAAAAAAGAAAACATGATATTCGGAATACTCAGGAAATGCTTGATGTATATAAACTAGTTATAATACCCGTGCATGCACGGGATTTTAACAAAAAAATTATTCTGTATTAATACTGAATATCGTGTATTTAAAAGTAATTGCATATAATTGTATAGTTATAAGTTTCGTGCACGCACGAAGTTTACACATAAATCAAATTTATTTTAACATTTTAGTTCAGTATATACACATATAAGAATTTGCCTATGAAAATTGTGATATAAGTACAACTAATACTTATGCATGAGTTTTTCATTATGCATTAATATCGATTAGAATTTGATAAAATATTTGTAAAATTTCTTGTTTGTTAACTCATGATTTAATTTTATTTAGCTGACAAAGATGTTGATGTTGTTATTTAAATTTCACTACTGATATTATGTTGTACACATGATGCAAGTTTAATAGCACATAATGAGCGTTGATAAAGTTAAAGTATACTCCTTAAAGTTTTTAAAAATGTTTTTCTAGATATCCTTATATAAATAAATAAGAATTACATGAGTCATTGTTATACGTACAATCGCGTATATTTATTTTTATATTAAAGTAAAGTATACTCCTTAAAATTTTTTTAAAATGTTTTTCTAGATATCCTTATATAAATAAATAAGAACTACACGAGTCATTGTTATAAGTACAATCGCGTATATTTATTTGTATATTAAAGTAACCCGTGCTTACAATTTAATAATTATATTCCCGTTTTTAGTAATTTAGCCATTTTTAAAATGTAAACTCGTCTCCACATAGGTTAAACTTTTAAAAATGAAATAAATGAGTCTTTATTGAACATATATAGTAAAAAAATTGATACTTATAATTTTATGCAAATTTATATGTTGTTATTTTAAAACAACATATATACACTGTATTTTTTAAGATATAAAGTATAAAGGGTATAAAGTATAAGGGGGTATTTGTTTATAATTCAAAGTTATAAAAAAACGCTTATAATATTACACTTAACTCTATATAATTTTTAAAAATTCAACCATTAAATTTTTATTAATTACCTTCTCTTTTTTTAAGTTTTTGTTTTCACAAATTTGACACCTATATTTTTATGTGTTTTTTTTATCAACCAAATTTCTCCACCAAATGTATTAAAGTTTGACTAAAATTAATTTAATTTTGACTTTCATTAACCAATCACATCACACGATTTTGCTTACGTGGCGAAATCGAACTCTCCTATTGGCCTAATTGTTTTTTCAATAAGAATGAATTGACAAAATCTCTCCTAAATGATGTAATTTCTTTATTATATAAAAGATGTTAATGTTTATAAAATGAGGAGAGTTATTTTACATACCAAACTTTTCTCACATATCAAGGGACTCATCTCCACCATCCATCTAAAAAGAAATCAATGGCTGAGATTAAAAACATTTTATTATTTCACCTATTTTTTATAATTTAAATATCTCTTAAACCGTTAATCGTTAAGTGAAAATATTTACACCATCGAGACGAGCGTTTAATTATCTTTCATAGGCGGGACTTTGATATACTTTCGAAAAGAAAAAAAATTCGTTTTCACGTTTTTCGTTATTTTTTCGTTTTTTCGTTCTTTGAAATTTACGTGAAAAAATCATATATGATAAAACACTAAATTGAATATCACATGTGATATTAGTGTAATATCATATATGATACGTAATATCACATGTCATATTATATGTAATATCATATGTGATATTACACTAATATCACATATGATATTACATATCATATATGATATTACACTAATATCACATGTGATATTCAAATTAGTGTTTTATCATATATGATTTTTCAATGCAAATTTCGATGTGAAAAAACGAAAAACTTAAAAAAGCGTGAAAATACGAAAATAAAAATTTTGTCGAAAGTATATCAAAGTGCCTATCTATGAAAGATAATTAAATCTTCGTCGAATGATATATTTTTTTCGCATAACGATTAGCGGTTTGAAAGATATTAATATTTGAAAAAAAATGATGAAAGTGGGTTTTTTAAATTGTTGGGATTAATCTCATCCATTAGATCAAATAAAAATGGATGGTGGAGATTGATCCCTTGGTATGTAAATAATTTTTTGTCCTCAAATGATCTTAAATCTTATAAAAAATCGCAGAGACTAGTTAAAAATTGTTTTTGGCTGAATATATCATGCCTTGGAAGGATTATGAATATGGGCTTTTGGAAACAGGTAATTTAATAGAGCCCATATTATATTTATCATTTTAATTTGAGCTTTTCTAGTTCAGGCATGAGCTATGGTGTGTTTGGATGTGCTTTTTTAAGTTTTAAGCAATTGAAATAGGATTATAATAAAAAGATGAAAATTGCAAACAATGGAGTAACATTACAAGTTTAATTATAGCGCTAAACATGATTATTAGAAGACACACATACACTCATGAAAGCTTTAAGTATTTCAGAACGAGATTAGATAGCTGGAAAAATAAATATCATAAACTCGCTTTAGTAGTTATTCGTTGACATTTTTTTTTATCTAAAAGGTTTCTTAATGCATTTTTGTAGTTTCCTTTTTTATATATGATTATTGAATCGGGTAAGCACTACATTTGACATCAATTCTACGTACAGAAATGATTGGCACTACATGAAATTACTCATATATATTTAGGTTTTACAATCATTTCTCTTCTATGTATTTACGAAGTATTTATGATTATAATGATATTTTTTCATGTGGATCTTTTGATTTTGACGGGTGAAATCATGATTTACTTGCTTCGCTTACGAAGTGCTGAAATGTTAAAGACGTGAGTCACGTTGAGAAAATAATAAGGAATAAAGGATGGTAATATAATAGGGCAAATGATCTAAAAATGCATAAAACTTGATACTTTTTCCTTTTGTTTGCTACAAATTTTTAATTTTTCTATTGTAGGCCTGTAGCGCAAAAAAAGTGAGATGATAATAGAAAAACTAAGGATGTTGGATGCCTACGAATATAAAGATTAAGGAAGTTGGATGTATACAATATGATGATTAAGAAAGTTGGATGTTATATTAGAAAAATTAAGAAAGTTGAATGCTACAATAAGAAAATTAAAAATTTGTAGCACACAAAAGAAAAAAGTGACAAATTTTATATATTTTTAGACCATTTACCCAATGGCAGGGGTTATTCATACGGGGGCTATATTTTTAGATATACCCTCCTTATATTTTTTGTTTTTTTTTTTATTTTTTTTTATTTTTATAACTTTGTTTATATAAAAAGCTATAAACCCGAAAATGCGAATAAAGTAAATATAAAGTTTAATACGTCAAACGCTTAAAAGCGTCGAAATACGAAACAAAACCGACAAAAATCACTTTGTCTTGAAAAGTGAGGACAAAGAATATTCCCCTATGATTTGACATCATAGGGGGTATTAATAGTATGACCCTTACCCAATATAATATTGATGTGTGAGCTACTAAGCATAGACCGAAGAAGACAGAGAACCCAGTTTCTTCTCATATTAAAGATTGTCTTTCACCGAGAAAGATCAATCTTTCACACATGACATTATGGTGTCAAAGTCGAAGTACTAATAAATTCTACTCCGTTCATCTAAAAATAATTCTCTCCGACTTTTAAAGTCTTTTATTATTCAATTTTGACTTTAATTATTTTTGTTTATTTTATATTCCTTTCGTCCCATATTAAATGTTCAGGTTTGACTTTTCAAGTCATTCTTTTACAACTTTTACCTTAAATATTTTTGCTTGTGTTATATATTATTAGATAAAATAATACGTAATGGAAATACATTTAAAACTCAATCTATTCATCTATTTTGCATCAAATATTATATAACACAATAAAAAATATTTATGGTTAAAGTTAAGAAAGAAATACTTAGAAAATTCAAACTGGACATTTAATATGGGACGGAGAGAGTACAATACTTGATAAAACAAATCTATGAATGAAAATAGATTTTCATTGGTATAATTTTTATCAAGTATTATATAACACAAACAAAAAAAACTTAATGTCAAAGTTGAAAAAGAAAGAAAATAGGAGTAAGATGTATCAAATATCGGCACACTTAGCCCCAGACTTCACGCATTACGATGTGCTACATCAACCAATGTGTCGCATAAAATCAACCATCGCAGTCTGCGTCATGGGCGAGAACCCTGTCAGATCCACACATACATCAAGCCCCCAATCCCACGAGTAGAGTAACACATCCGCAGGACGTAGGGGTTTCAACTTCTTTACCAGCCAAAATCCCTGATCGAAAACAGATGTCGACAAAGGTATCGCATACAACGTTATGCCGATGCTTAATACCAATAATACCAGTACAGGATACAGCATGATCTCCATAAACATCCTCATAAACATTAGCAAACTTATTATTATTATTATTATTATTATTATTATTATTATTATTATTATTATTATTATTATTATTATTATTATTATTATTATTATTATTATTAGAGTGAATTACATAATTGGTCCTTGTGGTTTGTTGAAAATTACGAAAATGTCTCTTTGCTTTTTTTTCGGTGCGTTTCGTCCTGTGGTTTACAAATCTTACGGTTTTGTCCTCGTCCAAAATGTCCGTTAAGTGTCTTGCGACGTTAGTCCTTCGTTAGTGCGGTCCGGTAAGTGTTTTGCTATTAGTCCTTCGTTAATAAATTTTGCACCGTTAGTCCTTATTTTTAAAATATAGTTTTCCCAATTAGCCCCTCCGTTAATAATAGTTTTCACCGTTTTGTCCGTTTTATCCGTTTCGTTTGTTTTTATCCGTTTCCCCGTTTTCGCCGTCCGTTTTTACGTTTTATCCCTTTTAAATGCATTTTTATATGCTTTAAATGCTTTTTACGCTTTTGTCCGTTTTGTCTTTTTTTCCGTTTCGACCGTTTTTACATTTTATTCGTTTTAATCGGTTTTTTAAGTTTTTGACCGTTTTGAAAAAATATCAAATTTAAAAAAATTGAATAAAAATTTCAAAAAATTTTGAACAAAAATATTTTTTCAAATATTTTTTAAAAAACGGACATTGAAAAAATTTCAAAAATATTTTTTCAAATATTTTTTAAATCTTAAAAATTTCGAAAAATATTGAAAAAAGCGGACATATTTAAAAAATATATATATATTTTGAAAATATTTTTTATTCAAATTTTTTTTGAAATTTTTATTCAATTTTTTTTAAACGGACAAAAGCGTAAGAAAAACCGATAAAAGCGCATTTAAAACGGACACAACGTAAGAACAACGGACAAAGCGAAAGAAAACAGACAAAACATAAGAAAACGGACAAAAATTAAGAAAAGCGGAGAAAAGCGGATGAAAACCGATAAAAGCGTAAGAAAAATGGACAAAACTATATAAAGCGAAAGAAAACGGACGAAAACGTAAAAAGCGGGGAAGCGGATAAAAAGCGAGCAGCGGATAAAAGCAGAAAAAGCGGTGAAAACTATTATTAACGGAGGGACTAATTGGGAAAACAATATTTTAAAAATAAGGACTAACGGTGCAAAATTTATTAACGAATGACTAACGATTGCAAAACACTTAACGGACTGCACTAACGAAGGACTAATAGCGCAAGACACTTAACGGACATTTTTGGACGAGGACAAAATCCGTAAGATTTGTAAACCACGAGGACGAAACGACCGAAAAAAAGCAGGGGACATTTTTCGCAATTTTCAACAAACCACAAGGACCAATTATGTAATTCACTCTTATTATTATTATTATTATTATTATTATTATTATTATTATTATTATTATTATTATTATTATTATTATTATTATTTTAACCAGACAACTTTATCGTCAATCCTCTATTCTTCTACCTTAACTAAACCATCATATCTTCATCATTAATTTATGTACAACATTTATGTACCCCATCAACCCAATGAAAATACGAACTTCTTGATATCATGGCAATGTTAGGATTTAAAAAATCCAGTCATTAAAGTGTCGGTCACCTCAATTATATGTAATCGTTAGAAAACTCGTAGTCGTAGTCATTTAATATTAGTTAGTATTTAGTTAATTAACACCGTGAAGGACGGACGGTTCTTTACCCACTGTATGCCTGACCCACAGCTCGTAGGAGGCTAGTCTTGTAAGAAAACTATAAATACCCTCTACCTCCCAAGGTAGAGGGTTGGAGCTTCAATACCATTTTTTCTTTGTTTCACATAGTTCCCAACTCTCTTCCCTTTCTCTCTCTAGAACTTTCTCTCTCTAAGCATTTGTATACGCCCCATATGGATATGGTTTGATGTGTTTGTGAAATCCTATATATTACAATTGGTATCAAGAGCCATGGTTTGACCACTCATCTTTCATGCTCTTTGTTTTGGTGGATTTCATAAGGTTTTTGGGGTTATAAGTTTTTAAGAGAGTTTGAATCATTTGGACAATTTCTAGTGTTAAAGTTTGAATTTTGATTGTACTTTTGTGTTTAGGATCATCATATGTGTTTAGGTTTTGAATTGGAAGGCTTGAATCATTGTGGTTTAGCTGTTTTTGATTGATAAAGTGGGTGTTTTTAAATTTTGTACAAAGCGAGTTGAGCCACGGTGTTGTATTTCTTGGAAGCGAGTTGCTTTGTTATTGGAAGCGAGTTGGTTTATGCAACTTGGTTGTTAAGCGAGCTGTCTCTGTATGCGACTTGGCTATTTAGCGAGTTGACTCTTTATGCGACTTGGGGTTTAAGCGAGTTGTTTCTTTAAGCGACTTGTCTTCGAAGCGAGTTGATTGATTAGCGAGTTGATACCAAAGCGAGTTGACTGTTTAGCTACTTGTCTATTGAAACTTGTCACTTCTTCGTGCTGCATTTTTACGGTTGTTAATTTTCCGGTTTAATCAAAGAATAGTAAAATCCCGTAGAATTTGTAATCATGTCTAACAACGTACCTACTATCGCTTCTACTGTAGCTGAGGACGTTCAAGCAGCTGGATCAGACACTCGTCCACCAACGAATTAGTTTGTACTATTTGGGAAAGGAAAATGGGGTCAACATTCTCAAATCAATTGATGAAGGACCTTATCAGATTTAGACTACAAGAGACATACTTGAAACTGCTGCGGATGGAACAGTGATCTTAGGATTGGACGGACCAAAGACGTATGATGAGCTCGGTGATAAGGAGAAAAGAGATCGATCGTCGATATCGTGGCTTCAAACATTATACTTCAAGGTCTTCCAAAAGACATCTACAAGTTGATCAATCACAACACCGACGCCAAGGCGGTATGGGATAATGTCAAGATGCTTCTCTCGTGTTCGAATTGACTAAGGAAGGCAGAGAATCACAACCGTATGATGAATTTGAGCACTTTAAGATGAAACCAAAGAAAGGGTCTATGAATATTACGTGAGATTCCACAAGCTTGTGAATGACATGAGGAATATCAAAATGACCATGCCAAATATTCGGTGAACTCAAAGTTTGTGAACAACATGAATCCCGAATGGCACAAATTTTTCACCTCTGTGAAGCTAACCAAAGGATTAAAGAACACCAACTATGAGCAAGCAGTATGCCTTCCTTCTTCAGAATGAGAGACATGCTATGTTTGAGCGAATGATTCTTGAGCAGTTCAAATCTAAGCAGGAGAAGCAAACTCATCAAATGATTCAAAAATTTCTACACCAATGTAGGGATTACTACCAAAGCTTCACAAGTCATACCCTCTGGAAGCGGTAATCACAAACCCATTCCGATCCGAGGTTCAAGCAACACGATCTTGATGCGATCATGGAACACTTCATCAATCAACTGGCTCTTATGGTTAAACAAAACTTGACTCTTACTCCACATACTAACGGTCTTCACACTAACAAGGAAATCGAGGCGCATCCAATCTACACAATCATGCTATTGTCGAGATGGAAAGGTTATGGTGCAACCGATTCAAGGAAGGCGTATGAGCAGGAAAGAGGTGGATTTGGTGGAGGATATGTGGCTTATCGAATCGTGGAAGAAATGCCAATCAAGGGCAAGCAAAGCCAATCAAATGCTACAAGCTGTGGTGGTGAGGACATATTGCGAGGATCGCACATCTCCAAAACGTCCACGTAATGCGAATACTTTAGAGACAAGATGTTGCTTGTGCAAGCTCGGGATAATGGAGCGACTTTGGATGAAGAGGAGTTGTTGTTTCTTGCGTAAGGAATGTTAAGACATATGATCTTGATGTGGATGAGCGACCAATTCGGAAATAGGTCACAATCATCAAAATGCCTTTCAAGTTGCGCATCGTGATGCATTTGACTCGATATCGATGATGAACCTCGCCTGGACAATCTTCATGGCTAGCATCTCACCTATGGTCTCTCCAAAGGTCTCATCACCACAACAGTTGGTCCATCCAAAGAATCAATCATCTCGAGGTATTAAAACTATACGATGATGTGGATGAGCAAAAGATACATAACGAAGTACAATCTCTTGAAACTTATGAATCGAGATATTGATAATGAGGGTAATAGTAATATTGTCCCATATGATCAATATGTGACACCAAGTGAAAGTGAGATTGTACCAAGTGATGTATCTTCTGCGATCAATGATGACTATGTTTTTATGAATACACCGCATGTGCCCTTGATGATTTTGTTATCTACGAGGCGAATGCCTATAAAGAACAAGTTGCTATTTATAAACAACGTGCTAAGTTTGAGTTAACTACCCGTGAGCGGGAAATGGATGACCAAATGCGTACAATTATTAGAAAAGTAATTTTAGAGAAGAAGTGTTAAAACAAGAGTTAAACTCCTTACAAGAAAAGCTTTCTAAAAGCATTAAGCAAAAGCAAGAACTTCAAGATAATGTTAAAGTGCTTAAACAAGAATTTAATGCTAAGGAATCAAAACTTTTGAATGATTTTTCCAATCTAAAAATTTGAAAACAAGCTTGAAAATAAGTTGTACGTACAAGGGAATACCATTCAGACTGCTCACATGATCACTAAGCACAGAGTTTTAAGCGATAACAATAGTATTCCCCTCGTTGAGAAACCCAATCCTAAGTATGGTAAAATAGCTAGAGAGGCTCAGAAGGTAATTTATGATGGTGATGAAATCCTGAAGCCTAGGCAGAAACCTAGTTGTGCTGAGTGCACTGAGGAAGATAAGCAATTAGATGAAGTCACTAGGGAGAAAATAAATAATAAGCTAAAAGATCCTGAGTGCGAAAAGCAAAACATAATGTTCAAACCCCATGATTACACTAAAGAAAGTTGGATTTCCCTGAACAAATTTAAGCCTCAAACTCTATTAACCACAGAACAAGTTTTTCGGAAAAAGAACATAGATATGCAAAAAGCTAAGACACTTGTTAAAACAAACATTCCCGTTAGGAAAATGCCTCCAGCAACTGTATATCCTCCGAATACACCAATGCACTTAGTTCCTAGATCTATTCCCACTAAGAGCAAGACCTTAATCAGCCTATATGTTGTTTATCAACTATTTGTTGATTTTGAGAAGACCTGTAAGAAAAGGATCACACCTACTGGGATAACTGAAGGGGAGAGGAGTTTTGAGCAAACAAAAGAATGCTATTTAACTGAGGTTATGCCTTTCTTTAAACAATTAAAAGGTCAATTTGAGAGTCTTCAAAAAGGAACAGACTTAGATATTAAAGAAATGGAAAAGGAATTTGATGCAATGATTGTTGAGGTCAATGATTATGAACGGGAACTCAAATATAATGAAATTGAAAGGAAGAATATGCATATCTTAAATGAGAACTTAATATTGAGCTGTGTGGGTCAAGATATGTTTTATACTGTTACTATGCATTCTATTACTGCTTCTCAATTTCATGAATTAACTGTTGCTTTGAAAGTTTGCCATGATCGTGTCATTGAGCTTGAAAACAAAAACTCAGAACTAAATGAGAAAATTGATCAGGATGATCACGATAATTTGGTAAAACATCTTTCTAAGCTAGAAGTTGAACATTTTGATTTGCAACTAAAATATCAACATCTCAAAGAAAATGTCAAAACCTCAAACATCAAGACATCCTCAAATGTTCCAGAGTTTGATGCACTTTTTGAAATAAACAAACGTGACGAACAGATTCAAGCTCACTTAACACGATCAGAAAGTTAAAAGCTCAAATTTCACAATTAAAGGGTGAAAAGACAATGTGACTGGCTCCCAAATGCCTCCTCCTTTAGATTCTCAGTGTTCTCAAAATTTTCATCTTCAAAACTTGGTTAATGTTTTACAAAAGGAAAATGAGAGTTTTCTAGAAGAAAATGAAAAAGTTAAACGACACTTTAAAGAGTTATATGATTCAATGAAAGTCACTCGTGACAAGAGCAACGAAAAAATAACGTCTTTACAAAAGGAAATTGAGAATCTGAGGAGTCAGGTAAAAGGGAAAATGCCACTTGTCTTTAATGAGAATGTTGCATCCAAATCATCTGCAGACTCTAAATAACTGTGACTGTTAAATACATTCCTCCTCATCTTAGGAATAACGAACTTGTGTTTCATAACTATTTCGTTCACCTTAAGGATAGTTTAGAATGTCTCCGTGAGATTGTAGAAGAGGATTTCATAAATAAGCCACTTGATAGAGAAATTAGGTTTGCTTGCATTCAGGCCAAACGATCTCAGGAGTTGTTAGAATGCTTAAGAGCAACTTGTCCTAAATTCTTATGTGAGAGAAAGATAAAGCTGTGATGCCTTGTTCTATGCCTAGTGCTAAGTATTCAACCCATTCTATGCCCAGTGTTAAGAAAGTGAACTCTAAAGTGCCTTCAGTAGTTCGGATCCTGCACTTCTAGTTTAGGAATGCAAAGGTAGCCCAACCAACTAATGTTCCCATAATTCCCTCTACAGAGTAATGTCGGTGACACAAAAGCAAGCGGGTCAAAGCCTCCGGTAATACAAAGCAAGATAGGACCTCGCAAGCTAAGAATGTGCAATGGAAGAGAGTAGAAGACCACCCTAGGAACATTAAGTTTGAGTTGAATAAAACGAATCGTGTTGATTCTAGTTGATCTGCGCAAAAACGTCAAGTCAAACAGACTTAAAACTGCTCAGACACAAATACAATTAAGATCAGAGAATACAGGGGATTCCCGGGTCGTTAAGTCCCACGGAGACTCAATGGTGTGTACAACACTGATTCAGACGATAGAATGATCACTAATGATAGTGATCAGAAAGGATTTGAATGGATAATTACACTACTGAAAAAGTTTATAAAATAAAGCGACTTAAATACAAATTAAGAAAATTAAAAAGATAAAAGATATTAAATAAACGCTATCACTATATTTAAAGTGATGAACGTTTAAAACCAAAAACGTACGTTTAAATTAAAAACTACGTGAACATACAAAATAAAACGTGAAACTTATACAATATAAATTCTAAAAATATGAAAAATACATTTTTACAAACCTAATAATATAAGAAAATTATTAGAAAAGGAAAATTATTTTTATAACTATTTATGTAATTATTATTAATTAAAAACTAATTTAAACTATTTAATAATACTCAAAAATAAAAGAAAATATGAAATAAGACTAGAAAAATAAAATTAAGATTCAGAAAAATCTAAAATATGATAAAACTAATTTTAAAACTGAAAATATATTTTTTAGACTTTTTATATATTTATTATTAATTTAATACTATTTAAAACTAATTTAAATTATTAAAAATACCAAATAAAAGGATAAAAATAGGAAAAATACTTTTAAGCTTTTACATTTATCTAAACTTAAGAAAAATGAAAATTATTTTTGAACTTTTCTTAAATTTTGTATTAAATGCTATTTAAAAGTGCTTAAAACTAATTTAAATTAAGAAAAATAGTAAATAAGCTTGGAAAAATCTGAAAAATTCAAGATAACTCTAAAATAATACTAGGAAGCTAGGAAAATGGAAAACATGGGCTTGTTTGGAAGGATTTGAAACTGATGTGGAATGAGTTTAAAATAAAGACTTCCAATAAGCAAATGAGGTCCAAAAGCTACCAAACTGAAATGGAAGCTACAAACCGCTAATAGAACTATAATGGAACAAGAAACAACAAGCTAAACACTTTGAAACAACAAGCTCAACAGATTTGATGTGTTGATCTTTTAAGCCAAAAAAGCAGTTAAGGGGTGCTCTTGCGACTTATGAAAAAGCTACCAAATAAGCTAGATACAAAAACAAATTAAGGGGACCTAAAGATGACCTGGTGGCTATGTAAAACACCAAGGATCAGGCCTAGGTGAGCCAAGGTGAGCTCGAAACAAGCTCTGCAGTGCAGGAGAAAACTCGACAAGTCGAGTTTCGAGGACAGAACAGCTGAGACCCAAAGCACAAGCTTGTTTGGAGCTTGAAGAAAATTTGTAAAAATCAATAAAATGGTAATAAGTAAACAGACCAAGAGAGGTTTTAAAACTACAAATTTCACAAAATAAGACCCAAAATGAATCCTAGAAAATTCCTTGCGGTTATCGAAAAAAGGTTTTGCCACTTTTTGACTTTTTGACAAAACTAAAAGTTTGACTTTTGTGAAGTTTGATCCTAATTTATGAGATGATTATGATGTTATATGATGTGTTAAGACTACTGCAAGCTAGATCTAGGTACTTTAAACATAAAACAAGATTTTGAATGATCAAAAATCCAACAGTGAGCTGCTAAGGAAAATGGAGATGGGATTTGACTTTCTTACAGTTGAAAACTGGTTTTTCTTGTATCTATGAGTTACTATGAGCTAATGAGACATGAGACTATCATAAGCAACATCACAAGCAGCCTATAACATAACTGAACTAATAAATCCAAACACCCCTTTAATGCTGATTTGCAAACTTAAAATAAGATAACTACTAAGCAACCTTGTTTAAATGATCAAACTATGTTTACAATACCTAAATACAACTCTATGAGCAAGTTTTACACTATGGTGACCACAGTTGCATAAATAAGCATACAATGCAAAATGGATTGAAACTTGAAAAGTGAAATGCTCACTTACATATTTTCAACTGATTTGCAGGCTAAACCAAGACCAATTCTACATTACCCTAACCTATTCCAACCCAAACAAACTTACGCAACACCCATTCTTGACTTCCATTCCAATTTTGAGTTCTGTTGACTTTGGTTGTTGTTTTACAAAATTACTTAAAAATTGAGTGCAAGCTTGTACAAAGCTATCATAAGCTTATACAAGATTGTTTAAGGTAAAATACAAGCTATTGAAAGCTTAAATGCAAGGATTTGAGCGAGATTTGCTACGATGACTGAAACATGAAATTTATCTAAACTTGGATTGAAAACTCAAAATGATATTACAAAGATGATTTATCATAAATGTGATGCCAATAAGTGAAATTACATTATTTAAACTAGACTAAAACACTTAATTAAAAAACGACATTTAAAGAAAATATTAAAACTAGCTACCCCTTGTTCTTCTCTCTTCAACCTTCTTTATAGCTCCAAACTTCTCTACATGACTCGACTTGATCCACCAATAATAATAGCCATTGGATGCTTTAAGTAGATAATGGCCGTTTGATCATTTTGGCGCCAAAAGTGCTAGCCAGGTGTAGGAGTTGAGTGAAATGGGAGGATGAGCATTTAATGGTTTTTGTAGTTGTGTGGAGGTGGGGGAACAAGGAGAAGACAAGGGTGAGCTGGGGGGATGGGTTTGGAGGTGAATTGCAGAAGCAGTTGAGAGGATGGACTTTTGGCGCCATGGGTTGCTTTTGACCAGATTTGACCAGATATAATAATCCAAGGGGGGTTCACAATGTGTTTTGACAGGGGGCCAAAGGTGAGCAAGGGTCCAAAAATGAGTGAAAAGGTTCTAAACTATAGGGACCTAGGTGTAAATTCTGAAACTTGAGGGGTTTAGGCTGCCAATTCAGAAAAGTTATTCCAAGGACTAATAGTGACAATCTCAAAAAGTACAAGGACCAAATCTATCATTTTGCAATTTTCCAAGGGCCATTTCTGCCAATTTTGAAACTTGAAGGACCATTTTGCAATTTTCTCAAACTTTTCATATTTTTCACCAAAGGACTAAATTTGACAATTTTGATTTTAAAAGGATCTTTGGTGACTTTACTTTTGAAATTATGTGCTCGAGGGACTGCTTTTGACAACTTTTGAAACTTGGGGACTAAAGCGCAATTTTGCAAATTTGATCGTTTTCATCGATTTTGATATTTTGCATTTAAAACACATAAAACACCGATTTGTGATATTTTGATCATTTTGATGTGTTTCGAGTGTTTTCGGATGATTTTGCGGTTTATTTTGTACAAAATGATGAGTATTTAGACACTCATCAATCCCCACACTAAGATATTGCTAGTCCCTAGCAATGATTTGAGAAAACATAATGGATTTTAATCTCTTTACCAAAAGCCATTACTTCGGAGTAGCCAAATGTTTGAGTTCAAGTAAGAACCATGGTACAATCGATAACCATATGATTTTGAGCAAACCACCGACTTTCAACGGATTTGATTTTGTCTTTACCGTGAAGCCGTACCCTTACGGACTAGCCAACTCTTAGATAAATTATCAATATTATCTTTGGTGAGTGATTACCAATTATGGATTTTCCATCGCCTTTACCACAAGCCATAACCTTGCGGGCTAGCCAACTCTTCACTTTTTAGGATATGGTGAGTTGAGAACCATACAATTTTGGGCAAATTGCAAGCCATATAAACGGTTTGATATATCTTTACCAAGAGCCGTTTGCTCTGGATTAGCCAATCCTTTTGTCTTCTGAGACATGGCGGATCGATAACCAAATGAGAAAGTGTAGAACACTTACTCCAAAAAAAATTTTGGCCAAAACGGGAATTAAGTAGATAATATATGAAATTGTGAGAATTTCCCACACTTAGAAATGAATATTGCCCTCAATATTCAAAGTACCCATGTTATGCCGAACCGAGAACGAAAAGGGAAATACTACGGCCATTATTTAGAAAGAAGATTTTTTTTTTTTTTTTTTTTTTTTTTTTAAGAAGACTTATATACAAAACATGTGGGCAACCCCCCCACACTAGGGTGGTACACACGGTGAAAACCCATGTTAAGCTCTTGTTTTTGATTACCGAGTCGCTAGCTTGACTCGACCCGCATTCATTGGTTCATGGGAAAGCGGGTGGAAGAAACAATCTCCATCGGACTTTCATTCAAGATGTTTGGATAAACATTGAAGCACGTGAAAGTTCCACACCGACGAGATATAGAAAGCAGATGCAGACCCGGCTCACGGATGATAAATGAAAATGCCGGGTCAAAGATAGTGTCCTCACTCCCGAAGGAGTGAAGAAGAGAGGAAGACACATCATAAGTGAGGAATGGAAGGAAGATGTTTATAACAATTAGGATCCATTCGTCATCCTCAAATGTAGACATATCGGAGGAAGGGTGAAGGTAGTATCATCAATAAGCAAACTCTTATGATAGAGCACACCTTCCTCCAAGCCAATATCATCCTCAAGATCAAAATGGAAATGATCATATTAGGAGGAGATATGTCATGAGAGAGTTCACGGAGAACTCTTCATGAATAGAATCATTGGAAAAGCCTCAAGCTCGGGCTTGTCCAATGTAGAGTCACTATCCACAACGGGATAGGAGATGAAGTCGACTTAGCACGAATGATTCGATCTTAGAAGCGAGGAGATTTATATTGAACAATTGTTCACGAAGTATCTCGTCCTCAATTTCGGATCATCGAATTTCTCACCTCTTCTAAGCTAACTAGCTCGAAGGTAGCTCCTCGACATAATCGATGTCTCCATAGGATAAAGAATCGTCAAACGAAGTACAATCGTTATCGAATCGGAGAACATCTCGACATGATCATATGGAATGTCAAGAGGAGGAGAAGAATCACCATTAAGAGGCTCATCACACATATTCGGGAGATAGCCTCGGACTCACTGGGTTGGAACAAGGCTCTCAACACTAGACGATTCCATTTCGGAATAGTGCTAGAAGGCTCGTCCCCATTATGAGAGAGTCTTTGGAAGCTTGGTGTGATTTGGGTTGACAAGCTCATAATATTCCTTCACTTGAATAGAATCCTCATCATCATCGTCATCATATCGGAGTTCTTATGTTCATCTGTTGAAGCTTACACAACATTCTTTTCATTTGTAGCTTCTTTCGAATGCGTATTTCTTGAGCTTTGAGGAAGATAACACTCCTCGTAATCATTGAGATCTTGTGAAGGCTCGGAAGTCGATGGACCGATGGGATCTCGGGGTTGGAAATTGTCAAACCGGAGAATTGGAATTTTGAAAATTTTGATTCATCGGTTGACATTCAAAAGTCTCATGAGGACCCCGCATTCTCACAATGAGATAATTGGGAAAATAACTTTCACCAAAGTTCGATTGTAACACGGTTCCGGCTCATAGACAAGCGGGACCCGTGGTGGACAATCAAAACCGTAATGAGAATCATTCCACAAAACTCGCATGAGTAGGATTCGTATTGGGGTTGTGGAGGTAGGTAGGAAAAATCGGGTGTATCATTTGAAATGGGATCGGGATTACCGACAAACTTGTCTCCGAAACCCACATTGGTACATCGCCGACAATTTCCACCGTTAAATGGACCTCCACACCAGGAACATGTCAAATACCATGACATAAAGAATTAAACGGATAAGAGGAATAAGAGATGAAGAATTAAACGGATAAGAGGATAAGGAATGGAGAATTAAACGGTTAAAGAAGATAAGGAATGAAGAATTAAACAGATTAGAGGATAAAAGAAATGTAGAATTAAACAGATTGGAGGATAAAGGATGGATATTTTTGGATTTTTTGAAAAAAAAATTGTTATAAAAACAAAGAATGAAAATATTTTTGGCGTTGTTAACACTTCAGGAAAAGTGTTAATGAACTTTTTGGAGTTTTGAAAACTTTACAAAAAAACTTTTTACAAATGATGGGTATGTGCAAGAAATGGATCTGAAAATGGTTAACACACGCTAAAGCCTCCCCGTGGCGTAAAATTTGATCTGCAGAAACCGTCAAGTCAAACAGACTTAAAGCGCTCGGACACAAATACAATTAAGATCGAGAGAATACAGGGATTCCCGGTCGTTAAGTCCCACGGAGACTCAATGGTGTGTACAACACTGATTCAGACGATAGAATGATCACTAATGATAGTGATCAGAAAGGATTTGAATGGATAATTACACTACTGAAAAAGTTTATAAAATAAAGCGACTTAAATACAAATTAAGAAAATTAAAAAGATAAAAGATATTAAATAAACGCTATCACTATATTTAAAGTGATGAACGTTTAAAACCAAAAACGTACGTTTAAATTAAAAACTACGTGAACGTACAAAATAAAACGTGAAACTTATACAATATAAATTCTAAAAATATGAAAAATACATTTTTACAAACCTAATAATATAAGAAAATTATTAGAAAAGGAAAATTATTTTTATAACTATTTATGTAATTATTATTAATTAAAACTAATTTAAACTATTTAATAATACTCAAAATAAAAGAAAATATGAAATAAGACTAGAAAAATAAAATTAAGATTCAGAAAAATCTAAAATATGATAAAACTAATTTTAAAACTGAAAATATATTTTTTAGACTTTTTATATATTTATTATTAATTTAATACTATTTAAAACTAATTTAAATTATTAAAAATACCAAATAAAAGGAGAAAAATAGGGAAAAATACTTTTTAAGCTTTTTACATTTATATAAACTTAAGAAAAATGAAAAATTATTTTTTTGAACTTTTTCTTAAATTTTTGTATTAAATGCTATTTAAAAGTGCTTAAAAACTAATTTAAATTAAGAAAAATAGTAAATAAGCTTGGAAAAATCTGAAAAATTCAAGATAACTCTAAAATAATACTAGGAAGCTAGGAAAAATGGAAAAACATGGGCTTGTTTGGAAGGATTTGAAACTGATGTGGAATGAGCTTAAAAATAAGCACTTCCAATAAGCAAATGAGGTCCAAAAGCTACCAAACTGAAATGGAAGCTACAAACTGCTAATAGAACTATAATGGAACAAGAAACAACAAGCTAAACACTTTGAAACAACAAGCTCAACAGATTTGATGTGTTGATCTTTTAAGCCAAAACAGTTAAGGGGTGCCTACTTGCAGCTTATGAAAAAGCTACCAAATAAGCTAGATACAAAAAACAAATTAAGGGGACCTAAAGATGACCTGGGTGGCTATGTAAAACACCAAGGATCAGGCCTAGGTGAGCCAAGGTGAGCGACTGAAACAAGCTCTGCAATTCTGTGAGAAAACTCACAAGGCGAGTTTTGAGACGAGGCAAGCGAGACCCAAAGCACAAGCTTGTTTGGAGCTTGAAGAAAATTTGTAAAAATCAATAAAAATGGTAATAAGTAAACAGACCAAGAGAGGTTTTTAAAACTACAAATTTCACAAAATAAGACCCAAAAATGAATCCTAGAAAATTCCTTGCAGTTGGCTGAAAAACAGGTTTTTGCCACTTTTTGACTTTTTGACAAAACTAAAAGTTTGACTTTTGTGAAGTTTGATCCTAATTTATGAGATGATTTTATGATGTTATATGATGTGTTAAGACTACTGCAAGCTAGATCTAGGTACTTTAAACATAAAACAAGATTTTGAATGATCAAAAATCCAACAGTGAGCTGCTAAGGAAAATGGAGATGGGATTTGACTTTCTTACAGTTGAAAACTGGTTTTTCTTGTATCTATGAGTTACTATGAGCTAATGAGACATGAGACTAACATAAGCAACATCACAAGCAGCCTATAACATAAGCGAACTAATAAATCCAAACACCCTTTAATGTCGATTTACAAACTTAAAATAAGATAACTACTAAGCAACCTTGTTTAAATGATCAAACTATGTTTACAATACCTAAATACAACTCTATGAGCAAGTCTTACACTATGGTGACCACAGTTGCATAAATAAGCATACAATGCAAAATGGATTGAAACTTGAAAAGTGAAATGCTCACTTACATATTTTCAACTGATTTGCAGGCTAAACCAAGACCAATTCTACATTACCCTAACCTATTCCAACCCAAACAAACTTCTGCAACACCCATTAACAGCTTCCATTCCAATTTTGAGTTCCTGTTGACTTTGGTTGACTGTTTTACAAAATTACTTAAAAATTGAGTGCAAGCTTGTACAAAGCTATCATAAGCTTATACAAGATTGTTTAAGGTAAAATACAAGCTATTGAAAGCTTAAATGCAAGGATTTGAGACTGAGATTTGCTACAGTGACCTGAAACATGAAATTTATCTAAACTTGGATTGAAAACTCAAAATGATATTACAAAGATGATTTATCATAAATGTGATGCCAATAAGCTGAAATTACATTATTTAAACTAGACTAAAACACTTAATTAAAAAAACGACATTTAAAGAAAATATTAAAACTAGCTACCCCTTGTTCTTCTCTCTTCAACCTTCTTTATAGCTCCAAACTTCTCTACATGACTCGACTTGATCCCACCAATAATAATGACCATTGGATGCTTTAAGTAGATAATGGCGTTTGATCATTTGGCGCCAAAAGTGCTAGCCAGGTGTAGGAGTTGAGTGAAATGGGAGGATGAGCATTTAATGGTTTTTGTAGTTGTGTGGAGGTGGGGGAACAAGGAGAAGACAAGGGTGAGCTGGGGGGATGGGTTTGGAGGTGAATTGCAGAAGCAGTTGAGAGGATGGACTTTTGGTGCCATGGGTTGCTTTTGACAAGATTTGACCAGATATAATAATCCAAGGGGGGTTCACAATGTGTTTTGACAGGGGGCCAAAGGTGAGCAAGGGTCCAAAAATGAGTGAAAAGGTTCTAAACTATAGGGACCTAGGTGTAAATTCTGAAACTTGAGGGGTTTAGGCTGCCAATTCAGAAAAGTTATTCCAAGGACTAATAGTGACAATCTCAAAAAGTACAAGGACCAAATCTGTCATTTTGCAATTTTCCAAGGGCTATTTCTGCCAATTTTGAAACTTGAAGGACCATTTTTGCAATTTTCTCAAACTTTTCATATTTTTCACCAAAGGACTAAATTTGACAATTTTTGATTTTAAAAGGATCTTTGGTGACTTTACTTTTGAAATTATGTGCTCAGGGACTGTTTTTGACAACTTTTGAAACTTGGGGACTAAAGCGCAATTTTGCAAATTTGATACGTTTTTCATCTGATTTTGATATTTTTGCATTTAAAACACATAAAACACTGATTTGTGATATTTTGATCATTTTGATGTGTTTCTGAGTGTTTTCAGATGATTTTGCAGTTTATTTTGTACAAAAATGATGAGTATTTAGACACTCATCACTAGTATTAGCTATAAGCATACTGTAATTAATTCGAATTCTGCTACTTTTGGCAAAACATGTAATGATGATTGCTTGGTTTCTGTTTCTAATCATGTATGTGGTGTGAATGATTTGATTAATGTTGTTAAATACCCAGTTAAAACTGTTAATGCCAAAAATCGAGCTAAGAAGGCTAGAAAGAAAAAGCGTAAGAAGATTAGAAAAGATTGGAAACCCACAGGAAGAAAATTTATTAATGTAGGTTATCATTGGATACCTACTAGTCACAAATTTTGTCTTAATATATTGTGCCCTAAATTATTTAGATCAATGCCTATTAGGAAATGGATGCCTACTGGTAGAACTATTCCTTTAAGAAGTGAACATACTTTGAATAGGTCTAATGCATATACTAGCACTGCATCAATCCCTGATGATTCCATTGTTTCTACTTTCGATGTGGGTGTTCCAATCATTGTTACTAACCAAATAGAACCCATTCTTGCATGGGGATCCCAATTATCCAGTTATCCATTCTTGTCGTGTTCAGCTGCAGATCATTCAAATCGATTACGTGGTACCGGACTCAGCCGTTCCAAGCATATATTTGGAGACCGGTCGCGACTCATGAACCGTGAGTAAATTCATCGGACCGTTAGATTTAGGAACGATCATTTTGGTGCAATTATGGGTTATGGAGACTATGTTGTTGGTGATAGTGTAACCTCAGGGTATATTATGTAGAAGGTCTTGGTCATAACTCATTTTACATTAGTCAATTACGTGATTCCGATCTAGAGGTGGCTTTTAGAAAACATACTTGCTTCGTTAGAGAACTTGATGGTGTGGAACTTTTAAGAGGACACGGGTTCAAATCTATACACCATCTCTATCGAAGACATGATGAAGTCTTCTCCAATCGCTTGTTGTCAAAGGCTTCAAAACAAAGTCATGGTTATGGCATCGTCGTCTCAATCACTTGAACTTCGACACCATTAATGATCTTTCCAGAAAGGACCTTGTAAGAGGCTTACCTAGACTAAAGTATGAAAAGGATCATCTTTGTTCAGCATGCCAATTGGGAAAAAGCAAGAAGTATGCCCACAAACCCAAACCTAAACTCAGTTATGGAAGTTCTTCATACCATTCACATGGATTTATGTGGACCCATGAGAGTGCAGACTGATAACGGGAAGAAATATGTGTTAGTGGTGGTTGATGATTACTCTCGATTTACATGGATTAAGTTCTTAAGGACAAAGGATGAAACTCCAGATATCATCATTAAACTCATCAAACAGCTGCAGGTTCGACTTAACAAAACTGTCAGATTCATCCGAACAGACAATGGAACTGAGTTTGTCAATAAAGAACTTAGTGAGTTTTATGAAAGTGTTGGAATCAGTCATCAAAGAAGTGTTCCACAAACTCCTCAACTGAACGGTGTAGTTGAAAGAAGAAATCGAACTCTTGTGGAAGCCGCAAGAACAATCTTGATTTACTCAAAGGTTCCAATGTTTCTCTGGGCTGTAGCCATTGCCACTGCATGCTACACTCAAAATCGATCCCTAATTCACACATTTCATGGAAAAACTCCATATGAACTTGTCCACAATCGAAAACCTGATCTATCATTCCTTCGTGTGTTTGGTGCATTATGTTATCCAACTAATGAGGGTCAAGATTTTGGAAAACTGAAAGCTAAAGCGGACATTGGAGTATTTGTAGGATATGCACCAAACAGAAAAGGATACAGAATCTACAACAAAAGAACCCGAAATATCATGGAAACAATTCACGTTACGTTCGATGAGCTAACCGGTCAAATGGCTCCAGGACAATCCAGTTCTGGACCCGCATCACAACCTTCATCAAGTAGTCCCATCAGTTCTACTCTTGTACAAAGTCCCTCACCAGCAACTCCATATGTACCACCTTCAGAAGATGATTTGAAGACATTGTTTGATCCAATGTTTGATGAACACTATGAGCCAATTGCTAATGATCTATCAAATCCATCAGAGGCTGCTCTATCCTCGTCAACATAGAAAACCCTTCGTTTCTATGTCATTGAGTCAAGAAGCTGCTGCGATCACTGTATCATCTTCAATTCATCAATCATCAAATGTACATCATGGAATTGTTTCGGCGCACACGATGGAGATAACCCCAGGCTACTCCCCAAGATGCTCCCTTTGAGAACATATTTTCTCCCGAACCATCATCGAACTATCTTCATCGGAGAAAACGACTGCTACTTCCGTTCCTCAACAACAACCACACGAACACCTGAGAAAATGGACACATGATCATCCATTGGACAACATCATTGGAAATCCTTCTCGTCTAGTATCCACTCGTAAACAACTTGCAACTGATGCCTTATGGTGCTTCTTCAACTCCGTACTCTCTAAGATTGAACCAAAAGACGTTAACACTGCCATGAATGAAGACAGCTGGTTCAATGCCATGCAAGAAGAAATTCATAAGTTTGATCGACTAGATGTATGGGAATTAGTACCTGCTAATGACTGTGCTATGATCATTGCTCTAAAGTGGATCTTCAAAGTAAAACTTGATGAGCATGGTGATGTATTAAAGAACAAGGCTCGATTGGTTGCAAAAGGATACCATCAAGAGGAGGGTATTGACTTTGAAGAATCATTTGCTCCAATTGCGTGTCGAGGCAATCGAATATTCACGGCTAATCTTGCAAGTAAGAATATGATAGTCTATCGGATGGATGTAAAGACGGCTTTTCTTAACGGAGATCTTAAAGAAGTCGTATCGTCGCCCAACCGGAAGGTTTCGTGAATCGAGCATCCTACTCATGTCTATCGCTTGAAGAAGGCTCTTTACGGCTTGAAGCAAGCTCCAAGGGCATGGTATGATACGCTATCAAAGTTTCTTCTATCTCTGGATTGAAAGAAAGGAGCAGTTGATCCGACATTGTTCACCGTAAAGTCGTGCAAACATTTAATTCACGTTCAAATCTATGTTGATGATATTATTTTTCCTCGTGACCCCAATGAATGTGACCATTTTCTAAGGATATGGGCTCCAAATTTCAAATGTCAATGATGGGACAAATGTCATTTTCTTGGGATTACAAATTTCACAAAGTCCCGGAGGCATTTTATCAATCAATCTAAATATGCTAATGAAATTTTTAAGAAATTTGGATTTGACACTTGTGACACCGTTGACACTCCCATGGTGGAGCGTACCTAAAGCGGATGAGGACCACTCAGGATCATGGTAGATCAAACAAAATATTGAAGAATGATTGGATCCTCGATGTACCTCATATCCGATGAGACATGACATTATGTTTGTTGTATGCATGTGTGCTAGATACCGTGCTAAGCCTACCAAAAGCACCTTGAAGCGGTTAAGCGGGTCTTCGGTATCTCCCAGAACCATCAACATGGGACTTTGGTACCAAGGACACTAGTATGTCACTCATGACCTATGCAGATGCCGACCATGCGGGATGTCAAGATACACGTCAAGCACGTGCGGAGGTGCTCGTTTTAGGTGATAAGCTTGTGAGTCGGTCTTCAAAGAAACAAATGAGTACTTCTATATCCTCTATAGAGGTTGAATACATAGCCATGTCATCTTGTTGTGCTCAAATCCTATGGATGAGATCCCAATTATCTGACTATGGCTTTGAATTCAACTAAATTCCCCTGTATTTTGATAACAAAAGTGTCATTGCTCTCTCTTGCAACAATGTTCAACATTCAAGAGCAAAGCACATCGACATTCGACATCATTTCATTCGGGAATAGGTGGAAAAAGGTGTGGTAGAACTCTATTTTGTGAGGACTGAATACCAGTTAGCAGACATCTTCACCAAAGCTCTTCCTAGAGAGCGTTTTGAGTTTATCCTTCCATGACTTGGTCTAAAGAGCCTACAAACACTCAAACGTCTTCAAGAGGAAGACGAGGAGTAAATGGTTTTCTTCATCTATCTCTTGTATATAGTTATTAAAAAAAAATCAAAATACAAAATTTCAAAACCCTCAAAAGAAAATAGAAAAATATAAAATTTTCAAAATCTATAAAAATTAGAAAATCTTGAAAAATCCCAAAAATATTGTTATTTTGTCATGTTTTTCTTATTCGATAACATCTACGGTCTTTGTATTGACATTCAAAGAATGTCACGGGTTTTTAGATGTTCTTGAATGTACATATTTTGTAAAAAAAAAAAAAAAAAAAAAAAAAAAAGACGGAGAAAAATGGTGGTTTAGTGTCATTTCAGATAATAACCCATTTTAAAAAGAAAGAACAGAGCCATACTTAATCTTATTTTTCATATCTCATGCTCTGATTCTAAAAACAAATGTTTGTCACCAAAAAGACAAATATTTCCTTTTCAAATATTTTTCCTTCTAATGATTCTCCTGAAAAATATTTGTCATCTTATAAAAACCACATTGCTTTGAAAATACCTCGGACTCTATTTTTTTGAAAATCATCTGGGCTTATCATCTGTCAAAACCTCTATCTCTCAATCAACAACTTATGTCATTGATTGAGGGGGAGAATGATTTCAATCGAATCAAAAATAGTATTTTTCAAACAATTGACACTTAAACGAGCAAGGTCTACTTTTGGATAATCAAAATGAACAATGTTTTATACAAGTAGTTCAAGACCTTGGCTAAATGTTATGTTTTCAATAGATA
This sequence comes from Chrysanthemum lavandulifolium, assembly GCA_022545495.1. Classification (NCBI taxonomy): domain Eukaryota; kingdom Viridiplantae; phylum Streptophyta; class Magnoliopsida; order Asterales; family Asteraceae; genus Chrysanthemum; species Chrysanthemum lavandulifolium. The sequence continues at coordinate 59,501,073 of CM040245.1, forward strand.
TTTATGCATAATTGATCAATGGAGTTTAAAGTCTCAAAGTCCGATCCTTATCAGTTAAAATGTTTTTCAAAAGCAAGTCACTATTCTCCTCAAAATTTCTTAAAATTTAATTTAAATCAATAGAGATCACAAATCTCAAAGGTTTTGAAAATTGTGATCGGGGGAGAATTTGTGATTTAAATTGGATTTAAACTGATAATTCGATAAATGGTTTAATACTTGATTAACATGCTCCATTCCCTACATGTGCCAAACGATTTCAAAATTATTTCAAACATATGATGCACATGTTGAGGGGGAGCCTTTTTCTAAAATATCAAAAACAATTCAGATACAAAATGCTTTGATAACATATCACAAGTACCTGGATTGATTTTCAAATGGTTTTCAATTGGTTCCAATGGCTGATGAATAATACCAAAACGACCGACCAAATTTACTTTATGTATGGTGATATAAGGATGGTTAGGTTAGGTATTCGTTCCCACGATCCCGCCAGAGTCGGAGAGATCTACCGAGGACAATCCACTAGATAGTGTAGAGTCCTTAGGTATGATGAAAAAGGAGTAAAGTGAGATATGGGAAGAGTGTGGGTGAGATAGAGCTAGAACTAGAATAAACCCAACAAGGCTCTAGTAATGAAGTTTCGTAAGCAATGAAGGGTTGAAGAATGAAAAGAAATAAATGTGAAAAGGGTGAAAATAAATAGCCTCCATTATTTCAACCTTAGGCGTAAACCGGTTCAATTCATATCTCTTGGTCGTTACCTAGGTAACACCGGCATTGAAGAAAAACGTCATGGACCCAAAGGACGCCTTGCACTACATGTTCCCAAACTACTCAAGTTCCTCTTAAAAGGACTTGTTTCATTCTCACAGGGGAACCGACATTATCTATCGACTTTCTCTTAGAGATGGTTGATATTGAAGAAGGAGACCCTCTCCCTGGTCTCCGACATAGGTACCAAATGTGCACAATTGAGTCTAGAGCCACGAGATCATCAATAAATCTCATTAGGACACTGTCAATGAAGACTCTCTGTTTCACACAATGTGGAAAGAGAGATTATGTTTTTAGAGTCCTACGCATTATCCTTGTGGTATTGCCAGAACATCTGAGTGATATGCAAACATATTCACAATGAAGATGGAAAGCCTTCTAGAGCCAACATCAAACAAGCTCTTGGTAGGTAGCATGTGAGATCTATCCAATAGATCAACCATGTGATAACTGAACAGAAACAATGGGGCGATTCAAATTTATGAATCAATCTGGTTCGAGTTATGGATTGACAAATTTATGGATACCTTTGAAAAACCGGTTCGTTTGTGCTCAAAACTCTTTTCTCTATACGGTCGTGTATTAATATTTCAAAATAAAAGGTGTTTATGATTGATAATTGATTTTCCTTAAAACCTTCGTTGTATTGCAAAAACAATTTATATTGAGCACTACACGATTGTTTTTCAAATCTCTTTTCATCAATCGGTGAATCTCAAATTCGTTGGTTCACTCACTCCGTGTTGTCTTCTTTGAGGCGTTCGGTTTGAGAACGACTAGAGCGGTTGCAAAACCACATCAAGGAGGTTCTTGAATTATACGATCACAGCGGTGACTTGTCTTGATCAATGGGGAACCGTGGGCGTGTACCTTAATTCAACGAAAGTGATCAAAGAAACTTTTGTGCGCTTTATTGCTAACTGTTGTATGCAGGTACACCCAACGTTTGCAGCTGATCAGAAAGGAGAGGTCAATTCATAGCCGCATGCTCACACAACACATTCATTTCCAAAGAAATCATGATTAGTGCATCAATGACTCTGATATTCTCACTCCATGCTTATGCTACGCTGCTGCAAATATCATGAATCAACTAAAGCTTTCGCTACTCTGATGAAAAGAAATCATGATCCAGAATGTGAGCATGTCGGTCCACTATCACAAAATCACATAATGACAACACTACAATGGAAGAGTCAGAGATTTATGCAAGCTGATGATCTCAAAGCTGGCTCAAAACCCATCATCACGTGGATCAGTTAAAGACCTCCACTTGAATTATCCAAACATGCAAAACATGAAGAATCAAAGACTACAGACTCTGAGCAATGAACTTAAACAAGAATCCAAGAACAATCTTAATGTAATATTTGTTTGTATTACGTGTAAATTGAGGTGACCTCTCTTGGGGAGATTGTTAGGATTTAGAAAATCTAATCATTAAAGTGTCGGTCACCTCAAGTATATGTAATCGTTAGAAAGCTCGTAGTCGTAGTCATTTAATATTAGTTAGTATTTAGTTAAGTAACACCGTGGAGGACAGACGGGTCTTTACCACTGTATTCACGATCCACACCCGTAGGAGGCGAGTCTTGTAAGAAAACTATAAATACCCTCTACCTATCAAGGTAGAGGGTTGGAGCTTCAATACCATTTTTTTTTGTTTCACATAGTTCCCAACTCTCTTCCCTTTCTCTCTCTAGAACTTTCTCTCTCTAAGCATTTGTATACGCCCCATATGGATATGGTTTGATGTGTTTGTGAAATCCTATATATTACATGCAAAATCACAAAAAATTTGTACCGTCAGATTCAATTACAAAATTAAGTATACAAGTTTGTATATCGGATGCATACAAAAAAAACAAATAACTAAACAAGACAAGTACGGATAAAAAGTAGTAAGACCCCACGGGCCTAATTAAGCTAACAATATCATCATGTCTTTAAAAATAATTGGCCTTGTGAAATATGTTTTTTTATAAAGTGTCCTAATAAAATATCGCGAAATCCATCAAATTCTTGAGCAGCTTATGTCGACAGAGTATTTGGGCCACGATCATTTAGACGAGTTTTCGCTCACATTTTGTGAATTCTAAATATTCAATCACTACAAATTATAACCGTTAGATCAACTCAATCATTTAATATGAGATATCTTTTACTATTATAGCCATCACAAAAAAGTACGAAACAAGTATAAAAAGATGATTTTGGCATGTACATATTCTTCAAAATCTCAACTTATGAGAATGAGTGCGGCGGCAAAATTTTTTATCTTATCAAAATCTCACTTCGATTTGAAGATATCAGCTTTAGATGAAGCGCTATATCTTATCATGATCATTGTTCATAGGATTTCTATTGTAAGTTTCTTGTCAGATTAAAACATCTTAGTTTTATGCAAATTTATTTGAGTTTTCACATACAAATCATTATATTACTCTATGTTGTTCTTAAAAATTTGGTATCATTTTAATTAATAACCATCTAACATGAGAAGTTGTGATTTTACTGGTTTTACATTGATGAAAAGGGGATGTACGAGGTGGGGTGATGTATGTACAAGCGTTACCACCCGTATCTTCAACCATTCTGCAAATGGTAACCATCAATCATCGTTGTCATTTCAGATCTATCATTTATATTTCAAAAAATAATGTTTAAAATATCACATTCTAGTCATATATTCTTATACATCTTCAATTTCATTTTCAAGCTTTTTTTATCTCCATTTAAAAACTTAGTCATAAAACTCCATAAGATTCACTATCTTTTGCATCGAAAAATAATACTTATATCCTTTTTTCGAAAATATATTCTATCATTGAATCTACAAGTAAGTGTAATATCCTATTTGATATATAAAACGTATTTTAATATAAAAAATTCATACATTTTCTAAAAATTCTATGAATAAAACGTAATTATATGAAAGTTAAAAAATTATGCGATATATAGTTGGAAAGCTAAGGATTTAAATATTTGAATGTAAAAATCGGTGAATCATTTGTAGTATTACACAAATACTTATGTCAATTTTACATCAGCATGTTGGGTGTTTGAACTTACATATTAGTGTTATATCACATGTGATATATCATACAAACTCATGTACCAAAAAACCTATAAAAAAACACAAAAACAAAAACCAATTCCATCGAAAGCATATATGTAAGGGCCCATTTATTGAAAGATAATTAAATATTTATCACAATCGTGTAATTTATTTCACCTAACGATTAACGGTTATTGAGATTTATTATTAAAAACAAAAAAAATAAAACAAAAAATAAAAAATAAATAAATTGAAAGTATATATGTAAGGGCCCATTTGTTCAAAGATAATTAAATGCTTATCACAATCGCGTAATTTGTTTCACCTAACGATAAACGGTTATTGAGATTTATTATTAAAATAATAATAATAAAAAATAAATAATAAATAAATTGAAAGTGAGTTTTAAATTAACTCTATTTTTTGCATTTATTTATGTTTTTCTTTGTTTTGAATATGTTTACTGCGAGTTTGAATCACATAAAAAGTAATTCAATATTTTAATGAAAGGATAAACACGTAGTTAATACATTTATTACATTTTAGCTTTTACATATTACATCCTAAATAATTTAAAATACTATAGCTAGAATAATGAAAATACGTAATTATTTACCAATAAAATTTAAGACATTACTATTTTGAGTAAAGATAAAAAGCTACATTATATTATTTGATATGGACATAATTAATTGTGTTGTCATATACATAGAAATCATATATTCCAACATGAGAATTAAGTTAATGTTTGTCATTATGCATTTAATAAAAAGAAATACAAAAATACAAAAAGCCCAAAATCCTGCCAACTTAGTGCTACATTCTCGTTTCTTTCAGCAATATTTCTTGCTTTCTTTCTTTCTTTCTATGCCTGAGAGCAACAAAGCCACACAACAAACCTAGGTACACAGCTTATTTGCATTTTCAGGACATGGTACACAATGAAGATCATTAATCATTTTCATGTTTCATATATTCTCTTGGTGTTATCGTTTACTTCATTTACTTTATCGGTTTAGGTGTTTCAAACTTGTAATGTTCTTCACATAATTTACTTTTTCTGAAAGCAGATTGTCAATGGTTGATAAGTCCGTTGGTTGTTATATTTCGTTGTTTTGTTTGTTGAATGTAGAAATCTATTGATTTGAGCAGGCAAGAAAAAACTAAGTTTGCTTTTTGTTTTATATTAATTTAACAGCTTTTTGAACTACATGATATGATTTTTATTTATTTTGTTTTTAAACTCTACTAGAACCACTGAAAGGTAAATCAGAAGTTGTATAATTTTTTGGTTAAGAATACATCTAAATGCTTTGAGATCTAAGAAGTTAAACATTGACGTTAGTGCTATCTATTAGAGATTTTTAAAGATATATGTGAAAAGTTATCAAGAAATGTGTTCTTTGATTTGAAGGTTCCAAATTGACAAATTTGAAAAACCAAGTATGGTTTAATGTGAAATAGTTTTCTTACCGTTTTAAAAAATATACCTTCAGAGAACAAGTAATTAATCATATGTTTAATGTATTCATGATTGACACAGATATATACTAATTTTCTTGGTATGAAGCGCTCAGTCGTTGCAGTAGAGGATAAACTGTGAATGTATCTCTATTGACTCATCTCGGAAAGAATGACGGAAAGTTTTAGTAGACTAGTAGTACACGTTCACCTATTTGTTTTATCCACCATCAGGATCCTATAGTTATTCTTTATAAGACACTGGTTGGGTTTAATTAGTACTTAACTTCTGTATATTAATTAGCTTGGTACTTAAGTTCTGCATGCATAGATTGAACGATATAACGTTAATATATGATTATCTTATTTATTATATTACTTTTGCTCATTTTTCATTCAGTTATCATCCGGTTAGTATCAGAATCCCTAGACAGGATTCCGGTCTTTTATGGAGAATAATATCTGTTGCATAATTTTAGACTTTTCAAAGGAAAGATAAAGTTCCATGTACATTTTTGGCTCTCATGACATTATATACACTTCTATTAAGCAATACTAACATCCATCATTCCAATTACAGTTCTTATTTATGGTGATTTTTTTGTTAATATCAGTATTTTAGCGTACCTTAGTAGTTAATACTTCAATAACTGCAGAATTTGAGCATAATGGCTGACGGAGATGACAATAAGGCAATGGACGCGAAGATGATTAAAGTAATGCTAGAATCAATGGGGGTTAAGGACTATGAACCCAATGTCATACACCAATTCCAAGAAGTGTATTATAGCATTGCAATGGAGTTACTCGCGGATGCACAAAGATACTCAATCTATTCTGACAAGGCTACTATCGATAGAGCTGATGTCCAATTCGCTATCGAGCCGAGAAGATACTTAAACGTCACCCAGCCGCCTTCACGGGAGGTACATACCCTAGCCACTTTACTAATCGTTGCTAAAAAGAGATAATTTACTTACATTAATTGCTTGTGTTAGGTGTTAGAAGCTGCAATGAAGAAGACTACGACTGCAGTTCCAAGGCCACCAAGTGAAGGCGTCTCACTCCCTCCAGAGCAGGACATGTTGGTTTCTTCAAAAGATCTAGAAGAGATCCAAAATAAGAGTTTGAATGAAATTACTGAAAAAACAAAAAGAGGATGAGAATGACCAACTAGCTTTCCCAACCCTTCGGCTTGAATTGCCCAAATGTAATGCAAATTGGAGAATCATATATTAAGGTTACATCACTTGACCTAAATATATGCATGTTACAGAGAAAGTTTGTTTATGCACATTTGGAATGATAAATATATGCTTCTTCCTACCTTAAACTTCTTACTCTCCTTATCAAGTCAAGGAGAAGATTTTGCAATTAATGTTGGATGATGTTAAATATGTTAATTGGGTGCATATGTAGTAGACTAATGAAACATGTTTAGTGTATGCTATGAAAGTGTGTGCACGCGATAGAGAAAGTTGCATGAAACTTGCAAAGGTGATCTCCTTCAAAGTATAAATATTCAAGTGAAAAACAGTAGTAACTTTTTTTACTTGATTTAACTTTCAATACATATGTTCTACTTCTAATGGAAAAACACCAAACATGGTATTATTGAGATTTAGGAGAGAGGGAAAAGTGAAAATGTTTATTTCATTATGAAATTGTTGCTACAGAAACGAAAGGGAAAAACTATGTATACTACTTCTACAATGTTGACTTTATGTAACTAACTTTGACTATTTTACAAACTATTACAAGTCTTCATAATACTAAGTCTACATCGTTGTTGCTTTGATTTGGACTTGATTATCTTGATTGCTGCAACTGTTGATTCTTGATGATGAGCCATTACCCTCCCCACAAGTTAGCAATGTATAGGGATCACATATGCCAAACTTGGATAAACAGTGATAATGAGGAGCCTTTGATAAACCTTTAGTGATAAAATCAGCCACTTGGTGTTGTCTAGGGATGTATTTTGTGCAGATTTGGCCACTTTTGATCTTGTCCCTTACAAATGACAATCAATCTCTATGTGTTTAGTTCTTGCATGTTGTACTGGGTTGGATGCCAATGCATTGGCTGAGACATTGTCACAGAAGATAGGTGTAGGAGAGGAGCTACAGAGACCCAAATCTTTGAAGAGATATTTGATCCAAGAGAGTTCACAAGTAACATCTGCTAGTGCTCTGTATTCTGCCTCAGTGGAACTTCTGGAGACCGCTGTTTGTTTCTTGGATTGCCAGGAGATTGGATAGGAACCTAGGAATATATACAGTAGCCAGAAACTGATCTCCTTGAGAAACTGCAGTTTGCCCAGTCACTGTCACCAAAACCTTTGAGCTAAAGAGTGCAATTAGAGGGAAATAGAATGCCTTGACCAGGACAAGATTTTAAGTATCTCAGAACCTTGATGAGGGCCTTTAGGTGAGGTGTTCTGGGTGCTTGGTTGAACTGACTAGGGGTTTGAGCAGCATAAGATATGTTTGGTCTTGTGATGGTGAGGTATAAGAGTTTCCATACTAAAGCTCTGTAGTTGGTAGGATCAGTAAGAAGTTTACCATCATCATGGTTAAGCTTGATAAGTGTATCAAAGGGAGTAGAAGATGGTTTCACATTGAGAAGATCAGCACTCTATAGTAGTTCCAAAGTGTATTTCCTTTGACTCATGATTAGGCCAGTAGTGTTCCTGAGAAACTCAATACCAAGGTAGTAATGAAGTGGTCCTAGGTCTTTGAAGCTAAATTCCTGATGGAGTTGTTGTTTGATATGTTGGATGAGAGAAAGGTTGTTGCATGTTAGAATCATGTCATCTACATACACCAAGAGACATAGAAAGTTGTGATCCTTCTTGTAGGTGAAAAAAGATTTGTCTGCATAGCTCTGAGTGAAACCTTGTGTTTGAAGAAAGGTGGTCAATTTGATGAACCACTTCCTGTTGTCTTGTTTGAGGCCATAAAGGGACTTTTGAAGCTTGCAAACACTTTTGGAGGAGTGTGACCCTGAATATCCTGGAGGCAGTTTCATATAGATTTCCTCTGTGAGGTCTCCATGCAAAAAGGCATTATTGACATCCAGTTGGGTAATGTGCCATTGGTTGTGTGTGGCTATAGCTAGTAAGGCTCTAACTGTGACCATCTTTGCCACATGGGCAAAAGTCTCATGAAAGTCAATTCCCTCTTGTTGTATGTACCCCTTTGCCACTAGTCTTGCCTTGTATTTGTCAATTGTACCATCTGCCTTGCACTTGATTCTATAAACCCATTTGCAGTCAATATGTATCTTGCCTCGGGGTAGATCAGGAACTGTCCAAGTGCCATTCTTGTCAAGGGCTGTTAGTTCAGAATTCATGGCAACTATCCACTTTGGGTCTTTAACTGCTTGAGTATAGGATTGTGGTTCAAGGATTTTGTTGATAGTGTTAATGAGATGTCTAGTGGATGGTGTTCTGATGTTGTTGTAATTTATGAAGTTTGCATAGTGATGTTTGAGAGATGTGAGGGATTTGGGTAGATTGAGTTGGTAGTCTTGGGGTTTGGTAGGAAGTTTAGTTGTCCTGTTTGATGTTCTGGGTGGAATTGAAGGGACAGTTGGAGATGGAACTGAAGATGGTGATGGTGGTTGAGTAGGTGGAATTGGAGATGATGGTGGTGTTGATTGGGTAGGTGGAATTGGAGATGGTGGTGTTGGTTGGGTAGATGGTGTGGTTGATGTGGGAGTAGAAGGTGTAGTGGTGTCTGTGGGAGCAGGATGTTGCTCAGTTTGAGGTTCTGTGTGAGATGGTGGTATAGATGATTCTGTGGATGGTATGTTTGGTGAAGTAGTTGTGGAGTAATTGGATATGTTTTGATTGAAGTGATTGGATGGAGATTGTGATGGGGGGTTTGTGGAAGGTGATACATGAAATGAAATTCAGCCTCATGAATAGTGACATGTCTGCTGGTAAAAAGTTTGTGAGTGGTGAGATTGTAAAGAATGTAACCTTTTTGGGTGTGTGGGTAACCAATGAAAACTGATGGGATGGCTCTAACAGCAAATTTATCATTGAGGTGTTGATGGGAAAAGGCTTTGCAGCCTATGACTCTTAGGTGTGTAAGGTCTGGTGGAGTGTTATAGAGGCATTCAAAAGGACTTTTGTTTTGAATAGGTTTGGAGGGGAGTCTATTTATGAGATAGGTTGCTGTGAGTATGCAGTGACCCCAAAAATGTGAAAGAAAGTTTTCTTGAAATTTTAAAGGTCTTGCTACTTCAAGTAGTTGTCTACGTTTTCTTTCCATTCTAGCATTTTGCTATGGTGTGTATGGGCAAGAAGTTTGATGAAGGATGCCATTTTGTTGAAAGAATGAAGATAGTGAGTGGTTTAAGAACTCAGAACCACTATCCCTGTGTAAATGGTTGATGTATGTAAATGTTAATGTTTATAAAAAAAATGCATACACTGGTTAAAAATTATTTTGGCTCACTATATCCTGCCTTGGAAGGATGATGAATATGGGCATTTGGAAACAGGTAATTTAATAGAACCCAGATTATTTATCATTTTACTTTGAGCTTTTCTAGTTCATGCATGAGCTATGGTGTGTTTAGATGTGCTTTTTGTAAGTTTTAAGCAATTGAAATAGGATTATAGTAAAAAGATGAAATTTATAGATAATGGAGTAACATTACAAGTTTAGTTATAGAGCTAAACTTGATTATTACAAGAAACGCATACACTCATGAAAGCTTTAAGTATTTTAGAATGATCACATCCTACATTTTGATGAGATCAGATAGCTGGAAAAATAAATATCATAAACTGGCTTTAGCAGTTAATCGTTGACACTGATGATTTGTCAAAAAAAAGTTATCCATATGGTTTCTTAATGCGTCTTTTTAGTTTCCTTTTTATATATGATTATTGAATCACATACGCACTGCATTTGACATCAATTCTACGTAGAGAAATGATTGGCACTACATGAAATTAGTCATACATATTTAGGTCTCACAATCATTTCTCTTCTATGTATTTACGGAGTATTTATGATTCCAGATATATGTTTTTCGTCTGGATATTGTGATTTTGACTGGTGAAGTCGTTATTACTTGCTTCTCTTTTGAAGTGCTGAAATGTTAAAGACGTGATTCACGTTGAGAAAATAACAAGGAATAAAGGATTATAAAAAGATTGTTATGAATATGGATTATAACTTAAGATCATGTAAAATAGGCTTAACAATGTAAATGAAAACATCAAACTTAGGATGGTAATATAATATTTATGTGTGAGCAACTGAGCATAGATACCAAACTAAGACACAGAACCCTAAGTTTTTTCTCATATTAAAGATTGTATTCACTGAGAAAGATCAATCTTTTAGATGAACAAAGATGACATTATGGTGTCGAAATCAAAATACTAATAAATTCTAATACAAAATTAGTATTACTTTTTCCATTAAATACACTTAATATTTGATCGAATAGTAATGTACACATTGATTTTGTATCGCAAAATACAAATCCAAGACCGAACATCAATTTAGAGAACAGAGATGACATTATGGTGTAAATGCATCTCCTCTTCATGTTACTGTAAAAGGATTTCCACAATTTAGCAGATAAACATCAATTTAGAGAACACGTAAGCTTTAATGTTCCTCACAAAAGCAGGCGTTACTGTAAATTTTACGCTTCCCAGTTATCCTTTTGCGAAAAGCTGAGAGTTCAGAGTGAAACAATATTTTTCATCACCACCTAATGGCTTAAAACAGATGTAGGGTTGCATATAAGTGTTGAGGGTTTAAGTCAATTATTAATAAAACATATATTCCTTCCCAAATAAATAACAACAATTATTACTCAATTAGAATGTCCCAATTCTTATACACACCAGTTAAAGAATGTACAACAATCAATGTATATTTACGATGTCAATAGGGTGGGGGAGGAGTTGGAGGGATTAGGATTAGATTTCATTACCAAAAGACTTGCAAAGTTTACTCTTTTGGAGTGACTCGGCTGCTCTTCCTGATCGGCTAAAGTCTTGTTTCGATGCAATCATTTAATCAACAACTTGGATTATTTGGCGTTATCGGAATATGTTTTGACATTTCTCCTCCACGGAAAGACACTCTTGGGGATGAAATCAAAACTTTGTCTTACTCTTGGATTAGTCATAGGAAAAAGGATTTTCATCCAAATTGGAACGGTTGGATCCTTGATCCAATAAATGCTTGTAATAGTCTATTGTAACTTTTCTATTTTCTAGCTTCTCGCTAGTTTTTATATAATTCCGGCATTCAAAAAAAAACGATTAGATTTCGTTTCTTCATTTATGGGGGAAGTGGTGAATGGTCACGATATTAGATTTGGATTGACAAATGGGTAGAGGGTAGGCTTTGTGATAGATTCCCTAGGCTTTATCATCTTGATAGCTGTAAGGAGAGTAAGGTGGCGGAAAAAAGGAAATGGGTAGATAATGGTTGGTGTTGGGAATGAGATTGGGTTAGAAATATTAGAAAGAGGGTATGTAACGATTTGGAGGACTTGCAAGATTTATTACAAAATGTTGTTATCAAGTTTGAATGTAGGGACCGTTGGAGGTGGGCTGTTACGTACTGAGATATGGGCCTGGACATTTAGTTGTTATTTTCTTATTGTTTTTATTAGTCCCTATCTTTGGTTAGAGTAGTAGACTCTTTCAAAAGAATAGTCTTAGCAGTTGTTATTTTTTAGCCATCAGTAACTATCTTTTAGCCATGATCTTTCATACTTGGCTTTAACTTCTTGTATAAATAAGGGTCCTATCAATGAATAAAAGTATCAGAAGTATTTCCAAAAAACGTATTTCAAGTTGTTCTTGAATAAGGTCAAGGTCTCCTCAATAAGATCTACTGTTACTTGTCAATCTCTTGACAATTCTTATTAATTCATACTCCATCATAGGGCCTAAAAAACAGTACATACCAAATTGGTATCAGAGCCTGGCAGAAACTAGGGAGAAACGAGTAGAAGAAATTGAAGGTAGTGCGCGTTCTCTCGCGGAGGGGAAACAAGCCATCGTTAACCAAATCAATGATCTCTTTAGTCAATTAAAGGTTTGCATTGATGAGGTTTCCAAACGAGGGTATGATGGTGAAAGTTCCAACGGTCGAGGTCGAGGACCAAGATATGGTCCGAATGCAAATTATACTGCTAAACCTTTGAAGTTTGATTTTCCGAGGTTTAAAGGAAAGGAAGATCCAACAAGTTGGGTGTGTCGAGCGGAACAGTTTTTCCGGTTTCATTCTACCCCAGCAGAAGAACGGGTTTCACTTGCCTCCTTTCACTTGGAGGATGATGCTCAATTGTGGTTTCAAGTTTTGATACAAGAGACGCCAAATGCAACATGGGAAGAATTTAAAGCAGGTATTTATGCCACTTATGGCCCTCATCAATTTCTCGACTACTTCGGAGAGGTTACTAAACTCAGGAAACAAGAAACGGTTTAATCATATCAAACACAATTCAACCAACTTTTGGCTAAGGTTGGATATTTACCACCTGATCGTCAAGTTAGTTGTTTTGTAAGTGGGTTAAGTGACACTGTTGGGTTCAGTAAATACCCAAACCCCTTAATCTAGGATTTGAATAGAAAATAACCTAAGTGTTTAATCCGTTAAACACTATCAGGTCACTGAGTGCATAGTTTCTCAGTGAGCCATCTTCAGGATACTTAGTACGAGGCAAAGAAGAAGCCTCTCCACTCAAAGAAGGCGGAACTTAATGGGTGAAGACTAAGTCAAGAAGAAGATGGTGGATTCGGTGAGTGATATAGCGAAGACAAATGAAGGAAGAGATGAAGGCTTTGAAGGCGAAGAATGAGCGGGACTAGGCGGAAAAGTTTACCCAGATAAAACTAAGTCCCCAAGTGCTTTACCCAGATAAAACTAAGTCCCTATCTACTAAAGCCATATCTTCCCATTTATAGTAAGCGGCGATACAAAAGGTTCTCTGTTAAGGAAAGAAGCTCACCGCGACTACAAATAACAAAGTAAGCGAAACGAATATATCTATATTGGGATTCTGTGATCAATATTTTGTCTTCTAGGTTAAAGTTAAATATCCATACTTGTATAAATAGCATAAGAAGGAGTGAAAAGTTTAAGCTTGTGAATTGTAAAACACACATACACACAAGCCAACTTTCACTCTTCCAAATACAACTTTATCCTTGAGCTAGCTCGGTGGGTTCTAGAGTTGTGCTCGGACTTAGCCCCGAGCTTAGAGAGTCACCCAAACTTTGTCATTTCAATCCCAGTACTATTCGCAAGTACTTGGGTAAAGTATTCTTTGATTTATTTCTAATAAGAATATGATGTTGAAAATTACTTAGTGTGTTTTACTTACGTTAATTTAGGTCATTATTCACTATTAAATTGTTTTAAGTACTTAATTGTTTTTAAACTATAGTGAATAGGAACAACAAGTGGTATCGGAGAAAAGTCGATTATAAAACCTTTTAAGCCGCTCTAAAAGTTTTTAAATCAGATTCCTATGGTCGAAATTGATGTACCCCAACTAGTCGATAAAAGGGTGGAGCTTATTCATTTGTTGTTCTTAGACTTGAAGTTGGTAAATTCAACAAATGGAAAAAGCGTATGCTTTGCTATTTGATTGGGATGGAACCTTATTATATCAAGTGTATTAATGAGGTCCATTTGTCCCAAAGATGCGAAGGTTTGCCCAAACACAAGCTCGATGGACTCGAGGATGAATGGAGAGTGGTCAACCGGGACCAAAGACTCAAAAGTATCATCATATCATGTCTTCGATGATATAATAGAGTCGGTTATAAGTCGTAATACGGCTAAACAAACTGGGATGACCTGGTCCATAGCCATGAAAGTCCATCGATACCAAGGAAAACAGGATAATGGACACGAAACTTGAATATAATACCTTGGGGCTAGGGATTACGAAACTCTCTCAAACTTACACCGTTACAAAACTCTTTTAAATGGGCGGCTAATGATGGTGTTAAGTTATCCAAACATGAGATAAATGTTGGTTTTGTTAATTGTCTCCACGAGAAATGGTTGAACTTCTCTCGGGGACTTAGAAATGCAAATCACATCCAAACTCTTGAACTTCACGAAATTTATGGGAAATTTGTCTATGAGGAAAACCTCATCACAGACGATACTACGACTTAAAGAAGTCTCGAAGTCAAGAATTTCGACCATCACCTCACCTATATCAAGCGCCTTCTTTTCTAACAATGTGGTTCAAGATTTTCAAGAAAATTGGATGATGAGCCCGATGAGAGATCAAGTGAGGAGTACCTAAATGACTGAACGTTGAATTTCGTGGAAGGGCACTCCTTGCAAACTCTCGAAGGTTTATTAAAAGAAACAAAGGTTTTCAATGCTAAAGCAAATGAGGACATGAATGCTTTAAGTGTCACAAAAGAGGCCATTTGCAAAGGATTTTTTTCAAAACAATTTCGAACCTCTTACAGACCATCGTGGTCAAATCGGTCCTCTCGTGCTTTAGCAAATTTCAACCTAAAATCTATCGGTCTCATCAAAACTTTCGAATAAATCGACGAGAACAAAACAATAGATTTTGAAGCCAAGTATAGGAAGATCAAAGCTAAGCTTGCATTACTTGAGGCAGTCCTCGTAACCAAAAAGTGTTCAATTTGTGCAGGTAAAACAAAGGTCTTGTTCTTTGAAACCTTCGACGGGATGAAGAGCCGGTCTCATCGATGATGAAATGGTGCATGTCAAAGACCGATGGCCCTCTCGGAGGAAGAAAAGCTAGGCGTTGGAAAGAATCATACAGAAATGGAGAATGGGTCAACATCACAATGAAGAAGGTAAATATTCTACTTTCTATGGATGATGATTACGATTGGCGATCCTATATGAACTATATCAATGTTGATCTTAAGTTTGTAGAGGAGCAAAGACTAAATCTTTTTCTAAGTACAACAAGTTAAGTTTTGAATTGAATAAGTGTAGGGATGAGTTACTTGTGTTAAAACAAAACAAGCTTGAGGCTATCACCTTACAAATTCAAAACATGAATTAGTTAAAAGAAATCCAGACTCTTCAAGAACAAGAATCCAAGAGTCTTTGATGTTGTGGGTGCTCCAGTGAGCAAAAAGAGAGTCATAGGTGAACATCATCTTTCGACTCTCACAACAAATACCGAGTCATAAACCATTTGTGTGCGGTGGAATGATTACCAATATGTTGTCGATCCCAAGCCCAATGATTGGATTGAAAGACTTAATCACGAGTAAGCTTCCTAACTTTGACTCGGAAGAATTCTAGAGCACGAAAGTCAAGCTCTAAAGAGCATGCTTGGACTCCCGGATGTGCCCGAGAGCACTAAACACATCTCCGAGTCGAAGATGAATCTCAAGCACCACTTCCACCTTTGGAACCTCTTGAGTCTTGATCCTAGCTCGAGCTTACTCTATTACATTACAATCGACACTCTCCTAAAGAAAGGTTTGGACTTGGTAGAACCATTTTGAAAGACCATCAAAACCAACTCAACAAGAATCCACCCCACTGAAAATTCCACATCCTCGGTCCCCATGAAGTCGATCGATTCAAGAATCGATGAACTTGTGAGGAAGCTAAGCGACAAAATGGAATCTATTGAAAAATCCTCAACCAATCAAGGAGACAAAGTCGCTTCCTCTAGCTCCTCAAAGTCAAAAGCCACCACTAAAAACAAGCGAAGTGTGATTTGTGCCACTATACCGTCATACCACCGACAATTGTTATAGAATCCTTTTTGCATGATGCGTAAAAGGATGATCACAGGCTCACGACCACTTGCAATATGTGAGCTCTCGATCAAGAAAACTACACCAAAGTTGGTCATCGGTATGCTTCTTCATCAAAGCTCAAAAGTTGAGAGCAAATCCTTTTCCTCCTCGCCACACTATGGCTTTAATGATCATCATACGATGATTGTCTTATGAACATATCTTTGTGATATTTGCGGTAACACTGCTCATAAGACATCTCGGCATGACAATGTCATTCATGCAAGAAGTTCAAAACAACCAAAATCCACCGAGTCATCCTCGGTCTCTAAATGCAAAACACATGGTAGCTCATTGCACTCCACCACCGACCATGAATCGATTGCTCAATTCAAAGAGACCATGAGACCCAAGCCCGCTAGTAAGTGGGTCACGAAGAGAAACTAATTGGGTTTACTACTTGTGCGAGAGGCATGCCAGGAGCCTATCGGCATCTAGGCGGTGGATGCTCAAGAAGCATGGTGGTGTAAAGGAATATCCGCACAAGTATGTAAAGGAACCAGGCCCAAGGTAGTATTTGGTGATAACTCATCATGTCCCACGAAGGTTATGGTTCGATGGCGCAATGGAATAGTTTTCTCTAGGATTGCTTATGTTAATGGTCTCAAATACAATCTCATCGATGTCGATCACTATGTAATGCTAAGTACATTGTACAATTCAATGACAAACATGGTACCATTTTCAATGCCAACAAGGAAGTTGTGTTGATTGCTCTAGGAGAGCGATGTTTATGTCTTAGACATGTCAACTCTCTAAAGATAGAACTGTCTCTTTGCCAAAGCCACTTGAAACTATCAATTGGTCGT
Organism: Chrysanthemum lavandulifolium; assembly: GCA_022545495.1. Lineage (NCBI taxonomy): Eukaryota > Viridiplantae > Streptophyta > Magnoliopsida > Asterales > Asteraceae > Chrysanthemum > Chrysanthemum lavandulifolium. The sequence goes on from CM040245.1 coordinate 59,517,994, forward strand.
AGCACAAGAGACTCTCACACTAAACTTCAAAACATCAACAACTTGGCAAAACAAAACAAGGTCCTTGGCTTACCATCTTTGGTTTTGCAAAGATAAACCATGCTCGACTGTGAAAAAGGCAAACATAAAATAGCATCTTTCAAAACCAAGCAAAACTTCTCTATCAAAAGCTTCCTTCACCTCTTGCATATGGATCTCTTTGGACGATCGGTCCTAGATCAATCCGGCATGAGAAGTATACACTTGTCATTGTTGATGAGTATTCAAGATACACTTGGGTATACTTTCTTTCCAAAAAGTCGAGGCGGTGATACTATAATGTCATTTATCGGGAACATTGAAAACCGAATGACATTACGGTGAAACAAATCAGGCCGACAATGGTACTTAATTTAGAAATCTTGAGCTTGAGAGTTTACGTGATGAGAGGAATCTCCCAAAATTTCTCATCTCCTTATACCCCCGAACAAAATGGGGTGGTGAAAGGAAAAACATAACTCTCATTGAAGGTGCAAGAACCATGTTAAATGGCTCACCCTTTCAAAGCATTTACGGGTCAAGCGATTAAAACGACTGTTACACTCAAAAGCAGGTCAATCATTGTCAAAAGACATAATAAAACCCCATATGAGATATTCAAAGGTAGACTTCGGACATCGGCTACTTCCATGTGTTTGGATGTCCTGTGTTTATTCATAACCACAAGGATCATCTAGGCAAGTTCGATGCTAAAGGCGATGATGGATACTTTCTAGGTTACTCGCGATCTCCAAAGCCTTGGGGTATTTAACACAAGGAGACAACAAGTTGAGGAAACCTATCATGTCACCTTGATGAAAGTATAGAAAGCATCGGGTTCACCAACACTTGATGGAAGAAATAGGAATTGATAACTCATCAAGATATCCTCCCGATGAGTACAACTCGAAACAAATTCCTCGTACCAAGGCGATCTTGACATCTCATATTATGTCTTGCCTCACAACTTGTCACAACCAACTATCGGTGAATTCATTGATAATCGATCGATCCCTCTTTGGGATAGGTAACAGCGATCCAAATGATCGGGATCACGTAACTCAAGACACCTCAGCGGATGATCTAAATGATCCTGCGGCTCCTGACTGAACTCACTTTGAACTCCCGGTGACATCTTCAAGCTCGGATCCCGGACCACAAAGTAAGTGGACAAGATCTCGGACATTGAGCTTGTAAACATTATTGGTGAACCAGCGAGGCATGCTCACTAGAAGCATGGTCGCTAACTTAACTACTGACTTGACCAATGAATGTCTATATGTTGATTACCTATCGAGATAGAACCCAAAAGTGTCACCGAGGCTCTAAAATACCCAAGCCGGGTTCGGGCTATGCAAGATGAACTGCAACAATTTGATAAAAACAAGGTCATGACCTTGATCAAATGTCTCGATAGTAGTCATTGGAATGAAGTGGGTTTCGAAACAAAGCGATGAAAATGGCACTGTCATTAAAAACAAAGCCAAACTTGTAGCCAAAGGTTACGATCAACAAGAAGGCATTGACTATGATGAAACATTTGCTCTGTTGCAAGAATGGAAGCCATCGGGATCTTCCTTGCATATGCTACATACATGAACTTCAAGGTCTACCAAATGGATGTTAAAGTGCATTCTTAAATGGTGATCTCAAGGAAGATGTATATGTTCGATAACCTCAGGGCTTTGAGAGTAGTGAATTCACGACTATGTCGCAAGCTTGACAAAGCCCTTTATGGACTTAAACAAGCTCCCGGGGCATGGTATGAAACTCTCTCGGCGCTACGATACAAAACAAGTTTGTCGGAGGAAAGATAGACAACACCTTGTTTGTCTATAGAACTCAACAGGATGTGATACTAGTCCAGTGTATGTTGATGACATCATCTTTGGCTCAACAAACTACAAACTTTGCAAGCAGTTTGAAAAGCGATGACAAAGAAGTTTGAAATGAGCATGATGGGGAACTCACATACTTTCTTGGACTACAAATCGTGCAACCGATAAAGGAATATCCATCACCAAGAGAAATACACCGAAATCTCTTGAAGAAATATGAGATATCGATCGTGCCTCGGTGAAGACTCCAATAGTCCCACCTAATAACCTTGGACACGATCTCCTTTGGAAAATCGGTCAATCAAACTCATTTCGGAGGGATTGTAGGCTCACTAATGTACCTAAGCGCTTCTAGACGGACATCCGATTCTCGATTGTCTAATAGCAAGATATCAATCAATCATAAAGAATCCCATCTCACTGACCAAAAGAATACTCGGTGCACAGAGGAACCCCAAACCTTGGACTCTATTATCCAAAATGCTCGGGGTTTGATCTCGAGGGTTACTCGATTACGATTATCTTTGGTACGCAACATGGATGAAAAAGTACCTCGGGGTCTGTCAATTTCTTGAAGGAAAACTAGTTTGTTGGAGTGCTAAAAGCAACAATCGGTGGCTATGTCCTCGGTGAAGGCGAATATGTAGTCATGACGAGGATGTTGTGCCAATGTATTATGGATGAAAAGTCAACTCGGTGACTATGACATCTATTACAAAATGGTGCCCATCTTACGTGACAACACCGGTGCTATTGCAATCTCCAACAATCTTGTCCTCCACCAAAGAACCAAACACATTGATATCGATATCACTTCATCGGGGATCACATAATGAAGGAGACATTGAACTTCATTTCATCCCTATCGAATATCAATGGTGATATCTTCACCAAACCTTTGACGAACCTACCTTCGAGGAGACCGAAAATTTGAATTGGGAATGCTTGACATTGAAAGTCGGGCATCCGAAACCAATCTTAGTAAGTTACGTGAGCTGGTTCGTCTCCTTAACATCCAAAATCAACCTCTCACTGAATGAGTAAGACTCACTCAGGGTCCCTGACAGAAAAGCATTGAATGAGTAACTAAATGCTCCAAGTATTAGTTACTTAAATGTCCTAGGTTGGTAATCCCTCCAATTTAATATAGGAATATATGTCTTATTGTCAAGGGTCTCATCACTAAACCTCACCCCACTTGGCATTAAATGCCTTCACTCACATAAAATATCCTATGGATATTTTATTACTGCAAAAGTGCACTTTTACTGTGCATTGCAACTGTTCCCTTGAAATACGGGATTTTTACTGCGGGTAGTGGTGGGTAGCATTAAATGTGGAATTTCAAACGTTTTCAAAAATCGTCTTTACATATCTACGTTTACATAAAAACCACCCTCTCACCACTCTATAAATACCTCCTCTCGACCAAGAAAACACACACAAATTATTTTACGCAACAAAACTACTGTCAAAATCCTTTCTCAAATCGAGAAAAATTTGTGTGTTCTTAAAATCTTTAAAACTTCTTTTGAAAAACCTTCCTTGTAAACATTTACAAAGTTTTTCATCACAAACTGAGAGATCTTAAACCCTTGATTGTTCTAGTCAAAATATTTCTTTTCAAACCCTAAAATCCTTTTATATTGAAATGGCTAGAACACAATCTCAGCTTTGCTTCTCGATGGTAGGAGATCTTACAAATGTTGAATTTAAAACTAATAATGTCATAGGCAAATTTGAATACCACAAGCTGTCCCAACCTACAAAGACATTATGAAATTTTTATTTAAGCGCCCACCGAAACGGCCTTTATTCGATGTCCTCCATTGTTTACCAAAATCTCCTCGGGAGTTTTGGGCAACGACCAGGCCTTTGACCCGACACCCCTCGATGAGAACAACCTCGGACCTCTCGGGAATATCTCATCGATTCGGTCTTCATGGGGGCAACAACAATTCACCTGGACTATAAAGCGTTTTGCACTTCAATGGGTGGATTACAATAAAGGAGTTTATGTCGCCCATCCCGAACCTTCCACGATGAAGGATGGGTTAAAACAAGTCATTTAAATCCAACTTTTTGGACAAGACCCCGATCACCAAAAGCTCTTTTCCGTGGCTTGGAGGATCCTATTCACTTTCGTGATTCGGGTCCTCGTGGAACCACTCATCCATTGAACAAGTTAACTCTATTCGCTTGATGATGGCATCTTATGATGAATGGGGTCCTTTGTCGACTATAGGGAGATCATTTACGGTGTTCTCGTGACCAAGCTACAGAGCAAAACTAGGACGAAATACATTTCGTATCCTAGGTTTGTCTCTTGTGCTTTGAAAGTGTTCTTGGGTACAAACTATCCTCGGGAAGAAAATTTTGGTGCTTTACCGGGCATCTGAGCCAATCAAATTTTCAAAAGACCCATCCCTTGTCACTCCTATTGAATTGACGGCCCACATGATTGTGTAAACAATCGAGTGGATCGGTGTCTCAAACCCGCTCCCAAAAAGTAAGGGAAGTCTCGGTGGGACTAAGACTAAACCAAAGTCTCGGGGCCCCGAGGCTTGAGGAACACCGCCTAAAAGGCACAAAAGCCCGAGACTAAGCAGACACCCACCGACCGGGCAACATCCACCCCGTGACAACGAAGGACACTAATACATCACAGTCGGTGCCTTGGTGCATCTACTACTCCCAAGATCCGGAGGAAACAAACAACCCGGCCGGGGGCGCCTTCCACCACGCCCGATGATGACATTAGTTAATCCAAGCCTTTGTGCGAGGGCACACCGATCGATCCCAAAGACTGTGGGGGAGCAGACAACCCAGCGAGGATACAACAATCGACTCCGCCAAAGGCATCGGAAAACACCCACCGGTGTCTCGGGGTCACTGGGGACAAAGACTCGGAGGAAAGAAACAACCGCCGATCGGAACCCAAAACCAATCGACTCGGGAGAAGGCAGGAAACTCCACCGATGTCGAGGGGTCAATGGGGACAAAGACTCGAGAGGATATATACCACCCGATATGGAACCCATCACCAACCCTTACTCACAATTGCCGATGTCACCGGTATTCTATTCTCGGAGGATGAACTTGTTGAAACCGAAGATGAAATTTTATCGGTGGGGAAGAGATGGGCCGAGGTTCAATCGAACAAGAGCCTCGGCTGATCCAAAGGAGCGGATCGAGTCACCATTTCATCGTAAGAGGAATTTAACTGTTTGACAACATTCTTCCATCGGCGAAAGACGGTGGTTCGGTGGATCACTAAAGCCTCAAGAAAGTTGTACTTTGGGGTTCTTGATCAATTTTGGGATCAACACTTGAAGCGGCTTCCATTCTACCGATCTTTGATCGATGTGCTCACCTTCAACGAAAATGTTCATGAGCACCGAGATCTTATGAACCAACACCTTATCGATCGAATGAAAACACGGTTAAGTTCCTCAAGCATCTTCGGACATGTGGGGTTACAATTGATGAAATCGGGACGCTATTAAAGAAGACCCAAGACTTAATGCCAAAGTCTTTGGAGGCCACCGAGTGTATGTGAAAAACTCATCTCGATTGGTAGGCGATTGAAATGCTCCAATCTGCAAATGTTTGGGGTCTCAGGTCTTCATTTCGGACTCTTCGACCTCGGTGGACTCTTTGAACACTGTAATCTGCTATGGCTCAGCCTCATCTTCTATGGCTCGGAATCTTGGTCCCGGATGGCGCATTAGAGATCTCTCGGGCTAATCTGGATGCAAAGGTCACCGTATTCGTGCAGATACTTGAGATTAAGGCCATGATCACCGAAATCTATCGGGCCTTCAAGGTCAAGCGACTCCGTCCCCTCAAGACTAACTCCAACTCTTGCCCTCACCGAAGTTCGGAAGCAGGTTGAGGGGAGAATCTTCTTGAAGAAACTCCTCTTCACACCGAGGGGAGCGAACACCACCGTCTCAAGAGCTCCTACATCATACGCACCGGTTTTGCCAATACCCATATCATCACTACCACCACAATCATCAACAACAACAACAACACCGACGGTCACAACATCAATCATGACAACGACACCACCCTTAGTTGCATCATCTTTCTCGTGCCGGGACAAAGGCAAAGGCATAATGACAAGCACGAGCACGAGAAGATTCCTACAAAATCGGTGACATTGAATACCTCTTTACTCCTCAACAACTAACCAAACACCTTGCTAAAGAAGAAAGGAAATTGAAACAAGTCGAGGATGACAAAAGAACAGAGAAGCAGCAAAGGTTGTCGCAAGAAGGCGAGAACATGGGATTAGATGCAAGCAAGCTCCAAAAGGGTCGAGCGGGACAAAAGTTCAAGGAAGCTAAGGTGCTCAAATGGTGAAATGAGAAAGCAGTTGGAAGAAAAGAAGAAGAAAAGCTGAAGCTCTCGGGCAAAGCGAATTGAGCATTACAAGCTGGACAATGACCACCGTGAAACTCACGAAAAGATCACGAGATGTCAAGATTATTCCCAACACCAAACCATCGGCTATGAATGTTTATAGAGGGATGATAAAGACACTTTGAGGTTCATGATCCCCAAAATTCACCGACTTTGGGATCATTGAACTCGATGAACTTGGTCCAATTATTGGAAAGAAGAAAAATAAGGTGATCAAGGAGTCGATGAAGATGCTCGACAAAAGATATGAAAGGTGAGAGATGCACCACCAACTGGAATTCAACACGCCTTGTGCGCACCTCAAGGATCTCAACCACAAGCATCCAGCGGCAAAGGAAAAAGTTGAGTTCCAACACGAGATCAAAGTGCGGCTTAGAATGCAATGTAGAGTGCTGAGGTGTGAAATTTGTGAACTGTTTAGTGATTGAAAAGCACGAAGAGGGCTATTCCACATTGATGTCTATAAATCCAAAGCATTTCAAAGATGGAGTGATATTGATCGGTGGTGTGGTCGCAATGCTAAGCTACATACCGTGGCCTCTCGATCAATCTCAACAAACATCGAGGTTTTGTCAAGACACGAATGCTAAGATAAGAGACCATCTGACGGAAAACACTCATCACCAAGAAAGTGAAGCTTGAAGCACAGGAATCCATCTTGGTGACATCATGTTATCTTTTCTTTGTACTAGTGATAGGAACCATGTAAGATGATTAATAAAGATGTATGTTTTTGTTAAAATACTCATTGTTCCATATTGTAGTCATTAGTACATTCGATGTAAGAAGAAGCCATTTGCTCACTTACATCGATCAAACACTTAGGCTATTTGTATATCCAAATAGGGAGACCGTTGGGTTCGATAAATACCCAAACCCTTAATCTAGGATTTGAATAGAAAATAACCTAAGTGTTTAATCAGTTAAACACTATCAGTCATTGAGTGCATAGTTTCTCGATGAGCCATCTTGAGATACTTAGTGCGAGGCGAAGAAGAAGCCTCCACTCAAAGAAGGCGGAACTTAATGGGTGAAGACTAAGTCAAGAAGAAGATGGTGGATTCGGTGGTGATATAGCGAAGACAAAGCGAAGGAAGAGACGAAGGCTTTGAAGGCGAAGAATGAGCGGGACTAGGCGGAAAAGTTTACCAGATAAAACTAAGTCCCCAGTGCTTTACCCGGATAAAACTAAGTCCCTATCTACTAAAGCCATATCTTCCCATTTATAGTAGCGGCGATACAAAAGGATTCTCTGTTAAGGAAAGAAGCTTGGCGACTACAAATAGCAAAGTAAGCGATGGCGAATATATCTATATTCGGGATTCTGTGATCAATGTTTTTGTCTTCTAGGTTAAAGTTAAATATCCATACTTGTATAAATAGCATAAGAGAAGGAGTGAAAAGTTTAAGCTTGTGAATTGTAAAACACACATACACACAAGCCAACTTTTCACTCTTCCAAATACAACTTTATCCTTGAGCTAGCTCGGTGGGCTCTAAGAGTTGTGCTCGGACTTAGCCCGAGCTTAGAGAGAGTCACCCAAACTTTGTCATTTCAATCCCAGTACTATTCCGCAAGTACTTGGGTAGCGATTCTTTGATTTATTTCTAATAAGAATATGATGTTGAAAATTACTTAGTGTGTTTTACTTACGTTAATTTCATTCATTATTCACTATTAAATTGTTTTAGTACTTAATTGTTTTTAAACTATAGTGAATAGGGATGATACGCTTCGCAGCGTTCGGGGTCAAAGGAACTTCCTTTTCGTCTAGCAAGTTTTCAACACCTAGGCGGTGAACCTAATCGTTGTAGTGTAGTATTAGGGTAAGCCACGGTATTGATATCGTTCTCTGGGGAATAGGAATGCTAGTGAGAAGTTACTACGCTAAGGTTAAGGTTGAGGAAGATTATTTTTATCTTTTTATGTTTTTGGAAATTGAAAGGTACGAATCTCGGGTATTGGATTTGGGGGTTGGTATTTCACCGATTACTCTACTATTATCTAATTATCTAAACTAAGGTGGTGGTAGTCTATGTCTAATTAATGTGTGCTCGTATGATAGTTTAAAGATGTGTTTACTTAGGTTTACTACTCCTTAATTATCTCCTATTGATGGTTGAGTTGTCATGTCCTTATTCTTAGTTGCGGTGTGTGTCTAAAGTTGTAGGGTATCGTTTCTCCCAACTCTTTGAACTTACCAAAGGGTCTCGTCTACAAAACCACTAGGGATAATAAACTCTTACTCTAAGGCACTCTTTGGATGGTTTAGCTTACAACTACTCAGGTAATTATATTCTAAGGTTCACAAAGATGAATCAAGCATTAAGTACACAATGAATGACCTATCGCATTACTAGATCATTAATCAACTAAGATAAGAAACAACCAATCAATATTCAATAATTAAGTTTCATACTCCCTAAGCAAACACACAAATAAATTAGCCGGACATGGAGAACATGCAAGCATACACACAAATAATCAAAGACATAGTTGAATTGATGAAGTAAATACTTATCTTGATGTAAGATAGGGTTTGGAACCCTAAAATCTTGTACAAGACACCCTTGGTTCGATTTTAGGTTTTACTCCAAAAGACTCTCCTAAAGCGAAAAATTCGGATTCTATATATAATATTACATATGCGACGGCGTCACCTTATGTTTTGTGGCCGCCGTGTCGCCATCATTAGGGTTTCGTCTTGGCACGTTAACCTTGCGACGGCGTCACCTTATGTCGTGACGCCGTCCTCTTCTTTCGGCGCGTGCGGGTCGCATCTAGGCCGTGCGAGTTGCGACGGTGTACTCCTTTAAAGCCCGCCGTCCTTCAAAACAAGCCATTTTCTCTTCGGTAGTCACAAATTCCTCCGACGGCGTCGCGATTAGCGATGACCCGTCGCCTTACATTTCAATGACTTTGAGTGTCTCGATTCGACTTTGGCCATTTTCTTCGTATATTCGCGCCTTTTCGTCCAAATAAGTGCCATTCCGACATTTGCCTTCAAGAGACCTAAAAAGTGAAAAGGAGCGATATTAAGCAATAACGGATACAAAGTGATCAAATAAGGGTTAAACGACCCTCAAAATGGTACCTTTTAAAACCTTATCAAATATCCCTACACTTGTTATTTGCTTGTCCTCAAGCAAATGTGCTTTTAGCCAATTAATTTATAAGTTAGGGGTCATGAAGCATTGATTTAAAGCGGTCCACAACACATATAAGCCCATAAAAGTCATAACAAGCACGGAAATTACATACTAGCACCTCACATGGGGTGTTTGGATACTCGCATCTCTCTCGGTGTATATATGAAATATAACAAATAGAAAATGGAAGATAAAGACTCATTAACCGTCCTAGTACATAGATTACCATAGGCTTGAGAATAGATCAAACCTCCATCTCTTTGGCGTAAGCACCTAGGAAAGACTATCAAAGAGGTCTTTTAAAGGGTTGTAATGTTAGGCTTACGGTAGGAAACAAGGGTTTGGTGGGATAGGCTATTTAGTGGTGGCAAGTCAAAAATCTCTATGTTAAATGCATACGAAGAATGGCGTTGCTAAGCCAAGACTCGACACTCTAAAACTCTAGGTAACGAAATAAACAAACATAAATTTAAAGGATAGATGTAGGATGGTAGCCGTATGTTTTTTAATTTTGTTTTTTACACTCTATATTTTTTTTTTCCTTTTCTCTTTCTTTTCGATTTTTTTTTTTTTTTTTTTTTTTTTTTTTTTTACTTTTACTCTACCATCCCCTACGGTAACATCAAAATGATAGGGATTTATAGGCACATCCCTACACTTGAGTTTTTATTACTCTAACTCTAATTTGACCCCGAATTGAAAAGATCAAAACACTTGGGGTACATTATTACGCAAACAAAGGGAATTTGAATTTAACGTTCCCTTCCCGTCATTTCATAAACTTTAACTTTTCCCATGAATCCCAATCGTCCCAAAGCGTATACAAAGGATATGACTCGACTTAGCAACTCATGCAAGCAACGGATAATTGAACTAAGGGTTTAGGGTGATAACAAACATTTGCACTAAAAGTGAGTGCATAAGGGGTAAGCTAAAGCGATTTGGGTGTATATTTGGGGTGGGGTGTAAACAATGCTCTTCATTGATATTCCGGAAAACCGAAACATCACGAGAACCGCAAAAGGATAGGCTCGAAGGGTTAACTAGGGGTATCGTGTACTAAAGATGAGTACAACGCAAAAGGTGTGGAAATTACTCAACCGATGTGGAAGAAGTAATTATATTACGGTATCAAACAAGGGTTATCCTAATGCCTCTTATCATTTAGTTATTCCTAACTACACAAGTGTAGTCTCACTTGCGATCTCGGAATGCATCACAAAACAAGTTCTAGAATCTAATATACTACCGGTTCACACTCTAAGCATTGAAGATGAATGCTTTTAATTCCTACTAATCTAAGGCGATCCTCGCATTTTGGGTGGAATTTGGGTGGTAAAGGGTTTTGTGCTAGTCATGCAACTTCCTATCCGTGAGGCGCTTTTGTTAAGACTAATGGCCCACTACTATATGTCATGAAAAATTTTAAATTTGGTGCCAAAATTACCCTAACCGACATTTTCTCATGGTTTATTACACAATCACAATTGGACAAAGCAAATAATCAAGGATAAGCATAGTTTCAAAGTTCCGCTTTATTTTCCTCCCTACACTTAAAGCGAACATTGTCCCCAATGTTCCCGAAAGTATCAAAGTTATGATAAAGAAGGTAATCAAAAGCGAAAGAAACTAATACTCCACGATTAGCTCGGTAGGATCCGTGTAAAGTGGTGGTTAAATCCTTTCCAAGAAGAATTATTTCGTGAAAAGCTCCTTCCAATCTTGTGTAACTTCTTCTTGACAAACTAAACGCACACTTGAACAAAACAAACGAAACCTTGGCGTAAAATCGGCGGTAATAATATATATAAGACTCGATTTAAACTAGGATATAATGCTTGTGGAATGGATGTTTACTGAATTTCTAAGAAAATTAAGACCGAAAAATTCCAAAAATTTATACGTAGCTCGAAAAGCGAGAAAAGTGATCGATGTTTTTACTCGTCGGGATTGCAATCTGACGCCGTCGAGTTGCAATCTCGACGCCGTCAGTTATCGACAAAAGCTGCTCGCAATTTTCAAAAAAAATTCGGAAAATTTACATCTTTAGAATCGGAAAATTTACGCAAAAACATCCATTATGACTCGATACAAGCATTTGACTCGAACAAACAAACATATATATCTTTTGGTTAAGTTTTATTCTCATGTTTACGTTTCTTTTGAAAACGTGTGTAATCCTCCTACACTTATCCCTTATGTAAAATACCTTTATATGCAATTAAGGCGAGGTTAAAAACAAAATAAAGCATTTTACAAATTTAAACATGAGGATAAACAATTAATAAAAGATATATGACACTAACAAGCAAACAATTAAGCATGGGTTGCCTCCCACGAAGCGCTTTTCTTTATTTAAGAGTCTTGTAGCTAGACTCGTGAGTCGTGCTCCCACGTTTTCTCATTACCGCCCTCTTGACGGTCTCTACCGGGATTCCATGTTGTAGAAGTGTCCTATGATGCACCTCTCTAAGAGTTTGTCCTCTCCCACTCGGTCCTATATTTGGGTCCTAAGTTCAAACAATCCTTATAGAACCCGAAAATCTTAGTCACAACATAATCTACTCCCTTTCCCTATCCTTATCATTCACGTAATAGACCGACGACTTAAGTTCCTTTTCATCATTAGTGAGTGATGAAAACTTCTCAATCTTAAGCGGCATTTGGTAAGCTATGTCGTCGTTCTCATCCTTGAATCGCACTACTCCTAACGAGGGGTCATAGGTCATCCGGTGCTTTCTATGAAAGGTTTTCCTAGAATAACGTGGGACAAGCTAGAGTCTATGGCGTGCTAATATCATCCACAATTATGAAGTCCGTAGGGCGTGAAACTACCTACATGGCGGGCAATCCCTTAACTCTACCAAGAAAATTGCACTTATCCCTAGGATTATCGGGGTCTTGCCTAGTTGGGATAGGCTTCTTCATTATCCAATTGTAGTAGGTGCTAGTCATTATGTTGATTGGGGATTTGCGATCAATGTAGGCCTTTGCCACAAAAAGGTGTCCTATGCAACATGGTATGTTAAGATTCCAAGGGTTCCCAAACTTGATTCTAGGGCTTTTCCTAACATACATGTGACGGAGGTCACGCACTAAGTGAGGGTGGCGAGATAGTTCTTCTTCCGTAGGAAATTTGTTGAAATAGTCAATGTCTACTTCATCTACTTCCTCGGGTGTTTCATTATTCACAGCGTATGGTCCTCTTAGTCATACATTTCTATCGGGTTTCACTAAGGCGATGGTATTGACGAATTGAGCGTGCTTAGTTAGCTTGCTTGGATCCTTAATCTCTATACGAAGGTTCGGAGTTGAGATAGCACTAACCTTCCTATCACTATTGGTTATGGCTTTCAAAGGTTGTCTATCTTCCTATCCATCTCGGCTTGTTGATGGTTAAAGCGGTCCGAGAGCTTAGCCATTTGGGTTTCTTGGGATGCAACTAGGTTTTGCAACATCTCTTGATGTTTTGTTGGTTAGGACCGTTAGGTGGGGCCATGAGAAATCATTAGAGGTGAATTCTTTGGTTTGTCCCGAGAAGTCGGACTTTTTTCCATGCCTCACGGGTTTCATTGAAATTCCTAGGTCCGGTGTTGTAGGAATCTTCCTCCCGCTCCATTGTACGCGAGGATGCGTAGTCAGCAAGCGTGTTCGGGATCGGTGCTAGTCTGGCGTGTTATTAGGATCACAAAGCGGCTCGCACGAGGAAGAAACTTTGTTCACATGGTGTGAAGACTTAGGATTTTCGTAGGAACTCATGAGGAATTTAACTTGATCTTCAAGTTCGATCATCCTACGGTTGGAAGGTTGTGAGTTGATGGAAGGCAAGGAGATTGCCTTGACGGTTTAGGTAGCTCACGGGGTCATCCCAACTTTCGTTGTCGTGAGGGCAAGGTCCTCTATTATACCCCATGATTCTTCAGCATGTGAGATCACTAAGTTTTCCACCGCCGCTTGGTCAATGGATCGCTTAGTGGGGAAGTTGACATAATCATAAAAGATTTGGACTTGGAGCCAAAGATCAATGCCGTGATGAGGACTTTATGAAGTAAGTCCTTGAATCGGGTCCATGCTTCGTAGAGATTCACCTTGGCGTTGTTGGAACATCAAGATGTCATTCCTAAGCTTAGTGGTTCTCCCGGTGGGAAAAATTGAGCAAGGAAGCGAGAGGTAAGATCATCCCGACTTGAGATGGAGCCGCGGGAAGTCGCTCAAGCCAATTACTAGCTTGGTCCCGTAGAGAGAATTGGAAGAGACGCAGCGCGTGGTCTCCCGAGTAGTAGCATCAAGGTCGATGGAATCGACAATTTTGAGAAATCCCTCGAGATGTTGATTTGGATCTTGAACGAAGTCCATGAAATGCACATCCGTTTGCACCAACCGGATGGTGTCGGATCGCAGGCCGTAGTTTGGGCTTGGTCGGGAAGCTCAATGGTGTTCCTATAGCCTAGGTGGCTTGGTCTTGAGTATTCACCAAGAGTACGGGCTCTTGGCGGGTCATTTGGTGGTGGGTTGATGAGTGGTGGTTGGTTATCATCTTTCATGATGAAAAGTGATGGGTGTTACGAACAAAGGTCACGAAGAAGGGGGATAGACTAAGAGGAAGCTAAAAATGAGAAACAATTTACTTGATAGGAATCAAGCAAAGAACCTAAACGAGGTAGACTACTAACTAGCTATTCTATTCCCCAGCCGCGCCAAAACTTGATACGCTTACGCAGCGCGTTCGGGGTCAAAGGAACTTCCTTTTCATCGAGCAAGTTTTTCAACACCCCAGGCGGTGAACCTAATCGTTGTAGTGTAGTATTAGGGTAAGCCACGGGTATTGATATCGTTCTCTGGGGAATAGGAATGCTAGTGAGAAGTTACTACGCTAAGGTTAAGGTTGAGGAAGATTATTTTTATCTTTTTATGTTTTTTTGGAAATTGAAAGGTGCGAATCTCGGGTATTGGATTTGGGGGTTGGTATTTCTACCGATTACTCTACTATTATCTAATTATCTAAATTAAGGTGGTGGTAGTCTATGTCTAATTAATGTGTGCTCGTATGATAGTTTAAAGATGTGTTTACTTAGGTTTTACTACTCCTTAATTATCTCCTATTGATGGTTGAGTTGTCACGTCCTTATTCTTAGTTGCGTTGTGTGTCTAAAGTTGTAGGGTATGCGTTTCTCCCAACTCTTTGAACTTACCAAAGGGTCTCGTCTACAAAACCCACTAGGGATAATAAACTCTTACTCTAAGGCACTCTTTGGATGGTTTAGCTTACAACTACTCGGGTAATTATATTCTAAGGTTCACAAAGATGAATCAAGCATTACACACAACGAATGACCTATCGCATTACTAGATCATTAATCAACTAAGATAAGAAACAACCAATCAATATTCAATAATTAAGTTTCATACTCCCTAGCAAACACACAAATAAATTAGCGGGACATGGAGAACATGCAAGCATACACACAAATAATCAAAGACATAATTGAATTGATGAAGTAAATACTTATCTTGATGTAAGATAGGGTTTGGAACCCTAAAATCTTGTACAAGACACCCTTGGTTCGGTTTTAGGTTTTACTCCAAAAGACTCTCGTAAAGCGAAAAATTCGGATTCTATATATAATATTACATATGCGACGGCCTCACCTTATGTTTTGTGGCGCGTCCGTGTCGCCGTCATTAGGGTTTCGTCTTGGCGCGTTAACCTTGCGACGGCGTCACCTTATGTCCGTGATGTCGTCCTCTTTAGCTTCGACGCCGTCTGGGTCGCATCTAGGCCGCCTCGAGTTGCGACGGTCTACTCCTTTAAAGCCCGACACCGTCCTTCAAAACAAGCCATTTTCTTACGGTAGTCACAAATTCCTCCGGCGGCGTCGCGATTAAGCGATGGCGCCGCAGCGCTTTCAATGACTTTGAGTGTCTCGATTCGATTTTGGCCATTTTCTTCAGTATATTCGCCTTTTCGTCCAAATAAGTGCCATTCCGGCATTTTGCCTTCAAGAGACCTAAAAGTGAAAAGGAACGATATTAAGCAATAACGGATACAAAAGTGATCAAATAAGGGTTAAAACAACCCCTCAAAATGGTACCTTTTAAAACCTTATCAAGGGAACAACAGACACAATTCGTACCGAAGTGCAAGCTAATTGTCCCACCAATCTTTCAACCGCCATCAGCTTAGCTCAACTTTATGAAGCAAAGAATCAATCACAACAAAAACAACCTACCGAAAAACCCACAATCCAACCAACCAAGCATCAAACCACTTCTACAATGTCACCAACTAAACGACTCAACATTGATGAAATCAATGAAAGGAAAAAATTAGGGTTGTGTTTTAGGTGCAATGAGCAATTTGCGCCTGGACATAAGTGCAAAAAGTTGTTTGCTATCCAAGCAATAATGGAATCCAGTGATGATGATGATGATGATGAAGAGATGGAGATAGAACACCATGAACCTACCTAATGTTATAGCAACATCTATTCATGCTCTTGAGGACAAGAGCCATTTCAAGGGGAGGGAATTGTTACGTACTGAGATGTGGGCCTGGACATTTAGTTGTTATTTTCTTATTTTTTTTATTAGTCCCTATCTTTGGTTAGAGTAGTAGACTCTTTCAAAAGAATAGTCTTAGCAGTTGCTATTTTTTAGCCATCAGTAGCTATCTTTTAGCCATGATCTTTCATACTTGGCTTTAACTTCTTGTATAAATAAGGGTCCTATCAATAAATAAAAGTATCAGAAGTATTTCCAAAAAACATATTTCAAGTTGTTCTTAAACGAGGTCAAGATCTCCTCAATAAGATCTACTGTTACTTGTCAATCTCTTGACAATTCTTGTTAATTCATACTCCATCATAGGGCCTAAAAAACAGTACATACCATGGGCGCTTCAAGTGAATGGGGATTTCACGGTTAGAGAATTAACAAAGATGGCGGAAGAAAAGACACTTGGTGTGGGTAGTGGGGTCGAGGCAACAATATGGATCAAATGGGTTCCAAAGAAATTCAATATATTCGTGTGGCGGGCGTTAAAGGGAAGACTCCCGGTTCATGAAGAGTTAGACAAGAGGGGCATTCGTTTAGATTCCTTATTATGTCCTTCGTGCGGCGACGTTGTGGAATCGTGTTCTCATTGTTTGGTCATGTGTAACTCTCCTATGAGCTTTTGGGAAAAAGTTTTTAGCTGGTGGAAGGTTGGGGATGTTAACGCTTTTTCCACTGTCGAATTCTTTTCGTCTAATGGAAATGTTAATCTCACTAGTCATTCATCGAGAATGTGGCAAGCGGGGATATGGACATCCGGGTATTTTATTTGGAAAGAAAGAAATGCGCGTGTTTTTAAAGGGAAAGCTTCAAGTCTAAACAAAATTGTGCAAGATATTCAACTTAAAAGTGTTGAGTGGATTGTGAGAAGATCCGGAAAGAAAAGCAAGATGAATTGGCAACATTGGCTTTTTGACCCGGTAAAATGTCAAGTGTGAAGATTCTACAGTTAAATCAAGTCTCGGTTGGTGCAGTATGATTGGTCGGGGCTATTTGGGTCTGCAGTTTATAGTTAAGATTTAATGTGTGCAGTCTTAGCTGGAATGGAAATTGGGGTCTGCAATTTTTCCTTCTGTATTTATCGTCTGCTGCCTTTGTTACATGAGAATTGGTTATGAGTTTGAGATGACTCGTGGGACCATCAAGTTTTGAGTCAATTGGTATACATTAACTTCAGTGGGATAAATATGCTCTCTTGTTTTTTTTAGCAGCTAAGCTTTGTTATTAGTTTGTCATTGTTGGCTGCAATCAAGTTTAAATGTATTGTTTTTTCTTTAGGATCCACTATACTTATCTTGTTAATATAGTGGATGCCTCGATTTGTATTTGTTTGAAAATATATTGCCTTTCTAAAAAAAATCAATGTATATGATTCTTGATACATGCGTTTGATACTTTAACTAGCATGTTTGCCCGCGCGTTGCTGCGGAGATGCTAATCGATGCATAGAACATTTGTGATAATGCATATGTAGGTGCATTTCTTGTTGAATGAGTTTGTTGTTCTTAGTTATCATGATCAACTGATTTCGTCTGTTATTGAGTCCTTTCCAAGATCAATGATTTCTTCTGTTAATTATCATGATCAACTGTAATCATTAGGGTCCCAACATCGTGTGAACCCAATGTTCTTATCGAGCTAGAGCTAACCTTATGACACGAAGCATCGGTAGTTCCCAATAATTCAATCGGCTCTATCTCAATTATGCAATCGTTAGCATCTTTACAACTTGTCATATAATTTAGTTTCACGCCATCTCTTTTGAAAGAATTTTTACTATCAGAATCCGAATCTAGTGTACTCTTTGACCTTCCTGAACACCCTGAGAGAAACATAGCAAAATCGTCACGTTCTTCTTCATCCAAATTCATCATCGAAGCGGTTTCCTAACTTCACCACTGTAATATTCTTTCAAAGTTGATACAACTCCCGATATTTGGGAGGGGAGTGATGAAGTCTGTGATTTGCTGAGGTGAACAACCGAATGAATATCGTTGTGGTGTCCTGAGAAATGTCATGTTTCAATAAATATGAGCATGAAAGCGTGAGTAAACTACAAATGAACCATGAATAATCAAACAGTTAGCTAAATATCTCATTTTTGTTGTGCTTAGCTAACTATGTCATTATCACAGCAGTTTAGTTTCAATAAATATGAGTATTCTTGTGGTATCCATGAACTAATAGAAGTAGTTGAGTAAATACTTTTACCAAAAAAAAGGCATCACATGCTACAACTTAAGCCATCCAAACAAACAACCTTTTGTGTAAACCCATATATTAAAACCGCCCTTATAACCTGAACTTCCCTTAGAAAAAAATAACCTGAATCTTTAAGCATTGGCACTTATATTCACATAAGCATGAAATTTCAAACATGTTTGGTTAAACAATTTTTTCTAAATGGATGAAACAAATTTACAAATATGGAAACACACCAAGATTTTCACATAGATAACATCTGTAAATGTATGTTTAATCCACAACTTACTCAAATAAGATGTAAACCCACTGCTGTACAGGAGGTGCTGGTGTAAAGCGCCGTATAGTGATCCCAAATTGTCATCCATTTGTGCACATATAAAAAATAGAATCTCAAGTCAGAAGTCGTTAATAAAATCGTAGCTGTTGGTCATAAACCGAAGAACGAAAAAAGAATACTTACCTTAATTTGTACAGAAAAATAAAAGAAAAGAAGGATCTCCAACCGAAGTCCTTAAAAAAGGCCCGGTCCAAATACCGTTAGAATTCACCGCTATGCCAAACACACCCCAATTTGAGACATGAACAAAGAATGTAATTTGCTTTCATCTAAATATGTGGGTCAGAAAGAAAGGAGAAATGATATTTTAAAATAAACCTCTTCGACACATAGGAGGCAGTGCATCATTTGAGGCCGTTGATTGCGAATGTGGCGCATGTGATTGGCAGTATCTGAAGGTATACCTGTGCGGTAGCGCAGTAGAGTGTCGCATAGCTAAACCCGATGCTCGAGAATCCACCGTGCGCGTTTGCTCTGAATCAACAACAAACATATAATAAATTACATAAGTTACAACAACATGTTGCATATACGTATATCCTTGAAAGAGAACAGATGAATAGTTATAGTACCCCGTGTGCGCCTGCGGTAGGGCCTGGCAGTTGTATCACGTGGTGGAAATTCACTTTCAGCTACTTCATCAATTGCAAAAAGAACAAAAAAAAATAGCAGAAGTCAAATGGCGTATGGTCATCCGATAAGTATAGCAATCGAAAGCTATATACATAAGAGACAGGTAAGGTAGGCGTTTAAGCTCACCAATGACAGTTTGGGGTGGTGTAGATGATCAGCTAGATAATCAGTTGTCCGCGTGTTTGGTATTTCTGGTTATTTAATGACCTCGCTGCTACGCAGTTGTTCCGATGGTATTAACATATATCATTTTCTTGAATAACCTAGGTACAAAGTTGTTCCGATATTATTAAAATAATTCATTTTCTTGAATTTTCAATATAACCATTTTGTTTAAGCTTCACTAAACCTAAATACATACAGAAAATTTATTATGCAAACTAAATAATAAACATAAAAATGAAGTGATTGAGAACAAATGGTCATACACTGGTGTACATGTAATCACTCATGAACTTGTATGACCTGACATCTCTGCACTTGAGCTGATTCGCTGATCTAACTCGCAAAATCCTGTGAAAGCATAAAATAAATGGGCTAAGTGATTGTCTTTTGAGTTGAAATGAGGATGACTAAATTCGCAAGCTAAGAAGGTAGCGTACTTATGCACTGTTTCCGAGAGCTTGGTCATACACTGGTGTACATGTAATCACTCATGAACTTGTATGACCCGACATCTCTGCACTTGAGCTGATTCGCTGATCTAACTCGCAAAATCCTGTGAAAGCATAAAATAAATGGGCTAAGTGATTGTCTTTTGAGTTGAAATGAGGATGACTAAATTCGCAAGCTAAGAAGGTAGCGTGCTTATGCACTGTTTCCGAGAGCTTCATCACATGATGCAAACACTCTGTGTTTTCTCTTGATCGCCAGCTCTGCCAAAAAAATCGTTTTTAGTGTTTGTGTTTACCTTATTTACTGGGCTTATATATATTTGGAAATAGCTGAGAAGATCATCTTTTTGACATGAGCTTATCAAGTTGACCTAATGATTTTGTCATAAGCTGATTTTCATAACTTCATATGCTGAAAAAGTGGCCTTTTGATATTTTTCAAATATACATAAGCTCATAAGGCCGGTAAGCACACCAAAACAAACCCTTTTTTCCCCAAACATCATATACAATCGAAATTAGCAAAAGGATAAAAGTAGTACCATGATTGGAAGTGCGTCGCCCCGTTTAGGTTTTGATAACAGTAAAGTCTTCTTATTGAGGTACCAAAGAGTAATCGTGTGTCAAATCATCTGTTCATAAGAAATTTAGTAAAATGACTATACACCAACTAATTTTATAATTCGTGGGCTATTACAGGGCATCACAATAGCCGAAATAAGCACCAAAGCAGAGTCACCTGTTATATTCAAAACACAATACTGCAGCTGATACAGGCACAAATACTGCATAACCAAGTGTTGTTTGCTAGTCTGTCAAATTAAATGAAAACATTAGTTTCTTGCGCTACTTCAATTTATCACAAAAGCTACACAACAAAATTATTTGAATACAGATTCCTATATAGAATTAAAAAGCACCCAATCCAACACCCATTTACGTCCCCAAACTGACCCTGTTGAGGCCCATTTCAGCCCCCAAACACACTCATCTCAGCCTCATTTCATCACCAAAACCTACCCATTTCAGCCCCCAAACGAACCCATTTCAGCCCCTAGTTCAGGACCCAAGCACATGTTCTAGCTCCCACTTGAGCATCCAATCCCACAATCATTTCAGCCCCAAACTGACCCATTTAAGCCCCAAACCCACCCATTTTAGCCCCTATTTCATCACACAAACGCGCAAATTAGCCTCCGCATGAGTTACTATAGATTTTATATATATAACTCACCGACAAATTTTTGTTAGTAAAAACCAAAAATGAAACGGAGATGGTTGTGTACCAACATACTTCTTCATTTTCTCCCGTTTTTTTCATAGTATTTTTTTTTTATGTCTAAGCCATTTAAAGATAGGTTGATGTCCCATTTGGGTCAATCTCTACAATCAGGCGCTAGCTTATGAAACTATATGATTACATCCATTAGTTCACGAAAATTTCAACATGTAAACATGTTTTTACTTTTATAAAGATGTTAAGGTGTTTGAAAAATGTCAATTGTAAGAGCATTTACTTTTTGTCGAAATTTTAAAGCCAACAACTTTTTAGCCAATGTCCAAGTTATGCTTTAAAAAAACACATAATAAATTAACCTTGTAAAGTCAAATTACCTCAGTAACTATAGGCCCGTAGTTGATGTGTATGAAGGCCGTAGACTTGGCCCACTTAACCCGTAATTGATGTCTACCTTGAGACTGCTTCACAATCTCCTTTAGTAACCAAGTTGTTGCAATTAAGTCTAACCACTTCACAACTTGCTTCAAAAGTAGTAGTTTGAGCAGTAAACCTGCCTTGAACGATACTCAAAGTATCCGCTTGAATAACCGTCCCCTTCTCCGAAGGCCATGAGATCCATGACGGTGAACCTAACAATAAGCAGTCATGTCTATGAGAACTAATGACATACTAAACAATTAGAATTAGATGAATCCACATTGAAATATATGGAAAACACAATGACAAAAGGCATATCGCATACCTGTTATCTAAATCCTTTTTTACATGAGACACCAAGTTCACTTTTTTATATATACATCACAGTTCAACCATAAACCTGTATACGACTAAACACAGACGCTACTCGGATAAAGTCCACACATAGCCATGACAATCCAAAACCACAATTAATATATAAAACGTAACAATTACAAATTCAAAGTTAGAATATTTTAAAAAACATAGAGCAAAATTCAAGAACATAAAAGGTCTAATCTTTTAATCACAATTAGGTTCAAAAAACAACAAAAACATCTATCTAAGGTACTACTACCTTTTCACTTTCACCATCCGTGTCAAATGTTCTTCACTTGCTAATCTGATTTCACAATCAATAAAATGAACCACCAATAATGGCCTTGTCGGACTAACTTGAGTTGAAGCAAATACAAATACCTTTCATGCCTAATTACACAAACACATAATATCACCACATAATAAATAAAATGAAATAATAATAATAATAATAATAATAATAATAATAATAATAATAAAAGTGTGATTTATAAAAAAAAAATATATAAATAAATAAATAAATAAAAATAATAATAATAATAATAATAATAACAAATAACAAATACATATGAATGCAAATCAAACCTTTTTCACTTGATGATTCTGATATCCTTAAATTAATACCCCATTACCTCAGAATAAGCAAATAAACAGAAGTAATCTGGAATACACATATCTCTACAAATTGATACCCTATTATAAATTATAATATTATCAGGAAACCAATCCGAAAATCCTTAAACATTCCTAAACTTTAACAATCACAAAATAAAATCAACCCTTTTTTGTAACTTCACCCTTATTTGTAATCCATAAATGTGAATGAACATATTTGAAACCTGCAATTAAACAAAAGCATAAATAAAATGACAAACTTAAAAATGAAAAATTCTGACGATCTTTTGTTTTCTTTCTTCTTCCTTTTTTTTTTTTTTTTATTTTATTTTATTTATTTATTTTTATCTGAAAGCTGATTCTAATGAAATAATTACCGATCCATGAGCAAAGAACATTTGGATCAATGATATTTGTTTTGCGTGTTTACGGTTTTTGGCTCCGTGATTTCAACATAGAAAACAATGAAGAGTATAGGGTCGTAGGTACGTTTTGGATTTTCTTGATCAAATTATTGTGTTTTTTGGTGAAGATAAGTGTGTTTTTGTGTGAATCTAGTGTGTCTTGTTTGATAAGATGGAGAAGAGGAATGGGAATACTGGAAATTTCTAGGGCTGTTAAACACTTATATGGCTAGTAGGTTTAGTATAAGTATATACATTCGACAAACCTCGTAGCTATCGGTGCACTGATAAACTTGCAAACACACTCCATGATGGGGTCTTGCCACCATGATTTTTTTTGTATTATACCATGTATAGGGACAATGAAAATGTGACACGCCAACATTTATAGCATGTATTTTTATACTTCCTCCAACCACAAATAGTATATATATATAATGCTATGGTTAATGAAGAATCTAAATTCAAGAACTGTAGAGTGATATCTAAATCCACCATGTATTTCAAAAAAACTATACTTGATAATTGTTCATAAGCATCAAAAGCTGAAATAAAGAATCACCTATATTTGGCTTCGTATACATGTCGAGACCATACAAGTTTGAACAAGACACCCGTTTGATGGTGTAATATGACTTCTTAAACATATGCATATTTTGTCTAAATATCACAATCTGCTCCATTTCAAAACTTAGAGCATAAGGTATGGTGGCTAACATTTTTTAGCCATTTGGACCCTACCATATGCCACCTCATTTCAACACTCTAACCTCAAAATACCCCTCCCTCACAACTAACTTCAACACAACCATTTGGGCTCACCCACTCCTAATATTTTATTTTTCATTTGGTCTAAGCACACTAAGGGCCCGTTTGGTACATATCTTCTGTTGGTTTAGATTCATAGATTGTTAAAAAAAATTGTTTGGTTGATTTTCATACCACTGACACATTCCGAATAGTGATGTCTGGCCCCACTTTTTCATTCCACTACATTTTAGTGTCTTTTTGATGGGTTTTATAAAATGAACCAATCAAAAAAACCAAAATAATTTGAAGGTTTTTTTCTAGCCATAAATTATTTAATCCTTTTTCTAATTTTTACTTTTTTATTTTAAAAAAATATATAAAATAAACTTATCAATCATTTATTTTCTCTCTCTTCATTTAATTTCAAATCCAAATCCAAATCCAAATCCAAATTTAAATCCAAATCCAAATCTAAATCCTAAACCCACTTACAAACCAAACGGGCCCTAAATTCATTTCATTCAAATAACAAAACAATACCAAAACTAAAAATACAAAATTGTAAATTTATTTTTTTATAAAATAAAAAAACACACTTTATAAACAAAAATTGTAAAATTCTATACCTAACAGTGACAAACAAAAAAACCATAAAGGGCTTGAAATGTAAATATAATTTTATTTAAAAAAGAAAAAGAAAAAGTACATTCTTATCTTCTTCCTTCGTGGAAAAAACCTGCACCCACCGTTTGTTTCCATTTTTTTTAAACCATCGAAAACAAACACAGACATAATTATAAATCAAAGAAAAAGAAAATAAAATCAAAGAAAAAGAAAACCTTGTAACACCCACCATTTTGTCGTTTGTGTGTTGGAGAGCCAACGAGATTGGAGATGGCGAGCATTTGTGGTGTGGTGACACCATTTCGGCGGCGCTGAAACAGCCTCCACATCATTTCGGCGAGCAAGAAATTCCACCACACCGGATGCTCTTATAATTAGTAACAAGATTACAGTGTGTCCATACAATGGTTTTGATTCTAACTTTATTCATGTTCTTCCAAATGTATGCTATATGAAATACAAACAACTTACACACCTCAATTTTTGTGTTGCATCCGACCACTTTCTGCACCAGCATATGGATCAATTGTCACATTTATAACAGCAGGCTTTCGTGCAGAAAAGGATTCGGTGAGAGCAGATTTAAGCTCATCAGGAGTCCCAACAAGATAACCTTTTCCACCAAAAGCTTCCATTAGAACATGGTATTTAGCACCAGGGACAAATGAAGTGGGAGCCGGATCATCTTTGTAGGGTCCCGTAATCTCTTCAGGGTTTCTTCTGTCACCACCATATACACCACCATTGTTGAACACTATCACAACTACAGGCAACTGATAACGAACCAAGGTCTGCAAATGCACAAACACATATCAATGAAGACAAACAAAAGTGGACCAAAAGGGGTGCAAAACATTAGAATTCGCAATTTAACCCATTACTCATGATGAAAGGGTCGATTTTGGTTAAACTTTATCCCTAACTGGTGGAATGGTTCAAATCATACGAGTCGAGCAATTTATCTCTAATTGGTGATAGTTGCCTAAAGTGTGTTTTAATTGCTTACATCCTCCTAATCTGTTTTATTTACTTAAAAAGGTTACCATTTGCGCAGAATAAGTTTTGTAATTATATAGTATAATGCAGCAATTTATTTTAAAAAAATGGTTACAGGTCAATCCGACCCATAATAAGAAACATGTATATAACACATAGGACTATAGGAGTTTTGACCCGCTACCCAATCCATCTAACCTGCCCATTTTGACACCTCTAACAATCTAACATACATGCATGATTGCATAAAAGGTAATAATGAGAACAAACCTCGACTTCCATTGCACTGAACCCGAATCCAGAGTCACCTTCAACAGCAACCACAAGCCGGTCAGGTGAAGCCACAGCTGCAGCAATACAATAACCCAAACCAACTCCCATAGTCCCCCATGTCCCTGCATCCAACCTAGTCCTCGGTTCCGTTTGAACCAAAACAGACCGACCAACATCCATAGTATTAGCCCCTTCCGAAACCACAATAGGAGCAGGACTACCCAACCCAATAATCGCATCCCTAATAATCCTCATCGGAGTCAAAAAATTAAACGGCACAACATCCTTCGCCAACTGCCCCTCCATTCTCGACACATTCTCCTTGGCCTTATTCATAATCGCCTGAACCCAAGGATGATTCCTTCCCAAACAAAACGGATCATCCTTAATCTCCTTATTCAAAACCTTAAGCACCTTCTTGGCATCACCAACCAACCCCAAATACGGCTTCCGTAACTCAATCTCCCCTTCATCAATATCCACCAAAACAAACTTAACATCCTTGGACCATTTCGGAGGCTCACCAAAATGCAACAACCAATTCAAACGCGCACCAATCACAACACAAACATCACATTTCCCGATTGCTAAAGACCGTGCAGCCGTAGCTGCTAACTCATGCGTATCGGGTAACAATCCTTTCCCCATAGGAGTAGGCAGAAACGGTATCCCCGTCCTCTCAACCAATAACTTAATCTCATCCTCCGCTCTACATATCGCCGCTCCTTTACCAAACACAATCAAAGGCCTCTCCGCTTTCCTAATAACCGATATCGCCTTATACAAATCCTCTTTCGATATTGCCACATTCTCATCTTCCTTAACAAACTTTCTCTCCGCCTCATCTAAAAGCTTCTCAGCTTCCAACTCAGTTAGAGTCTCATGTAACACGTCAGCAGGGATATCCAAATAACACCCACCGGGTCGACCCGACCCGGCAACATTAATAAGTTGAAAAACAGCATGAGGCACCTCTTCAACTTTTGTAACTTTTACAGCAGTCTTAACAAAAGGTTTAACAGCAGTAACTTGATCAAGCTCCTGGAAATCACCGCGACCAAAGTCCTTCTGGTCGCAAGATCCCGAGATCATGACCATGGGCCACGTGTTGACGGCGGCGTTGGAGAGACCGGCGAGGCCGTGGACGCATCCCGGGCCGGAGACGGTTAGGAGGAAGCCGGGTTTTCCGGTGAGGTAGCCGTAGGCGGAGGCGGCGTAACCGGCGGATTGTTCGTTGTGGAAAGCGATGAAGCGGATGCCGAGAGCGACGGCGCGTGTGGCTAAGGAGGTGACGGGGATTCCGACTACTCCGAACATGTGTGTGATGCCGGCGCGTGAGAGGGATTTGGCGACTAGCTGGTTGCAGTCGATTTTTGGGGTGGTTTCGGATGACGTCATGGTTAGGGTTTGGGAAATGGAGTGATTGAGTGGGTGGAAAGTGGGGAGATATATGCAAGAAGGAAGGAAATCGAATTTGAATTTTGATACTGGATCGGGGCCGCCAGTAAAGATGAAGATTCACTGTGGCAAATGTGTTTTTAGTTCGGTTGGTGAGTCAGTGACTGTGGTATCTCTTTCAAGATTCCAACAACTACTCCGTACTACATTTTTTTAAACTGTCGACGGGAGGAAGTAAAAAAATGGATTAATTTCGTAATTAATTTCATGTATACCCAAAATGCAAGTATTGAATGCACAATGTATAATGTTTTTAATGTATGTTTGGGTATATATGAAATTTCTATTTAAAAGGAATAGAGATATGAAATTGCCCATAAAAAATTATGAGTGTTGATAGATTTAGCCTTAAGATATGAAATTTCTATTTAACACGGTAAACGACACGAACCCAACACGAAGTTAAACAAGTTTGGGTTGAGGATAAACAGGTTTGGGTCAAAAAAGTCAACCCGTCTAACCCGTTTAATAAACGAGCCGTGGTTGGGTTGAGTAAGTATTAAATAGGTTAACACATGAACTCGTTTAAGTATATAAGGCTCTAAAAATAAAATATATAACTTGGATTTTATGTTAGATTTGGATTAAATGTATTTTATTATGTACTTAATATGAGTGAATTACGATTATAGCTCACATATCATTGAAATTGCCGTATAATTATTTGTATGTTATTTAAACAAGTTAAATCGATAAACTACCAACCTTATTCACCACTTGACCAATTTATTTAAATAGGTTAAACGGGTCACAAACGGGTTGCACATGTTATGCAGGTCTGGGTTAGGGTTAGGTTTCTTGACACGATTAACAAATGGGTCGTGTTTGGGTTGAAATTATAGTGACCCGCAAACCCGAATAGGTCAACCCGAACAAGACTCGATTGCCAC
This sequence comes from Chrysanthemum lavandulifolium, assembly GCA_022545495.1. NCBI lineage: Eukaryota > Viridiplantae > Streptophyta > Magnoliopsida > Asterales > Asteraceae > Chrysanthemum > Chrysanthemum lavandulifolium. Next base: position 59,545,793 of record CM040245.1, read on the forward strand.
CCTTAATTAAGAGCAATCTTAGAAATTTTCGAAAGTTTATATTGTTTTTGTTTCTTTTTCTTGGATCATTTCAGCTTTTTTTTTTTTTTTTTTTTTTTTTTTTTGAAACAAAACACAATAGAATTGAACGTTGACAATTTTCTTCAAAGAAAAGTTTAAACTAGTTTCAAAATTTGAGAGCGTTTACGAACTACGAATAAGTCTCAAACAATGTTCGGTTGTTTCTTGTGAACTGAGATAAGAGTTGAGATTAAACCCCACACAAATTTTTCAAAAAACTCTTCTTTTCCTGTTCAAAGAAATAATCTTAGCTTTGGATTTTGGACTGTTAATTTTAGCAGTTGTGATGTTCAGGGACTGACAGGTACATTATAACATTTACTTTATTATATGTTGGATGTAGTTTGTTTGTGTTTGCTAGTGCAAGGTCTATATGTGTCAAGTGCTGATAGATTTAGCCTTAAGTGTTGAGCTGGAACCCTAGAATGCTGGAGTATATATGTAACACCCTCGAAAATCTTAATGACAGCGGAAGACTAATTCGGGTGTTACTTGAATGGAGATCATAGTCAATAATTATAGAAAACGACTCGAAAGAGACGTTTTATTAATAATAGTTATCATTCATCAAAAACTCATAGTTGTTACAAAACGTTGTAAATAGATCAAGTTTTTTTCCCAGAAGAAAGATCATGAGTTTGAAAGAAATGACAACTTTTATGTTTTACACCACCAGATAAGCCTTGTCATGCCCCATTCCGCGCGTTAGTCATACTCTTCACTGATTACCTGAGATAACATGCTTAAAAAAGGCCAACAAAAATGTTGAGTGAAATCCATAGGTTTAAAATAGTTGAACACAAGTATATGAGCATGATCATTGTAAACTAACAATATCATAAGAAAATCACAGATTATTATGCGCTAAGCTTATGAAACCAAGACTCAACTGCATACACCGAATTACGAGTGTACGTAAGTATGCCCCAAAGGAGGTAATAGCCAATTACCTAAAGAAATTCAAATATGGTGTGCCCGGTTATTTCTCTATAACCAAAGCGGGTCGTTAATCCCGTAGTACTATTCGCGATATCTGCGTTCACTCGCGGTGACTAATGGTTTATGATCGGGGACTTATGGCTAAATACTTGGCGGTACCAATAATCAAGATGAGAGCATTTATGAAAAACATTGTGTTCTAGTTAGAGCATGTATCTTCCTCGCGGGGTTTGCAAAATAAAGTAAAAGCGAGGCTATGAACTCACGCGAGGATAATGAACAAGCACGACGGATCAGCGCAATGTAGCGGAGGTTCCAAAGCGAAACCTAAAAATGATGAGATGGCGAGTCTCAGTAAAATGAGCATTTTGGTTCGCGACCAAAATAATAGAGCATTGAATATTCTTATTCAATAGATCATTGGATTGTCCAATCCAATAGTGTGCGTAGGGGTGTCAAATGGGTCAACCCGACCCGACCCGAACCTGACCTGAACCCGATAAGGCCTTATAGGGTCGGGTTGATTCGGGTCGAACTTAGCTTATCGGGTTTATCAGGTCAACCCGATTAACCCGATAGTGTTATAGGGTCGGGTTAGGGTCTTAATTAGTTAGTTATCGGGTTATCGGGTTGACCCGATATACTTGATAAGCTATAATGACATATTTAAAAATCTATAAACTTTGAACTAAACTCATTTATCCCAGTCCATTAGTCGCAAATTTGTATATGTCAGCTGCGGATTCTTGAATATGTTAGACCGCAAAAGGTTGATTTTCTCTCATGGTAAGTTGCAACACGTCTTATTATGCGAAACAATAACATGGTTATATAACGAATAACATGGCATTTACATGAAAGTTAATAATGGGATAAATTTTGCTAAAGTTGCACTGGAATATTTTAGGTCCTATCATCAACTATACTTGTTTATTAAATACAAGTAAGGTTTACCATGCATGATGCTTGTTGACGTTTATGATCTATCATACTTTTTGCAACACCTTCCATAATATAAGAATCATAACGATAAATAAATGAACGCATCTTAAGAGTTAATATTGAAGACATTATTTACTGGTAGTAGATGATATAATTTATATATGGTAAATTGTGGCTGTGCTTCTAAATTTCTTCTTTCATTTGATTTCAACCCCAATAGTTTGATTGATACCGCCTTGTTAATGATGTTTTAGAATCATTCAAAGTGATATTCAGGAAAAGAACCTGTGACAATATCTATTGTGACCATAGTTTAAATAGCATCCCGTATATGTGTATAAAGCAACATTCAATAGGAGCAAATTGTGAGATGAGATTAACATGCAACCCGATAACCCGATAAGCCGTGACCGATAACCCATGACCCGATGGACCGAACCCGATGGACCCGATACCTTATAGGGTCGGGTTGCGGGTTAGTTTTATATTTTCAAAACCCGATGGACCAGGCCGATAAGCCTCAAGCAGGCCCGATAACCCGATTGACACCCCGGTATGCGTGCTTAACGTTTTAAGTTAATTCGTGCTACATTGTCTTAATTAATGATCCTCACTTACGCATAAGTGAAATGTTTTCCCGTTGTGATCTTAATAGATTTGTTGAGTATTTTAACGTGCTTAGATTCCCGTGTGTTTTATCGGATATATATATATATATATATATATATATATATATATATATATATATATATATATATATATATTATATATATAATATATATATATATATACATTATATATAAGAGGAGGCATGCTAACATAAAATACATTATATTAGCATCCCATAATGTCAAGTCATATTTCCATGTCATCATTATATTTATGTGGCATTTTTTTAATTTTTAAATGACATGTGGCATTTAATTAATATATGTACAATTTTTTTTAAATAAATTGTAAATTTCGTTTTTTTTTTTTTTTTTTGTTATTTTTGAATTTTAAAATTATTTTATTAAAAAGAAGACATTTGTTGGAGTTGAACTTAGATCATTCATGTGTTTTGTAAACAACTTACCACTAGAGTAGATTGTTTTTTGATTTATATCTTTCAAATCAATATAAATAAGGAGATTATAAAAAAATTATGGAATTTTTATTTTAGGTATGTATTTTTTGAAGATAACAATTAAAATAAATTATGATATATATTACTTAAAAGATAAATATACCATATATATTTTTAACCTATTTTTTTTTGTGTAAATACACCCTAATATCTTATTCCTAAACATAATTATCCCTAAAACTATAATCGACTTTTGAGTTTAATAGGTGAAGAATATCGACTTTTTTGTTTTACAGGTGAAGAATCATTTTTTTTTGTCGAGTTTGAGTTTAACATATTTTTTTATCAGATATCATATATTGTTTTTACTTTGTTATGATATCGATACAAGGATGGAGTCCCAAAATGATCAAAGCGGGTTAAGACAAAGTGCAAGGATTTCCAAAGGAAACAAAGATAATAATGTTCAAGACAATGGTAGGTTTTTTCTATTGTCATCAACAGGTTTAGTTTTTTTTTATAAGTTGAGCTTTTTATATTTTGCGATTACCTTAATAGTGTATGTGTATTTGTGGGTGTATCTATTGGTTCTTAATTCTGATTTGTTGGTTGAACATCAAGTTTGTTGGTTTCACTCTTGTATGCGTGTAAATCTTTTTGTTATGTAATTTGGTTCATGTTGTTGGTCTAATGTTGGTTTTATTGGTGTTTTCAGCTGAATGCAGATAAAAGTCCTTTCCAGCGAACATATGCAGGACAGGTGACTTTTTTTACAGGGTTTGGGATTAAATTTTGGACATTTTAAAGTTAGTTATAATTGAAAAGTTAGTTCATGGTCAGACTAACTACGTTCCAGTGTATATGGACTCTTACAATCTTTAATAAGTCTTTTGGTTACGCTAGGGATAGATAATATCATAAAAACGTCAATCTTAAATCTGTTACATGATCCACATTAGTTTGCATGATAGAATGAGTATTAGCTATTGGTGCTAGGTAACATGAAGTTAGCTTCTCATGAATTTTCTAGATTGCTTTTGTGTCACAAAAATTTATTGACTTGATGTAGTGACCTATCCTACAACAATTTTACATGTCAAGGACCCGATCGACCTACATGCAGATCGAACATGTGAGGATGTTTCTCTTTGTATTCTTATTTTTTTCTTTACGTAAAACTGTTTCTCAGTTGATAGCAGTAATTGATATTTATTCTCTTCTTCCTGATTTTACCAAGAATCTACAACTTAACTTTAGAAGTTCTTCAACAGGGAACACACTATAAAATATAGAATCATCTTTACTTTCATTGTGGTGACTAATACTAATTGATCGTTTATTTCTATTTTCGACAGGAAGGATACAGTTCAATGCGAAACAAATTTTGTATGTCCCAAATGTAAGTACTCCTTTACCAAAGCATACATCTTTTTTATTGGACTTCATATTTAAACTTTTTGGAACGTTCCAGCTAAATTACATGCTTCCCACCACCATTATTACCGTTTATAATTGTGTGTTATATCATTACAAAATTTGCATTTTTACGTGTACAATTTGAATGAAACTATGTAAAAGATTGTATGCATTAATACATGTGGGATAACTTTTGACCTTTATGATTGCTAATGCTATCAACAAGGTTGAATCGAGATGGTGTCTTATCTATCGAGTCTTCGTCTTCTTTTGACACAACCGTCGATGTTGAAGAAGGAATAGAGGTTTATACCACATAACAATCTTTCAGCCATGATTATATATTATATCTGAAGGTATTAATTAATGTTTCTTTAAGGGTTCGTTATGTGTATTTGCATATTGATAGAGGATACATCTCTCCACAATTTGTGACCATGCCCGAGAAACTTTTGGTTGAGTTTGAGAACAGAAACAAAAAACTAACTTATCCACGTTAATTATATGTGTGAAGCTTACGTAAATGTTATTGACCATCAAATCATTCCCATCTGCTACTTCCACATTTGGCGGGAGTGTTAGCATAATTACTAGAGGTAAATATGTGTATTTATTTGTAATATATAAAGCATTGTATATGTTATTTAGAAGATTATATATGTCATTGTAAGGTATGACATTTTATTGTTTCATTAGGTATGAATGAATCATTGCGGAGTTTACGATCAGCGTGTGCGAGAAAATAAATGATGCTCGCAGTCGCCAAAGGCCCCAACATACTATCAACTAAACGGTTTCCATTTAAATTGGTATCTTATTATTGTATGTTTGTTGTAGCTAGATGCTTACACCCCTCGATAATATCTCAATGACTAAGGATGGATACATGACATATGTCTTTTAAATCCATGGCTTTTATGTAAGTATATAATGAATTTGTTTAACAACGATTAAGTTGGTCTTTGTAAATGTAAGTAATAGCAATTGGCCTTATTTTGGTAAATGAAGGATGCCGATTTTGCTCTCCAAGAAAGCAATTTTACTTTTAGTCTTTGCTATACATTTTGCCACCCTATGTGGTTGGCACATCATACGCGATAGTTCATGCCTTGATAATCAAAATTTAATTATGGGCTACAGTTTGGTAATTAGTATAATATTCGTGTTTACTTCTGATCATTTGAATTACTCATTGTGATTGTTGTTTAGGACCCTCATGTTCATCTATTGCATATGGAATGTCTAAAGTACTGGGACCATTTCATGTCGATAAAGATGGAAAGTCGATTTACTTGGACCCCTATTCTTGGAACACCGGTGAGAGTTATTTACTACTCTTACGATATTTAATATGAGTTCCAGTAAAAGAAAGATTATTTTAATTGTTTTTATTTGATTTGCAGTTGCAAATTTATTGTTTATTTATTCACCGGTTGGGATTGGCTATTCTTACTCAAATACATCTTCAGATATTGAGAGCAATGGAGATAAAAGAACTGGTATAGCTTCAACCTTTGTATCTATGTGTATCTTCATGATGGTCATACAGTTCCCATGATTTGCTTTGTGTTGCAGCTGAGGATTTACTTCAATTCCTACTTAATTGGCTTGAACGGTTCACTCAATATAAAGGACAAGATTTCTATATGACAGGTGAGAGTTATGCAGGTATAGAATTTGCGACCGTTTAAGTAGTCAGAAATTTGAATTTTTATGGACTATCAAAAAACTAAGTTCGGTATTCAAGTTGACATAAATTATGTGAGTCGTCAAGAGAAAAAAATTCAGCTACATTGCAGTTCCTTTTTTAGTCGTATCTACTGTGATAAGAAAGCGTTCTTAGTTCTGTTTCGTAGAATGTGGGTCTCCAAAACCTGATGTCGTAGATTCAAATATGTAGCTAATTACAAGGATTCCGTTATGGTATAATTTTAACTTATATTAACTACATAAGTCATCTTTGGTCTTATTTACCTTGATATGTGGTTTGTCAATATTGGTCTGGATGAATAAATCTTTGTTGATCTGCATTAATGCTTTTATCAAGTATATCTTAATTTAATTGGGTTCTCTATCAAATTATCAAAAAGATATAAAAAACACTGATTACTTTTACGAACTTAATCCTGGTCCTCAATATGATTTTCCATGATCCTTACCATATAGGTCATACGTAATGATCGACCATAACAAATAAAGTTGCAGTGTGTTTCTGCAGAAATAAAAGGAAAGGGCATGGTGTCTTTGACTGACGTACCTCAAGCCACTTTGCTTCATAGTGAAGAACCACATGTTGCGATAAGTACTACATCTAACATCAGAAAAGTTACCATTTCATTTTTTGAATTTCAGCATCTTCCTATTATTTCTGTTCTTTCTCGGTATTATTTGAAAATACTTTTTTTTGCTAACCTAGTGCATTAAAATGTTTTTTTTACTACCTCATAGTTTTCACTTGGGATGATGATTGCATATAGTATCAAAGCATTGTCGTGAAACTCATTGCCATTTCTGCTTCAATGAACTACTAACAGATATTGTTCCATGACCATCCTTTTCAATGGCTTTATATTGGGTTTTTACATTTGTAAGTCTCGGATCTTGATGATCATATAGAGATTTTTTTGTTCTCAGTAGATATTATGTGAAAATTACATTGTACATGTTGTTTGGATAGCGGATAGCCTACTCTCTTCTTATGAGATGTTTCGGACCTGTGCGTATTAATGATATATAATAGCTTGATTAGGGGCTATTTTGGAGAGCTTATTGCAGCAAGTAATTAACCTTGAATCATGCTTATTAGGGGTTTGGATAGCTTATTTCAGCAACTACTTAACCTTGACATGTTGTTACGTATGTTTTCATGTTTTCGAGCTTTATGCAATATGCAAGTGCTATTTGTTAATGGGTTTTGTTTAGTGTGCTAGACTCTATTTATTGAGTTCTTTATAATGAATATATTTGAGCTCTTCAAATCATAAAATGAAGCTAATATTGAGTTATAAGAAGAATATCACGAAAAGCGTATCGACTCTCTAAATGGAGAATCTAATCTTTGTCATCCGGTAATTTTTAGTTTAGCAGTATTTTTTATATCTTTTGTGTATCATTGGTTGAAATTCAGGCTAAAATACTAAAGTTTAACTTATTTTCAACTGCTAACTATAAAGGGCTATTTCAGAGACATAATATATACTTAAGAAGATGCCTATATGTACAATTCATGATATACCTTACACTTTTATTTAAAACCTACAAATAAATAACCGATAGACCCGTCTGGAAAACCCGAAATCGATCTGATAAGCCATTAACCCGACCGGAAAACCCATTTGACACCCCTAGATTCATCTGGCTTAGGTGCATCACCACCTGGGGACATATGCTTAAATGAGATGATACAGATGGTGGATCATCATTTGTGTTGCGACTTGGGGGTGGGCTATGAGTTTTTAAGAATTCATAATTGGAATCCATCTAAAGACGGGCCTAAACATACCTTTTATTTTCTCAGGTTGATATACCAACTGGTGGTGGAACAACCAGTGGCCTATCAACTCTGTTGACTTCCATTGGTCGCAGTCTTAGTGTTACGATGGCTGTATCATCATACGATTGTGGAGACAGAGGAAACAGTGACGAGTTCACATGGGGTTACAACAGGCACTTGGTTATTTGATCATTCATTCACTAGGCTCCCAGGTATATGTACAGTTTTTTCTTTGCATATATTATCTTGATGTTCCAAATATATGTACCTAACAACATTTCTAAAGTTTAACAATAGATTTTTTACTTGTTTTAGCAGCACTTAAAATTTGAGCAGTCCTGCTACCATGTTTTACCTTACTATTTTGATACAATAAATAAGTACTTTTGAGTGTTTGGGTAGAGATTAACAGCTTTATGCATTTATAAACGTATTTAAACGCTTTCAGTAAGTTGAAACTTACTTCAAAAACCACATTAAGGCTTTACATGGAAGTAGTTCCTAAGAATAAGCGAACCCTGTTGGTTTAGCACAAGACACCCTCTTGGAATCTAGCAAGCTACAACTCGGTACCATTCTTGACCATTCAACACAAATATATGTGAAACACTTCACACCCGGATCAAACCCCAATCCCAGTGGTGAGATCAAGCCTGTAGAAGGAACTCCATTTGACTTCACGATTGAGAAAAAAATTGGCACTTCAATCCATGAATTTGGTATAGGGTAAGACCGCAATTTTGTACTTGAGATTGTGTTGAAGAAAAACCACGCTTAAAACATTCCGCCAAACTTAAGGATCCATCTAGCTCACGGGTTCATAACTTACGGACCAATGCACCGGAATTTAATTTTACATGGCTAACTATGTGAATGGTATTGTTGGGAAATGGGAGTCGTGTCGAAAAGCATGGACGGTATGCTTAGAGACACACTTCGAATGCCATCAACCAAACGAACTTTCCTCGATTGTAGTTCACCTTGTGAAAAGTATCGACCTGATATGGTCTATGAGTTTTCGGTGAGCAATGTGTTCTTTTAATTTATAATATGAAAGTAGATTCGAATAAGTTGGTGGACTATGTGAGATTGATTTTTAAATAAAGTTTATGTAGTGTTAATAAGTTTTTGGATTCTTTTATAATTTGGAAATTTATTGGATGTATTGTCAATCCTTTCTTGGTCTGCTACTCAGGTTGCAAGGAACTATTGATAGTTTTAAGGTTGATATACATCTACTAGGCTAGGTCCAAAAATATGTTAACAAACCCACCATATTTCTACACCTAAGAGTTTTCTTCACTATCTTGAAATCTCATCTCTGTCAGGAAGATGACCATTATGGCATTATCCTTTATTTGATAGAAATAACCACGCTACGTGTCCCTAATTCTATAGAGATCAGATTATTCGTGTTTGATGTGAAATTCTTATTTTGTAAAAGAAATATATTGTGTTCGGTTGGAGGAGGAGGAAGATGCATGTCAACATAATCTAATAAGATTGACGACCAATTAAAGTCGATGAAGCTGAAACAGTAAACACTTGACAACCTCTACCAAAAAAGGTATTTTAAGATTTTTTTTACTTGGTTGTTTTGTTAATTATCTGATTATTGTGTTTTCACCATAATAAATCATTTCATATCATTATGAGATTACTTATTCAAGTAAATTACTAACGAATAAGCAGTTTTGAGTGTTTGGATAAGTTGCTTTTTCGCTTAGTTTGCTTAGAAATTTGCATTCAAAGTAGGTTGATGTTTGCTCATTTTTTAGCGGATACGCACTATAATATAAGCAATTCCAAATACCTTTAGATTCAAATAAATGTAATTATCTTTTGGAATCAGTTTATTTTTCAATATAACTACATGATTGTGGTGATGATTGATCAGTTTTATGTTACAGGTTATGGTAATAAGGGGCAAACATAAAGGAGAAACTGGCACAATTAAACGTGTCATTCGCTCTCATAACCGTGTTGTTATTGAGGGAAAGAACTTGGTAATTATCAATTTGTTACATGTACGTGCACTCACTTTGAAAAAGTATTTATGTAGGTAAAGAAGCATATAAAGCAAGGGTAAGGCCATGAAGGTGGTATATTTATAGTAGAATCCCCTTTCCATGAAGTTGACTCTACCTACATGATTTGACCCGACCTACTTTCCTCTAATCATTACCATATAGGGTTAGATCACTGTGGTGGCATTTGATTTTATTCAGGGATTCCTTTAAAAAAAACAAGAAGGTTATGTACGAGAGATATGGTGCTCTTTTTGGACTACGAAATGAAGGAGGTGATGAAGCAGTTGCTGCCATAATAGAATCTTGCAGATGATGAGTTTTTCATAGTCAGATGGCACACATATGGAAAGTAAAACATGCATTTAACCCTTTCGTTCTGTTTTGTTGACTTCTGTTTATGCATCGATTGTGTTCGATATACCTTTCCCATTTTCTTGCTTGCAATATTTTATAAGTGTATCAACTATTGTTTTCGTATGAACACACAAGGTTATGCCTATAGGATGGAATTAAATATCTCAGCCATTAAATTTTGTGATTAGTCACCCGTAGTACTGGTGTTGAGAATACACAGGTCCATCCATTAGATGATAGATTGATAGGCCGGTTGAGAATATCTCAGCTAAAATTATTGGAAGCTCATAGTGTCTCATTCTTATTGAATCTCAGTCTTATTAGAATTTATTCCTTTTTCCTTACTTTAGGTTTTTATACTTGGAAGAAGATCCGCACACTATACCTGTTTTTTCATGTTAGAGTAGTATTTTAACGTGGCTTTATGCACATCATAGTTCGTAATCTGTATGGTCATTAACATTGTTTCAACCTACTGAACCTCCTATAGGCTTATATTTGTGAAACTTAAGAGGAGATATCGTGATAACTATTATCTTCTATTCAAACAATTATTTATAAATGTAGGGTTTATAAGATTTTGGGAGTAGTTAGGAAGTTTGATTGATACATATTTCTGGCTGTATATAAAATCTGGGATCATGTTATTGTTTGATAGTTCAAGGACAAGGTTATCAAAATACATTTCTCACTTGGAACGCTCCTGCTTCGAGTAATGTCACTATCTACAACTATTCGGTTGGTGTTTTTTGTCGTATTCTTTAGAAATCATTTGTTACTGAATTCCTTATTTAAAAAAAAAAAAAAAAAGACTAACAAGTTTATATAGGTTGATCTATCCTTACCTAGCCATCTGTATGAACTTGAATCCATTCCACCTGTTTGAACAACAACCATTTTGATCCATTTGACCCTCATCTCAATTGGCCTTTTTCAACCATAATCCATTCTTCACCAACCCATCATGCTATCTCTAATCTCCCTGATACTTTCATATACTTTATGCATACTACACTCATTCATAAATTTTTATCACATGACAGGAAATGCCAAACCAATTTCATGAATTCTCTTAGTACTCATTCATAAATATTTTTTGTTGATGACCTTTCTTCTGTGGATAGGTTATAGGTATATGTTGCTTGATAGTAACAAGTGGGGTTATCAATATTTGGCTGTCGCAATGGTAAACAAACCTCAAGTTAATTATTGAACATAAGTTTAAGGTACATTTTGTGTTTTACAAAGGGATAAACATATTAAAAGTGAAAATATTTTAAATCAACAACTATAACATAAAAAAAATAATCAAACATTTAATCTTCATCGTCGCTAATGTTGTGGTGAACAACATAATTATCGCTTTCTCTTGTCCGGCTACACGTAGTTGGTTGATTATTTCATCCGCCTTCTTTACATTAGACATCATGTTATTCTAAATGTTGTTATGATTCGACTTAATCTTATGCCAAGTCCGTTATAATATAACCCGTATGGTCCTAAGCCCCATCGATAAAAAATGCCATTTAAATTAAACAGGAGACAATTCCCATTTGCCTTGAGTTTCGTAATGACTATGAATAAAAGTCAAAGACAAACATTGACTCATGTCGGGATATTTCTACAATGTCCAGTATTCTCACATCGACAACTTTACGTCGCTGTATCTAGAGCTAAAAGCAAAAAGGGTTTGAAAATTTTGTGTTGTGACAAAGATGGAAAATACGCAAACTCAACAACAAACGTGGTGTATAAAGAAGCTTTATTTCACATTGGATGACAACGCCGATCAAGTACTTTGTAATTCATCGTTATAGGAACTTCTCATTATTCTATATTTGTTAACAAATAACCATTAGTTCTCATTTGATATTAAATTCCTCAATATCTACAAGACGTCCCTCTTAACTGTTTAAGTTGAAATACCATAAATATTGTACGATAGCCTTAGTTACAAAAATGCATAATGCTTTCACATTATGAACATCCTCAAGGCTCTTGCCCATACAAAAGATAACATAAACTTTTATTCATACACATTTGCATAACTGATTCATGAATTAAAAAAAACATAGGACCATTGTTTCATTTAACTTATAACCATGACCACTTACTATATAATAAGAGTATATTTGTTCTACTAAATCCTAAAAATAAAAACCACAAATCAAAATACTTACCTGCTTTTAGTCGTTTAATGGATTATGGTAACATCAATTATAGATCTTAACCCTTTCATTTAAATTTTAATTACTTTTTAGTATATATATTTGATCCACAAAATCATAAAAATAAAAACGACAAGTCATACCCGTCCATCGGACGGGTTTTATATATATATATATATATATATATATATATATATATATATATATATATATATATATATATATATATATATATATATATATATATATATATATATATATATATATATATATATATATATATATATATATATATATTTTGATACATGGGCCTAACTAAGAGGCTAAAAGAGACCTAATGCATAAATTAATTATGCGATGCTGATCTTGCACAATTCATTTATCATTAATCTCCTTAAGGCCTCTTTAGTTAGGTCCATTATCATTCCATATATATATATATATATATATATATATATATATATGTTTTCATATATGAAATATGTTCATCAATATCCAGAAAATAATACGTTCACTTGATCAAAATACTCGTTTTTATGAAGTCACGATAAGATTGTAAGTTTTTCTAAACTTTTTCCGAATTTACACTTTTTACCCTCAAGTTACGAAAAGTATGAGTTTAGTCCCTCAAGTTTGAGGAATTTACACTTTCTACCCGAAACATATTTTATAACAAAACTTTCAGAAATAACATTTTTAATCCTTCAGTAAAGCTGATTTTACAAAAACAGTCATTCTAGTTTTATTTATTTGCTTTAAACCTCTACTTTTCAAACTTGACATTTTCAACCCAAAACTTATCTATAACTAGATTTGGTAAATTACACAACGGGTCCTTGTGGTTTTGTTCGTGCACATGCAACGTATAATTTACTCCTTATACTTTCGAAAATGGTCATATTAGCCCTTAGACTTCTCATGCATTCTTATTATACGTATAAAATCACTCCTTTAACTTTCAAAATGTTACAGTTTTAACCCAAAGACAACAAGATTTTCATTTTAGGTCCGAAATATATTTTTAGTACATGAAAACTTTTCAAAACGTTCACAACTTATTTCTAGCTTATAATTAGTGCTTATTGGCTTATTTTCATTCTATTGGGCCGGGTAAGGTTTTAATTGGACATTGTTTGGGCTTAACGGGCTTAAGTGTTGGGCTTTAGGCCCGTATGGTTTATCGTATGAAATAATTGGGTACGAGAGGTTCCTAGGGGTTTTGCTACGTATGTTCAACCATTCTTAACGTGTAACTAGTGAGTAGGTGTCGTGTGGTGAAACGTCAAGCATGACAAGAGGTTTATAGTGCGTATAATCATTTTAACGTGTGATATAACATAATATAACTTAGTGTGAAGAGGTGCGTACGATGTTTTAAACGTGTGATATCCTATACCAGTGAAATGAAACAAGTAGAGGTATTATGAAATGGTTTTAGTAACTTACTACACTTCAAAAAGTGGGGAAAACGGATTAGATGATGATGCGAGACCCCGTGTTCTCCTTATAATGCTACTCGACTAATATTTTCCTTATGTTTCCTCTAACCCTTGCTTTCGCACGCCTTGTCTTCCTTTCCTTTGATACCCACAGTAGACGATTTATGATGTTGTGTGAGTGTAGATGTGTGAGAGTTGAATGTGAATATGTGTTTGTGAGTTTGTCTAAGTTTGGCGACAAGGCTTATAAAGAGATAGGTGGTATGGCTTCTGTACTTGTTTATACTACCTCTTACATGTTCCTAAACCTAATACAACATGTGTGGAAATGTGTTATGGGCGTGCATGATGGCAGCTAGATTTGAGGCACGATTTCTTGTTTATTCGACACTAGAAAACACGAAATCCATTGGGTAAACAAGTCAACATAGGTCAAATGAGATTAAAGTAATGCTTAACGTCTTGCCCCCTCCTTTCCATGTCAATATTAGTTTAGGGTGTCTTTGGCCATGTCTTGCCCCCTCCTTTCCCATATCACTCGTAACGTGTGACAAAAAAATGTGGCTTTGTTTATTTGATGGTGTCATTTGGTTCCTAGTTGGGTTTGTTTGTTGCTCGACCAGTTCTAGTTCAAAGGGAAGGATTTTCCTAAACTTTGCTAGGGAAACCTTTGAGTAGGATTATTAGATGTGCTTGTCTCATTTTTTTTTTGGATCGACCGGTTACACAACACAAGAAATGGGACATATTGCAAGTTTGCTAATAATTTTTGTTCATGGGCTTTGGGGTTGGGTTTGTAGACGAGGCCCGAAATGAAAATGAAATATTGGGCTCTCTTGTTGATTCGTGTACCAAGGTTAGGCCCAAGGTAATTATTAAGGGTATTGGGCTTGAGTTGAGACGAGGCCCAAAAGGGAAAATGGTGTGGGCTTGATCCGGTTATGAGGCCCATTGACAAGTTAGGTTGGGTCACGAGGTGATATAAAGTTCAACAAGTGCTGAGGCCCAATACGAATTTTAATATATTTTTGTTATAAATTAATGCGCATTTTACAAATTTTTACGTATTCGTTACGTATTTTAAGGTTATCAGGATCGTGGGGAATTTTATTCTGATCACAACGGTATATTTATGAACGCTCAAGCTGCTTTGATCATGCATATGCCAAATGATATGCAAATATGATGTTTAGAAAATTTCATGATAAAATAAATCGTGCTTAATTTCTGATTAAAGCTTTAAGTACATTGAAATTTTTCTAGGAGCTTACAGTACCTACCCCTTAAGAGAACCGCGTCCCGTGGTTAAACTCACAGAGGTTGTCATGAGTGATCTAGATGAACAAGTGGGAATACTTGGAACGCATTACATCCTCGCGCTCCCAGGTGAACTTTGCACCTCGTTTCTTGTGATTCCATCGAACCTTAACGATAGGAATGCGGCTTTGCTTAAGCCTCTTGACTTCCCTGTCCATGATCTCAACGGGTTCTTCGACAAAGCTAAGTTTGTCATTGAGCTGGATGTCCTTGAGAGGTACGACAAGAGTTTCATCCGATAGACACTTCTTAAGATTCGAGACATGGAACGTGTCATGTACTCGACTAAGCTCTTCGGGTAGTTCGAGTTTATATGCCACTGGACCAATTCTTTGAAGAATTTTGAACGGTCCGACGTATCGAGGTTTGAGTTTTCCTCTTTTTTCAAATCTGACCATCCGTTTCCAGGGTGATACTTTGAGCATTACTCGGTCTCCGACTTGGAATTCCATTGGTTTCCTTCGGGCATCTGCATAGCTCTTTTGTCTATCTCGAGCTGCTTGCAGTCGTTGCCTAATTTGCATTATCTTTTCTATTGTCTCTTGGACAATTTCGGAACTGTGAGTTGTACTTCTCCAACCACGCCCAAAGTTGGCGATCGCATTTTCTTCCATATAGTGCTTCAAAAGGAGCGACTTTAATCTTGGCGTGATAATCATATTGTAAGAGAATTGACGAGGTAAGTGCTTATCCATCCTTTTCGAAATCAATCACACATGCTCTTAGCATGTCTTCCGAGTTGGATCATTCTTTCACTTTGTCCATCTGTTTGAGGATGGTGCGATACTCATATCCAAGTTGGTACCCATGGCTTTTTGAAGTGTTTGCCAAAATCTCGAGGTGAATCGGCTATCACAATCAGATATGATAGAGATTGGTACACCGTGATGAGAAACAATCTCTTTGATGTACAGTCTAGCGAGTGTAATCATCTCGTCGTTCTCCTTGATTGGCAAGAAATGAGCGGACTTTGTAAGACGGTCTACAATGACCCAAATGGTGTCAAAACCATTAGAAGTTCTCGGCAACTTTGTGATGAAATCCATTGTGATTATTTCCCATTTCCATACGGGAAGTTCTGGTTTTGTTAACAATCCTGATGGCTTTTGGTGTTCAGCTTTGACTTTCAAACATGTCAAACACTTACGGGCGTATTCGGCGATATCAGCCTTCATGTTAGGCCACCACTACAAAAGTTTTAGATCTTGATACATCTTGTTGGGACTAGGATGTATGGAATACTTCGATTTATGTGGTTCATGCATGATGAGTTCTCGGATACCTCCGTAAAGTGGAATCCAACTTCGATTTTTGAAACATAACGTTCCGTCCGATCTCTTCACAAATCCATTCTCATTCTCCGGCACGCCATAAATCTTCTCATTCGGCCTATTTTCCTCTTTAAGTGCTTTGATCTGAGCTTCAAGAATTTTTTATGGTAGGGGTGAGTTGATTACCATTCCCAATGATCTCACTCTAAGTGGCTTAGGGCGATCTTTTCTGCTCAAGGCGTCGGTGATAACATCAAATAGTCATGTATATTAAGTGTCAATTTCCCCCGATAATGCTTGTAATTTATATCATTTGTATGGATTTACGCTTGTTTTCCACTTTCAGGTAAAATACGAGCATTGGAGCTAAAGAGACGCGGAACTGGAGAAATATATAAAGATTTATCACAGTATGCTATTTTGAAGAAGTTACGGCGTAACTCGTCTCTCACATTACGCCAAACTATTGCGTGACTCGGAAAACCAACTTATCGAAGGTTACTGGCGAAGCATGGAGTGGCGTAACTCTTTCCAAAGGTTCTGATCAGAAACTCGTCGAACATGAGCCTTCTCAATTTGAATCTTTGATAGCTTCCCCAAACCGACAAACATCGAATAAAGACCATTTCCTAAGTAGAGTTGAATACAAAGCGGTCTCATTGATTGAGCTCGGCACCACGAAGAACACGAGAACAAAGTAACAAGTTGAAACATTGATCGTCTCGGTGGTTATCCGTCCGGATTAGCGATTACGACCGATCACATGAACTGTTGTGCATCCCGATGTACACCTTACTCTTCGAGATTGACCAGTTGTCTAGTTGGGAACGATATATCAACATCTTCATTTTACCAAGTGCATTCGGTTATATAACATATAACCAATCGACACATAATGTACACATGTACCCAACAGAGTAGAGCGATGACATCCGCGTAACATGTTGAGTCACTAATCATCTCTGTGGATGTCAACTCGAAATAACTAAATTAGCTCGATCAAGTGAACATGTTGTGCATATAGCAGGAAGCACTTTATCATAAACCGAATATAAGATGTCGATAAGCGGTATCATCTCGCGTTCGAATATTCTTCGCATTTCTTCCAACTAAACACGAAGTAACAAAAACCAAGGTCTCGAGACCACTTCCCCAAAATAGTTGGAATAATATATCCTTCCCCAAATAGTTTTGATACCTCGAGATCGACCAAAACATAGTATATCCATAAACTTGAAATCTTGTGAGAAGAACTCAAATAGCCCAGTGAATCTGTGAGAATCAAGCTGCTACATAAACTCTCTCGACTATCTTTATCAACCCATATGTAGACAATTTGAAGTGACCACTTGTTGAAGAAAAACCCGATATACCAAACTTGAAGCGAAGTCGAATTCCCGCATTTGTGTCTTAAGCTTGCACTTAAAGATGGAAGAGCGATTGTCGAGAATCTATGCTTCAAGCAAATCTCTAAGTACTCACAACACAAACAAAGTATGAGACATTAACACCTCTTGCGTTTATCCGCACCGTCATATCGTGTGACCTTGAGTAAAACAAAGTAACTCCTAATAGTGATAGTTAACGGTCTTCAATCATCCACCTCATTGCTGGTAACTAGATAACCCAGTCTTCAACTCGAATACTTAAGCCGAGCAAGTTATCAAATAAGAACACGCCTTTGTGAGCGTCGACTTCAACCTCAAATAAGTTATAAATGAGTAACTTGAGTAATCAACTTGTGTCAAATGTCCAACACGTGAATAAACATACAATCGGATGTACATTGACCATTGGCTGAGCCGGAGCAAATGATTCCTCAACATCAATGCATTCTTCCTTACGGTATACATGTAGAAATTGATCCGGAAGATTTACCAATAATGTTTTTAAGCGGATGAGGAAGTCATTTTCCTTAATGTTCATGTGGTTGATTCTGAGTGCACATTGGAGAAGAGAAATGAAACAATGATCCGTGAAGATTTGGCAAAGGAGTACCAAAGAAGCGGATCACTATTCATGAGTGCAAGCTGCAATGATAGTCATTAACAACGCCTTGTGAAATGCGGAGATAAGGTTTCTTGAGAATTCCAAGAAGTACTTCTTAGATGGTGAACTAGTTGGTCGGTAGAAACAGGAGCATGAGCTTGATTTGGATGATCAACATTCGTTAGGGTTGGAAGTACTCGTCAAACATATCTTTGAAAAACAATGAATCCCGAACAATGAATCCCAATTATCCTTAGTAATTGAAGCATTAGGCGTTGGAGGTGTCATCAAAAATCAAGCAATGAATCATTGCTAAAGAATCGAAACAATTCTAATTGGGATTAAATTTTGGCTTTCAATCTCCCCGATTAGTGCTCTCCCTAAGCGGCGAATTTTCAAGAGTTCTTCGGCCGGATTAAGAAGAAGTCTTTAGATCATCAAATGCAATTAGTCTTTAGTCTTCTAATCATGTAGCTTTCAAATGTAGATTAGGCTGTAGACTCGACCTTCTTCAGATTATCCGAATGGGAAAATAGGCAGTTAACATCTTCTTCACACCAAAGGCATTCCGTTAACTTGTAAATAGCAAATCCCGCAATTAAAATCCTCCCGATCAAACAAAACGAGAAAGATGTTCATAAAAGAAATCGACCCGACAACTAGAAGCACTTTGTCATTTAATCATATCGACCGTGTGAAGATGCCAACCAACGGCTCTTAGAAGAAACTACATGTGAAGATGATCAGATAAGAAGAATCTCGGTTCTTACATGGGTTAGGAGCCGTTTGACCATATATTCTCAAATATCGATCAACCATGCAAAAATTCACGCTTCTTCTCCCCTCAGAATTGCATCTGGAGATGCCATTCTTGATTAACCAATGATTATCATCCAAATGTATTATATTACACTTCTCCCCATAAAATTAGCACATGATGTCGCCATCTTCATTATATTGAGCAAGAGGAATAGGAGTAATTATCGGTAGTCGGTTCACTTGATGGTGAGCGCATGGAAAAGCATGAAGCATGTTGATGAAGAATGTCGATGAGAATGGTCATGAAGATTTCTCTTCTTAAGAAGATAAAGCGCCTTGAAGCGTACACCTTTCTTTTCTTTGAGAGAGCGGGCTGAAGTGTTATCTGCAGAGCCTCATAGTGATGAAGTCTGAGGCTGAGGCGGTTGAGCAGACGTCATTGTTAAGAGCCACATCATATGTTTAGAGCGCGAATCCAAATACCAAGGGGCGATTTATGCGACACACTTTGACTGACGAGCGAAGAGCAGTGGAAACATTGGATCCCAGCGTCTTGATGGGTTCCTTTTGGTTAGCACAAACAGGTCTTTGAATCGTGAAACCCTAGATGCAATGGCATTATCCCAGGAGCCGAACTAGTAGAAACATCGAGACTTAGTCAAATGACATTTTGTGCTTAATGGGATTATTCTACCGGTTGGCTTCAAACCTAACAGAGCTATTCTGAGCATAGTGGATCTAGCTAAGGGTAAGGTTTGCCATTCGTTAATATTCGACTGTGGGCTTCCGAAATCCTACATTTGTAAACACATTCCTGTGGGTTTCCAAGATTGCTTAATCATTTAGCTCTCCAAACTTTCTTAAGCGGGTTATGAATCTTAGACCTCGAAATAACACATCACATTTATCATGATTACCGGAAAATAAACATGTTTTACATGTTTTGCGAGCAACATGAGGCCTCGAATTAATTTCGGTAAGCTTAGAGCTAATACTAGAACTAACACGACTCTTTTGTTCAAATCAAACTTCTTGTCCCTATGGTGTTCTTTCACTTCCTTATCATGAACACTTTTAGTTTTGCGTAATCCTATCCTTCTTTGCATTGCTTCTAGGTTTTGACCCGCTAACTTTAGTGTCAATCTTAACATCTGTAGAAATGTGATGGGAACATTACATGGCTTCACTACTTTACGCATTTACGGTCTAGAAGTCTTTGGGATCTGAAATTCTAGGAGGCACATCAAGGTTGCTTGCTTGAATTTTGACATGGAACAAGGCATATCAAGGGTCGCATGCTTGGCTTTAGGCATAGAACAAGGCACAACTATTCTATCTAGCCTATTGCTACATTTCGGACTTGTAACAATTACATACTCTAAGAGTTCACGAGATCGTTTGGCATCCATGCGGGCATAGGCTATAGTACTATCAAAGGTTTTCTAATCTTTCATCTTCAACAATCTCACGGAGACCCTTCAAACTTTCCTTAAGGTATGAGAGATATGCTTTATGTGCAGTTCATTATTCCTAATAGGCGGGGAATATATAACATATCGATAGCATATTTATCTGTCGAAACCTTAGGAGCAGTATTTGCAATTGGAGATTGGCAACTTTCCTTTCACCTCACGCTTGATTCTCAATATCGTTAAGTAAAGAAGTTATCTTTTCAATTTGTTTATCATGATTAACATTAAATGAATCACATAACTCTTTCTTTTGATCATTAACCTTTGAAATTTCGACTTTAAAACAATCATTTTCCTTTTGCAAGTTATCAATTATGTTTTGAAGTTGGAAATTCGAGAATCTAAAGGTGGAGGCATATAGAACCGATCGCATCCTTCTTTTACCTTTCGGTTGTGAAATTTGGGCTTTCAATCTTTTGATCGTGTTATAATGAGCTCGAATTTGTTCATCACGTTTGCTAATTTCAAAAGCGCATCAAACTCGAGGAGCATCGGAGGATGTCTTGATATTTGAGGTTTAACATTTTCTTTGAGATGTTGATGTTTTAATTGCAAAGCAAGATGTTGAACTTCTAATTTAGAATAATGTTTGACCAAGTTATCATGATCATCACGTTCTATTTTCTCATGCAATTTTGAATTTGTTGTTTCAAGCTCAATGACACGATCATGGGAGACTTTCGAACAACAGATAATTCATGAAATTGAGAAGCATTAATGGAACAATTTGTAGCGATGAAAAACACATCTTGAGCAATACATTGAAATCGATTCTCATTCGGTGTATGCAAGTTCTTCCTTTCAATCTCACTATATTTTAATTCTCTCTCATAACTAACCTCAACAATCATTGCATCAATACCTTTTCCATTTCTTTAATATCGAATCGTCCCTTTTAAGACTCTCAAATTGATCTTTTAGTTGTTTAAAGAAAGGCATGACCTCAGTTAAATAGCATTCTTTAGTTTGCTCAAAACCTCTTTCCCTTGATTATACGGTTGGGTGTGATCCTTTTCTTACAAGTTTTCTCAAAATCAACAAATAGTTGAAAGATAACATATTCATGATTAAGGTCTTGCTTTTAGTGGCAAGAGATCTAGGAACTAAGTGCATTGGTGTATTAGGAGGATACAGTTGATTTAGGCGATTTCCACAAAGATTCTTTTCAACAAGATTTTCACTTTTTGCATTTCCATATCCTTTTCCGAACACTTGTTCGGGGTTAATAAGTCGAGGCTTAAACTTGTTCAAGGAGATCCAATTTTCTTTAGTGTAATTATGGGGTTTGATCGTTATGTTATTCTTTTTACACTCGGGATCTTCTAACTTCTTATTCATTTTCTCCAGTGACTTCATGATTTCTTATCTTCCTCGGTGCACTCATCATGACTAGGTTTACACTGGGCTTAAGGATTTCATTACCATCATAAAGCACCTTATGAGCAATTCTAGCCTTTTAATTACCTCTGGTTTGGTTCCTCAACAAGGGAATGCTATGCTTATCGCTTAAGACTCGATGCTTAGTGATCATGTGAGCGGTTTGAATGGTATTCCTTATACGTACAACTTATTTTCAAGCTTGTTTTCAAAGTTTTAGATTGGAAAATCATTCAAAAGTTTTGATTCCTTAGCCTTGAATTCTTGCTTAAGCATTTTAACATTTTCTTGAAGTTAGTGTTTTTGCTTAGCAGTTTTGGAAAGCTTTTCTTGCAAGGAGTTTAACTCTTGTTTTAATACTTCTTCTCTAAAATTACTTTTCTAATAATTATGCGCATTTGGATATCCATCTCACCTTTCACGAGTGGTAAGTTCAAACTTAACACGTTGTTCGTATATCAACTTGATCCTTATAGGTATTGAGTTCGTGGTCGAGAATCATCGAGCACAAATGTAGTGTACTCATGCAATCCATAATCATCATTTTGAGAAGAAGATGCATACCTAGAGTGCTGCGAAACTTTCATGCAAGTTTCCTCTGCATTAACGTGCCGAGGTTGTGGCGGTGCATCTCTATCTTAGTACATCCGAAGCTTCCATGTAGCGTTCCTTTGCATTAGCTTGCGGGTTGTGGTGGTGCACTCTCTCTCTTGTGGACATGAGCATGAAGATTCTATTTTAGCATTGTCCAGACTCATCATTATTTGTTTTCTCTAACATTACGCATTCGGCACCACCCGATTCTTCACGGATACATTACCCGACTTATCACAACAATCTTTCAAGCTTTGACACTCCTTCGTCTTCGTTCTTTTATGCGGTTTCCTCGTGTACTTTTCACATTATCCATGAGTTGGATAAATGTCTCAAATGCTCTAAGTTCAACGCCAGCTTCTTGTCAATGTAGGTAAGTCTGGCGGAAAAGAGCACTACATGTTCGATCCCGGTATGGATAACAATGAATGAGGTGCGAGATGAAGTAGTGATAGGGCTCGATGCTGCATTTCATTTGCATGGCATTCGTAACTATATTAGGTCAAATGAGGTTCCACGGAGATCTCACGATACTTACGTCGTAACTATTGCATCTATTATGACGTAACCGAAGTTTATTGAAGACTACGGCGTAACCACTCATTAGGTTACCGTAACCAGCAGATCTAGTGCAAAATACGAAGAATAGAAGGTTACAACAGAACTTTATATTAGTTACGCCAGAACCCGGATATGGCCTATAAATACCCCACTAATTCCAAAGATTTCTAATCATCCCATTCC
This sequence comes from Chrysanthemum lavandulifolium, assembly GCA_022545495.1. Taxonomy (NCBI): domain Eukaryota; kingdom Viridiplantae; phylum Streptophyta; class Magnoliopsida; order Asterales; family Asteraceae; genus Chrysanthemum; species Chrysanthemum lavandulifolium. The sequence goes on from CM040245.1 coordinate 59,569,223, forward strand.
ACACACAACACTCGAGAACGTGGGGAAAAGCTCAAGGTGTCTAGAGGAGCATACTGAGTCGCCTCAATGGAGAAATCACTCCCCTACGATAAGCATTAGCGCTTTATATTTCTTTACTTTCAATTCATGTATTTCGTACCTTTTAATATTGAATTGGTTTGCATGATTAATATGAGCTGCCAAGCACCTTTTGGTCTTGGCCTAGTTATGATTCCTTAATTGTTTTGTTTGCATTTACTTTACTCCGCACAATTATTTCTAAGTGTATGCATGCATAGTTTATTGGTAGCCACCCTTGGTTCGGTAGTTTTGAATGGCGGTAGAGGCCTAATACCTAGGAGATATGACCAAGTGACCCTAGGTGAGCGGATCGAGACGGAAGGGTAAGATATGACCAACCGACTAACCCTTTCTACTTGTGCGATTTGACCAACCGATCACCTATCGCTTGGATGAACTTAAGAATTAGGGGTGCGTGTCTAAGTTCCTAACGGTCGGGCATTCACTATTATAAATCTAGCATGTAGCGGTACTTAATGACTTGGCTTAGGGACCAAGAACAACATGAATTATGAGGGACACCGACTTCTCCTATGGTGGCATCTTGGCCGATAGGTTAGGCGAATTGACCAAATGTTGTCCTCTCGATTTGACCCCACCAAGTAATTGGAAGTAAGTAGACGAGACATAACTAGCTAGGAGGATTAACTAGGTTAGCACCACTCTCCTATTGATTTCCCTTTATCCTTAATCGCTTTTATTTACTTTATTCGCTTTTTGTAGTTTAATTAATTAAATCCTTATCGAAACCATTATTAATCTGTGACACCTAGACTTAGTAATAATCCATCACACATAGCTCTTGGGACGACCTTGGCTTTACCGACACTACACTACACACGATCGGGAACACCGCCTGTTAGTGCACTAGGGTAGACCATAGGTATAACGAGACATTATAAATATTAAGACACGTCAAGAAACTCGTGATCAAGTTTTTGGTGCCATCTTTGAGGAGTTATTTTAGGATTAATATTAAGTCTTTCATTTTGTTTTAAATTTTTCTCACGATCATATTTCAAGTTTTTAGGTACCATGGAAGTTGTTAACATCGATGACCTCACTCTTGAGGAATATTTGGCATTAACAAGAGAAGAACAAGGACCAGGGATTGTTAGGCCAGCTATTGCAGAAAATGATCAATTCGAAATCAAACCTCAATTCATGAGGGAATTACGTGCAAATCCTTTCTCTGGAAGCATCACCGATGATGCCCATGAAAATATGACAACGTCGAGTACATTGTCAGCCTATTCAAGATTCCCAGAGTCTCGCACGATGCTATAATGTTACGAGTATTCCTGATTGGTGCAAAACCGTCAAGTTTTCTCACGCAAGCTAGCCACTTGTGAATGGCTAACCGTAAGGAACTTAAAATAGCTCACACACCAAATGCAATTTAGATCAGGAGAATACAGTGGATTCCCGGGTCGTTAAGTCCCACGGAGGATGACCGTGTTTAAAACAATCGATGTCGAATAATCACCAAGGATAGTGATCGAAGAAGGATTTTGAGTTATTTTATAAATTACAGGGGCTTAAATGCAAATTAAAGGAAATTAAAAAGATAAAAAATATTAAATAAACACTATCACTATTTTTAAACTGATGCTTTTGATTTTATGTTTTTATAAAACTTAAATTAAAAACTACGTAACGTACAAATAAAAACGTGAAACTTACACAATATTAATCCTAAAAATATGAAAATGATATTTTTATAAACCTAATGATATAAGAAAATTTTAAGAAAAAGAAAATTATTTTTATAACTATTTATCTAATTGTTATTAATTAAAACTATTTTAACTATTTAATAATAACCTAAATTACAAGAAAATAGGAAATAAAGCTAGAAAAATAAAATTATGACTTGAAAAATCTAAAATATCAAAATAGAATTTTCAAAACTATTTTTATATTTTTTCGATTATTTTTCTATTTTCTATGAATTTTAAACTATTTAAAACTAATTAAATGACTTAAAAATACAAATTTAACTAAGAAAATCTGGAAAATATTTTTTGACTTTTTATATTTATCTTAACCTAAGAAAATGAAAATTATTTTTGAACTTTTCTTAATTAATTGTATTAAAAGCTAATTAAATAATCCTAAAAACTGTTTTAAATTAAGAAAAATAGCAAACAGTGTTGGAAAATTATGAAAATTTCAGGAAAAGTCTAATTTAATATGTTGAATCTAAGAAAAATAGAAAAACAGTGGCTTGTTTGTGAGAAAATGAAACTGCAAACCAAGGGCTTATGTAATAAGCACTTTGAATAAGCACAAGGTTCAAACTGAGCACCACACTTTCACAGAAGCTATTATAAGCTATAAGTACTCTAAAACAACAAATTTCAACTACTCTTAACCTCTGAAATGCAAGATGCACAGATTTGGTTGTATTTGAGTTAAGATGCCAAAACAGATTTTTGGTGCTACTTGGAGACTGGAAAATAAGCACTTAAACAAGTCCAAACTCAAAACCAATTGTTGGAATCTAAACTAGACCTGGCTAGGTACCTTCAAACCAAAAACCAGCCCTAGAGAAGCTCTGTGGAGCTCTGGATAAGCTCTGCAAGAGCTTGAGAAAACTCAAGATTGATCGAAGTTTGTGAAACAGGCACTTATACCCTTTTGACAAGCTTTTTTAGAGCTTATAAAATTACTAAAAATCGCTAAAATAACAATAAGAAAATAGACCGCTTGAGGTTTTAAGAACCAAAAGTCTCACTTGATTTGGACCAATAATGAACTAATTAAAATCAACTCAGTTGGCTTAAACCGGATTTTCTTTGTTTTGACTTTTGAAGCATTGTGAGAACTTTGACTTTTGTGAACTTTGGAACCAATTTAAGGACCGCATATGATGTTTAATGGTGAAATGAAACTATCGCAAGCAATGTTTATCAATTCTAAACACAAATCAAAACTTTGTTTTGTAAAATCCAACAGTTAAGCTGTTGAGATAGATTGTATGTGATGTTGACTTTGGTGAGTTGCAGATGCAATATAAAGACTGCAATGAGTCAAATGAAGCTACATAAGCTTAGCACCACAAGTTTCCACTCTTGAACAGACCTTAAAGACAGATAAACAAACAAATCCAAACACTGATGTAGAAACTGTTTTACTAATTTTAAACTAACTAATCACTAAGCTAGCTTATGCTAACACTTGAGATGATTCTATTTACCCTAATTATAACTACTGAACAAGTTTAAACTGTTATTTGACCACAGATTCCAATCACAAGCACAATATGTAAACTGAGTAAGAAATGGAAAGTAACTCACAAATGTCCTGGCTTATTTTGCAGCTTAAACAGAACCCAAATTGTACTATTCTATATCAAACCCATCCAAATCAACCTCTGCATCAACCCCATGCCATTTTCAAACTGCTTGAACCAATTATGCTGCACAGTTGACTTTCGTTGACTTTTTAGTACCTTTGATTGAAATTGTTTCTAAAGCTTACCAAAAGCTATATTGAGCTTAGATAAGCTTGTTAGAGCTTAAATAAAGCTTATTGAAGCTTTGAACATAAGAGATGGAAATTGAATTTTGCAACAGTGGACCTTAAAACTTGAAATGTTGTTCTCTTTGAATTGCCACTTGAAAACAGATTATATTGATAGATTAACTTAAATTGAGTACATTGAAACAGAAAATTAAAGCTTTTAGATTAAACTAAGACATAGAAAATGAAAACGACATACAGTAAAACTAAAAATTAACTAACTGCCTTCTCTTGCCTCTTCTTCCTCTCTTTTATACTCTAGAAAGCCTCCACGTGTCCTTCTGATTGAATCCCACTAAAAATCTTGGCAAATGGATGAGTTTTGAGTCATAATAGTTGTCCACGTGTTTTGGCGGGAAAACCTGTTTTTGACCACAGGCTCTGAAATAGCTAGTAGGGGGGGTGGCATTTATTGTGGTGGGTTTGTGATGATGAGGGGGTGGTTTGTGGAGAAAAGGTGATGGGAGGTGGCCTGTGTGTTGCAGTCAAGTGGGGGAGATGTACAGTGGACAGTGGGGAGGAAAGGTATTTGTTTGACCGGTTTTGACTAGGCGGGTCAAAATGGGCTAATGACAAGGGGTCAAAGGGTAAGTGGCGGGGGTCAACAGTTTTGACAAGGCTTGTTTTAATATTATAGGGCCATTTTGTAACCGCCAAACTAGAGGGACCAAACCCGCCATTTTCTCAAATTTCACACAAGGGCTAAACCGACAAACTTTAATAGTACAAGGACCGGTTCGACATTTTCAATTTTCCAAGGACTATTTGTGACAATTTCAAAACTCGAGGGCCTTTTCGCCATTTGACAAAAGATTTATTCAAGGACCATTTTGACAACTTAGAATATTTCGGGACCTTGAATAACATTTTTCTTTATTTTGTTTTACCGTGGACTGCTTTTGACAACTTTTGAAACTGGGGACTAAAGCGCCAATTATGCAAACTTGATCGCTTTTTCACCGATTTTGATATTTTCGCATTTAAAACACATAAAACACTTATTTGTGATATTTTATCATTTTGATGCATTTCGAGTGTTTTCGGATGTTTTTTAGTTTAAATGGTACAAAATGATGAGTATTTACACACTCATCAATCCCCCACACTAAGATATTGCTAGTACCTAGCAATGTTTTAAGAAAAATTAATGGATTTCATCTCTTTACCAAAAGCCATTACTCGGAGTAGCCAAATGTTTCAGTTCAAGTAAGAACCTTGGTACACCGATAACCAAATGATTTTGAGCAAATCACCGACTTCAACGGATTTGATTTGTCTTTACCGAAGCCGCTTGCTTCGGACTAGCCAAATCTTAGATAATATATCTTTGGTGAGTCGATTACCAATTATGGTTTTCCAATCGCCTTTACCACAAGCCATAAACTTGCGGGCTAGCCAACTCTTCACTTTTAAGGATACGTGAAATAATACCAAACAATTTTGGGCAAATTGCAAGTCGTCAACGGATTTGAGATATCTTTACCAAGAGTCGTTTGCTCGGATTAGCCAATCCTTTTGTTTATTAGACAAGGCGGATCGATAACCATAAGATGAGTAAGTGCAAAACACTTACTCCAAAAAAATTTGGCCAAAATGGGGAATGGATGGTATAATTACATGATAAAATTAGTGAGAATTCCCCCACACTAGAAATGAATATTGCCCTCAATATTCAAAGTACGCGGTTATGCCGAAACCGAGAACGTAAAAGGAAATACTACGACCTCAATTTTGGCCATTTTTTTTTTTTTTTTTTTTTTTTTTTTTTTGAAACTCTTATATATATACAACATGTGGGCAACTCCCCACACTAGGTGGAACACACGGTGAAAACCCATGTAGCATGCTATTGTTTTTGATTCCCGAGTCGCTAGCTTGACTCGATCCCGCATTCATTGGTTCATGGGAAAGTTTGTAGATCCGGACAATCACGTGAGGAATGTCCTCTCCAAAATAATGCTTTAATCGATGACCATTCACTTTAAAATTTGGACCATCGGTGAGATAACTCAATGGTGCCATAAGGATAAACCTTAGTGATAGTGAATGGTCCGCATCGGTAGGATTTTAGTTTTCCGAGAAAATCTTTAATCTTGAGTTGAAAAGAAGGACTCGATCACCGACGCTGAAAACGCGGTTTTGATCTTTGAGTCATGAATCTTCTTTGTCTTTTCTTTGTAGATCAAAGAGTTCTCGTATGAATGATCACGGAGTTCATTTAATTCATTCATTTGAACTTTCCGGTGATCACCACCGTCTGAATATCGGTTGGCATGCTTCAAGGCCCAAGATGCCTTGTGCTCAAGCTCAACCCGCAGATGACATGCCTTCCGTATACAAGCTTGTATGGAGTACACCGATGGGTGTTTATAAGTCGCACGGAAGGCCCAGTGCGTCGTCTAGCTTATCCGACCAAGAGGCACGGTTTTCGCCAACCGTCCTCTCCGTAATTCTTTAATCCCGGTTGGAAACTTCCACTTGCCCACTTGTTTGGGGTGATACGCAGAGAGACGGTGAGTTACACCATACCGCATGACTCTTTCAAACCGGTCATTGCAGAAATGCGTACTACGATCACCGATTATGGCTCGTGGAGTTCCAAACCTAGCAAAAGAGATTTCAAGAATTTCACAACAACTCGGGCATCGTTGGTAGGTAAAGCCTTAGCTTCAACCCATTTTGACAAATAGTCAACGCCACGAGTATGTACTTATTACCGCGAGAAGGTGAAATGGCCCCATAAAGTCAATGCCCCGGATGTCAAAAATCTCACACACTTGAATGGCGTTTTATGACATTTCTTTTCTTTGTGAGATATTCCGTGACGCTGACAAGCATCACGTGCCTTGACAAATTCGTGAGCATCTTTCTAAATTGTGGGCCAATAAAACCCGAATCAAACACCTTTTGGCGGTGTAGTTTGGACTATGATGGCCCCCAAGAGGGTCCGTAATGGCAAGCCTTGAGAATGTCAATAGCTTCGACCATATACACATCGCTCGATGACTTGATCCGCAAAATTTTAAACAAGTAGGGTCGTCCCGTAGTAATGTTTAACATCTTTGAAGAATTTGTTCTTCCGCTGGGACGACATCCCTTTCACTAAAAGTTACCCGCATGGTAATTTGCAAAGTCAAGAAACCATGGGGTAGAAGAGTCTCCACGAAAAGAAACCGCATTGAGTGTTTCGAGAGGAAATGTTTCATTTATTTCCTTTTTCTCGAAAACATCTTGGTGAGGGTTCTCTAATTAGAGACAGATGATCGCAGACTGTGTTCTGCTCCTTTTTATCACGATAATGATATCAAATTCTTGCGGGAGGAGAACCCAACGGAGCAATCTCGGCTTTGCATCTTGTTTTGCAAAGAGATATTTGAGAGCCGAGTGATCCGTATACACCACGCATTTGGTCAAGATGAGGTATGGCGAAACTTTTCAAACGCATACACCATGCCTAATAGTTCTTTTCCGTAGTGGTGTAATGGGTTTGAGCTTCATCATAGTTTTACTCATGTAGTGGATAGGTGAAAATGCTTGGTTTTACGCTGCCCCAAGACCGCACCGATAGCAAAATCACTTGCATCGCACATGAGCTCAAAGGGTAACTCCCGGTCGTGGGCAACTAGAATGGGTGCTTGCGTAGCTTTTCCTTTAATGTTTCAAAAGCTTGATGCACTCGGTGAGAAGATAAAAGGAGCATCTTTTCAAGAAGATGGGTCATAGGCCGAGCGATTTTAGAAAAATCCTGTATGAATCTACGATAGAACCCGGCATGACCAAGAAAACTCCTAATACCTTTGACGGTAGTAGGATGAGGTAATTTGGCGATAACATCAACTTTTGCCCTATCTACCTCAATCCCATTTTTGGAAATCTTATGGCCAAGGACTATGCCTTCTTTGACCATAAAGTGGCTCTTCTCCCAATTTAGACAGAGATTGGTGTCTTCACACCGTTTTAGCATTTTGTCTAAATGGGAGAGACATGTCTGAAATGAGTCCCCAATGACCGAGAAGTCATCCATAAACACCTCCATTGTTTCCCCGATCATGTCGTGGAATATGGCCATCATACATCGTTGGAACGTGCTGGAGCGTTACATAAGTCAAAAGGCATACGCTTGTAGGCAAAAGTTCCGTATGGGCGGTGAATGTGGTCTTCTCTTGATCCCGTGGATCAATGGGGATCTGAAGTAACCCGAGAAACCATCAAGGAAACAATAGTATTCGTTCCTCGCTAATCTCTCAAGCATTTGGTCCATGAAGGGTAGAGGAAAATGGTCTTTACGGGTGGCGTCATTTAACTTGCGATAGTCAATACACACACGCCATCCCGTAACCAATCGAGTTGGAATTAACTCGTTTTCTTCATTCGTGACAATAGTTATGCCACCCTTTTAGGAACACAATGAATTGGGCTAACCCAAGGACTATCCGAGATTGGGTAAATCAATCTCGCATCAAGAAGTTTGATAACCTCTGCTTGATAACATCATGGATTTTTGGATTCACCTTCTCTCGATGTTGAACTCGCTGGTTTGAAGTCATCCTCCATCAAGATTTTGTGAGTACAAAACTCGTGGTTGATACCCTTAATGTCGGAGAGTTTCCAAGAAATTGCTTGCTTGTATGACTTCAAGACCTTTATGAGAGCAAATTTTTCATCTTTACTCAAATCTCGAGCAATAATGACAGCAATTTATCATCACCTTCAAGAAATGCGTACTCAAGATGAGGTGGTAAGTCCTTAAGTTCGACTTCAGAAATTCTTCGATTTTCTCAACCGACTTGACTTCCTTGTTATGAAGGTTGACGGGAGGAGTGGAGGAGAAGTGTCCCGATTTAACAACTTCTCAAGAATAAGAATATCTCCTCCGAATTAATCTCATGGTGATTAATCTCTTCCGAATTGCATCACTAGTGTGAGGGTTGATGAGTGATCATCTTTAAGCAATTTCTCAATGAGAAGTATGTCCCCTCGATGTCAATTAGAGCGTGATCAATTTCCCATGGAATAGAATCACTAGCCAAGTATGCTTCAATCTCTTCCAAGATGAAGTCGCCTCAAACGGAGTGAGAGAAGGAGTAGAATTGGCTATGATAGGTTGAGAAGATGTGGTGGGATTCCCACCACGTAATTATGAGAATAACCAAGAACTTCGAGAGTACTCTTCGTAGCAACATCGATGATATCTATTCGTTAACCGACTCGTAATCATAGTTTGCGGAGTACCTCAAGTTTGATCAAGGTTAAAGGTGGCGACTTCATTACCAACACGTAATGTGATTTCTTGCTCGAATACATCAATGAGAGCACGGCCCGCTCTCGTGAATCCTCTTCCAACAATGAGAGGAACCCGTGGATCAAGATCGAAATCAACAACTACAAAGTCACCGGAAAATGGAACTTTCCTACTTTCACAAACATGTCCCTGGCAATTCCAAAGGACGGATATTGTACGATCCGCAAGCTCGAGAGTCATGCATGTAGGAGTAAGGTCCGAAGAGAAAGTTTCTTCCATACCGAATGAGGCATCGTGTTTATGCTTGCACCAAGATCGCTAAGGCAAAGCATTCAACCATTCCCGAAATACACAAGGTAAGAGGAACTTTCCAGATCTCCAAGCTTCTCGAAGCTTTTTCAAGATAATCGCAGAGCGATTCTCGCTCATAGGAGTTTTAGCCATTTCAAACAGATTTTTCCTTGTTGCTTAACATGTGTTTGAGAGTTGATGCAAACTTGGGCATCAACATGATAGCATCCGCAAAGCTTATGTCAAATGAAGTTCTTGGAAAATTTGAAAGAATTTTTCCATTTGTTGACCGGCTTTCATGAGCTTTTGCTCATGTAAACGTGATGGGTAAGGAATAGAAGATTTGGATTTGGTATTTTCAATGGGAGCTACGGAGGTTCAAAACAACTCTGGATTGGATTTGGGTTTCGGACAACCCGAGGATGGACATTCTTTGGTACTTCCGTTATTAGTAGGAAGTTCCTTGTCCTTTGTCGCCTCGTGTTCACTTTCCACTACCTTCGGAGAGAAGAAGAAGAGGTAGTAGGAATAGCGGGTCCATCATATGAAGTACCACTTCGGTTGTGATCGCCTTTGCATCGCCTCGGATTAGCGATCGTGTTGCTAGGTAAAGTACCGAGCCCGAGGGTCGATCATTTAAAGACTTCTTTAATTCAACGATCCGACCGACCAACAACTGTTTGTCTCCTCTTGAGTCTTCATGAATTGCTTTAAAAGCTCATCGATGTTGATCTGAGGAGGAGGTGGAGGGATAATTTGAGGTCGTATGTTATGATTATAGCTTAATTTCCTTGATTAGGATTCATATTTCCCGAAATTGATTCCCCGATTGAAAGTGTTTTGATTAAGATTTCCTTGATGTTGGAAACCTTGATTGGGTCCGAATAGAAATTACCTTGGTTTTGATAACCTTGGTTCATTCTTGGTTGGTTTCGATTCGGTTAGGATTTCGTTAAACCGGTGGTGCCCGATAAGTATTAGCTCGGTAGTTTGGTTCATTTTGAGGACGGTATTGATTACCTCCTTGATTTGAAGTACCGCTATAGCATTAGCTTCAAACGGACTACCATCGGTGGCGAGACAGTTGTAGTATGCATGAGGACCACCACAAGTAACACAAACTTCAACTTTCTTCACTTCACCATATGATGGTGTCGTGTAAAGTGACTTTCTTTTGGTTAGCAAGAACCAAAGCTCGAACAATATCCGTGAGTTTGTCAATCTTAGCATCGGTGCTAGATGTACTCACGGAGATGAAGTAGAAGGTCCAACATTAGATCGAGTCCGATATGTCTTTCAGCGGAAAGGACGGACACGGGACTTGTTTTCAATGATTTGCAAGGCTTCTTTTGTGCTCTTGCTCAAGAAATTACCTCCGCGGAGGCATTTAGAGAGTCTTGATTAGTCCGGTTCGCACCATTGTAGAAAGTATCCATTTGCATTAACTCGGTAAAACCATGATGCGGACACTTCATGAGCAAGTCTTTGTAACGATCACATGCCTCCCGAATGATTCCTCAAATCTCGAGAGAATTTCATTATCTCATTCTTAAGACTTGTAGTTCGGGATGGAGGATAGAATTGTTCACAAACTTTGTGACTAGGTCTTCCCATGTCTCAATGGAACGAGGGGTTGTTTCTCAAGCCAATTCCGGCTTGTCCTCAGAGAAAATGGGAATGAAGAAGCTTAATTGCTTCATGTGGGACATTCTTGTATTTGATGGTAGATGCAATCTTGTTAAACCATCGAATGTGTGCATGAGGATCATCCCGCTCAAAACCATAGAATTGGATTTGGGTTCAGATTAAGTAAGTTTTGAGCTCAAAAGTATCACCACGATGGTGGGACAACAATAGCATCTCCGTAACCCTCGATGGGTGCTTGGAGAAGCTCATTCATCGCTTGTCTTCCGCCATTACGACGGTGGTGGTGGTGGTAGACGTTCCTCACCACGGTGAAGGAGCGTAACGCCCTCACGCTCACGAGGAATCTTTCCAAGTTCGAAAGTGGACTTGTAGAATCGAAGAACAGTGCGCATGCACTAAGTATAAAAATCGCCAAAACAAATGCGAGGCAAAACGACAAGTGAACTTAACCAATAATCACAAATGAAATGGCTTTGAAAAAGGTACACCAAATCACAAGGACACAAAGGCAAGTTTTAAATCGATGTTCGGGAACTTATTATGGTAACACCCCCGCTAGTAGGTGTCTCGCCTTGATTTGCGGTGGTTGATTTTTATGTATATATTAAGTACCACCGAAAAGACGAGGTATAGATTTGTCTTGATGGGTTTAAAACTTTTGGACAATATTTTGGTATCCTCTCGTTTAACCAAATCGTATTTCTTTAAGAATCACCTTAAAAGAAACACAAGCTAGAAAACGTTACGATTGTTTTGTTGTTTTATATTTTGTTTGTTGTTTTTAACACTTTAGGAAAAGTGTTAATGAACTTTTGATTTTGTTATAACTTTACAAAAACTGCTTTTACAAAAGGTGGTATATGTGCAAGCACGGTCCGAAAATGTCTAGGACACGCTACTGACCTCCCGCAAATGGCGCTAAAATTTGATTGGTGCAAACCGTCAAGTTTTCTCACGCAAGCTAGCCACTTATGAATGGCTAACCGTAAGGAACTTAAAACGACTCACACACCAAATGCAATTTAGATCGGGAGAATACGGTGGATTCCCGGTCGTTAAGTCCCACTGAGGATGACCGGTGTTTAACACAATCGATGTCGAATAATCACTGGGATAGTTATCAAGAAGGATTTTGAGTTATTTTATAAATTACAGGGCTTAAATGCAAATTAAAGGAAATTAAAAAGATAAAAATATTAAATAAATGCTATCACTATTTTTAAAGCGATGTTTTGATTTTATGTTTTTATAAAACTTAAATTAAAAACTACGTAACGTACAAATAAAAACGTGAAACTTACACAATATTAATCCTAAAAATATAAAAATGATATTTTTATAAACCTAATGATATAAGAAAATTTTAAGAAAAAGAAAATTATTTTTATAACTATTTATCTAATTGTTATTAATTAAAAACTATTTTTAACTATTTAATAATAACCTAAATTACAAGAAAATAGGAAATAAAGCTAGAAAAATAAAATTATGACTTGGAAAAATCTAAAATATCAAAATAGAATTTTCAAAACTATTTTTATATTTTTCTGATTATTTTTCTATTTTCTATGAATTTTAAACTATTTAAAACTAATTAAATGACTTAAAAATACAAATTTAACTAAGAAAAATCTGGAAAAATATTTTTTTGACTTTTTATATTTATCTTAACCTAAGAAAAATGAAAAATTATTTTTTTGAACTTTTTCTTAATTAATTGTATTAAAAGCTAATTAAATAATCCTAAAAACTGTTTTAAATTAAGAAAAATAGCAAACAGTGTTGGAAAATTATGAAAATTTCAGGAAAAGTCTAATTTAATATGTTGAATCTAAGAAAATAGAAAACAGTGGCTTGTTTGTGAGAAAATGAAACTGCAAACCAAGGGCTTATGTAATAAGCACTTTGAATAAGCACAAGGTTCAAACCGAGCACCACACTTTCACGTAAGCTATTATAAGCTATAAGTACTCTAAAACAACAAATTTCAACTACTCTTAACCTCTGAAATGCAAGATGCATGATTTGGTTGTATTTGAGTTAAGATGCCAAAACAGATTTTGGTGCTACTGAGACCGGAAAATAAGCACTTAAACAAGTCCAAACTCAAAACCAATTGTTGGAATCTAAACTAGACCGGCTAGGTACCTTCAAACCAAAAACCAGCCCTAGAGAAGCTCAGGAGCTCTGGATAAGCTCAGAAGAGCTTGAGAAAACTCGATTGATCGAGTTTTTGTGAACAGGGCACTTATACCCTTTTTGACAAGCTTTTTTTAGAGCTTATAAAAATTACTAAAAATCTGCTAAAATAACAATAAGAAAATAGACCAGTTGAGGTTTTAAGAACCAAAAGTCTCACTTGATTTGGACCAATAATGAACTAATTAAAAATCAACTCAGGTTGGCTTAAAACTGGATTTTCACTGTTTTGACTTTTGAAGCAGTTGTGAGAACTTTGACTTTTGTGAACTTTGGAACCAATTTAAGGACTGCATATGATGTTTAATGGTGAAATGAAACTACTGCAAGCAATGTTTATCAATTCTAAACACAAATCAAAACTTTGTTTTGTAAAATCCAACAGCTTAAGTTGTTGAGATAGATTGTATGTGATGTTGACTTTGGTGAGTTGCAGATGCAATATAAAGACCGAATGAGTCAAATGAAGCTACATAAGCTTAGCACCACAAGTTTCCACTCTTGAATGACCTTAAAGACAGATAAACAAACAAATCCAAACACCGATGTAGAAACTGCTTTACTAATTTTAAACTAACTAATCACTAAGCTAGCTTATGCTAACACTTGAGATGATTCTATTTACCCTAATTATAACTATCGAACAAGTTTAAACTGTTATTTGACCACGATTCCAATCACAAGCACAATATGTAAACCGAGTAAGAAATGGAAAGTAACTCACAAATGTCCCGCTTATTTTGCGACTTAAACAGAACCCAAATTGTACTATTCTATATCAAACCCATCCAAATCAACCTCTCAGATCAACCCATGCCATTTTCAAACCGCTTGAACCAATTATCTTCGCATGCTTGACTTTCGTTGACTTTTAGTACCTTTGATTGAAATTGTTTCTAAAGCTACCAAAAGCTATATTGAGCTTAGATAAGCTTGTTAGAGCTTAAATAAAGCTTATTGAAGCTTTGAACATAAGAGATGGAAATTGAATTTTGCAACAGTGGACCTTAAAACTTGAAATGTTGTTCTCTTTGAATTGCCACTTGAAAACAGATTATATTGATAGATTAACTTAAATTGAGTACATTGAAACAGAAAATTAAAGCTTTTAGATTAAACTAAGACATAGAAAATGAAAACGACATACAGTAAAACTAAAAATTAACTAACTGCCTTCTCTTGCCTCTTCTTCCTCTCTTTTATACTCTAGAAAGCCTCCACATGTCCTTCTGATTGAATCCCACTAAAAATCTTGGCAAATGGATGAGTTTTGAGTCATAATAGTTGTCCACGTGTTTTGGCGGGAAAACCTGTTTTTGACCACAGGCTCTGAAATAGCTAGTAGGGGGTGGCATTTATTGTGGTGGGTTTGTGATGATGAGGGGGTGGTTTGTGGAGAAAAGGTGATGGGAGGTGGCCTGTGTGTTGCAGTCAAGTGGGGGAGATGTACAGTGGACAGGTGGGGAGGGAAAGGTATTTGTTTGACTGGTTTTGACTAGGCAGTCCAAAATGGGCTAATGACAGGGGGTCAAAGGGGTAAGTGGCAGGGGGGTCAAAACAGTTTTGACAAGGCTTGTTTTAATATTATAGGGGCCATTTTGTAAATCTGCCAAACTAGAGGGACCAAACCTGCCATTTTCTCAAATTTCACACAAGGGCTAAAACTGACAAACTTTAATAGTACAAGGACCAGTTTTGACATTTTCAATTTTCCAAGGACTATTTGTGACAATTTCAAAACTTGAGGGGCCTTTTCTGCCATTTGACAAAAGATTTATTCAAGGACCATTTTTGACAACTTAGAATATTTCAGGGACCTTGAATAACATTTTCTTTATTTTGTTTTACCAGGACTAATTTTGACAACTTTTGAAACTTGGGGACTAAAGCGCCAATTGTGCAAACTTGATATGCGTTTTCACCGATTTTGATATTTTCGCATTTAAAACACATAAAACACTTATTTGTGATATTTTATCATTTTGATGCATTTACGAGTGTTTTCGGATGTTTTGCGGCTTAAATGGTACAAAAATGATGAGTATTTACACACTCATCAATCCCACACTAAGATATTGCTAGTCCCTAGCAATGTTTTAAGAAAAATTAATGGATTTCATCTCTTTACCAAAAGCCATTACTTCGAGTAGCCAAATGTTTCAGTTCAAGTAAGAACCTTGGTACACCGATAACCAAATGATTTTGAGCAAATCACCGCTTCATCTGATTTGATTTGTCTTTACCGAGCCGTTTGTTCGGACTAGCCAAATCTTAGATAATATATCTTTGGTGAGTCGATTACCAATTATGGTTTTCCAAGCGCCTTTACCACAAGCCATAAACTTGCGGGCTAGCCAACTCTTCACTTTTAAGGATATGGTGGTGAATACCAAACAATTTTGGGCAAATTGCAAGTCGTCAATGGATTTGAGATATCTTTACCAAGAGTCGTTTGCTCTGGATTAGCCAATCCTTTTGTTTATTAGACAAGGCGGATCGATAACCATAAGATGAGTAAGTGCAAAACACTTACTCCAAAAAAAAATTTGGCAAAAATGGGGAATTGGATGGTATAATTACATGATAAAATTAGTGAGAATTCCCCCACACTAGAAATGAATATTGCCCTCAATATTCAAAGTACAGCATGTTATGCGAAACCGAGAACGTAAAGGGAAATACTACGGCCTCAATTTTGGCCTTTTTTTTTTTTTTTTTTTTTTTTTTTTTTTTTTGAAACTCTTATATATATACAACATGTGGGCAACCCCACACTAGGTGGAACACACGGTGAAAACCCATGTAGCATGCTATCTTTTTTGATTCCCGAGTCGCTAGCTTGACTCGATCCCGCATTCATTGGTTCATGGGGAAAGTTTGTAGATCCGGGACAATCACAGGAGGAATGTCCTCTCCAAAATAATGCTTTAATCGATGACCATTCACTTTAAAATTTGGACCATCGGGCTGAGATAACTCAATGGTGCCATAAGGATAAACCTTAGTGATAGTACAATCATCTCACTGACACAATAAACGGTGCAAGATCCAGCATCAGTATTACTAGTAGTCTTATTGCTGAAAATGATGACCGGGGAAAATCATGTGATGAATGGCTTTCACATGAGTTTGGAACATGTGGCATCCATAATTCTACAAGGAAAAAAAGGTTCGAAAAATGGATGAATGAGTACCAACGAGTGGTGGAAGTCGGGGAAGTCCAAAGGCCCCCATAGAAGCCTCGCGGCTCTGAGTCTAACTTAAAGACTTGTAAATAAAGAAAAGTGCTCTTTCAGGAGACAACCCGAATTATCCATTTCTTTTGTTTATTTCCATTTCTGTAGGGTTTTGTGTTTTCTAACCATTTTGCTGAAAACTAGGAAGTAATTCTTCTTTGCAGTTCTTTGATCGACGAGAGTTACTGGCGTAACTCATGTATCCGACACGCCGTAACCAACCTTTTAGCAAAAAATTCTTGACGATTACCAATTACGGTAATACCATCTCTCGGTTACGCCGTAACCACTCGCTTTGCGACTTATGTCGGGTTTTGCAAGTTACGGCGTAACTCCCTCAAAAGAGTTACGACGTAACCTTCCTCTCGCTTTAATTCTTTCATTTTAAAACACAATAACCTTGTATTAGTATTTTAAATGAACTTTGTGGCGTGTTCTGTAAACCCTCACGAGACTTCACTCGTCCACTTTGGACACCAAGTGGTTTAAAGGCTTGTTGCATTTGCTAAATGCAACCGTGATTCCTACGAAGTGAGTTAGGTTTGTTTTTCATTTTTCATTTTGTCTTTTAGAATTATTCTTGTCGGTAGTGTGATTTCGAGGATTGAAGTTTGTTCATGATGCTTATAATGAAGGCACGTCTCTTTTCGTGGGCCTTCCTTCTTTATGGAGCAAATTTCGGGAAGTTCTCGCCTAATTCTACTTTCTCTTCACATTTATTTAAATGCTTAGTATAAAAGGGACTTTGTACAATTCAAGTGGGGGACGGAGTAGAATTATCTCTTGAACATTATTTTTCCTCGTTTTTCTAGTTTATTTTAAAAATTATGCCATTTTAAAATTTTGACATGTTTTCTTAACCTAACTAGATTAGACCTTAGCCGAGCACATACAACCCTTGATATTATATGGTGATATTAGCCTTATCCGTTTCCTATATTTTACCCCAAATCCACCAATTTATGAGTGTGCTGGTAGCTTGTAAACTTTAGAACTTGGCCTTTGCATCATTTCGAGACCATAGACGAGGTATGTTGAGTTAGCTCGATGTATTTGGACTTTTCAGTTTTAGAAGGCAATATTATAGGATTATCGCCTAAACAACCTACCATTGTGTGTCTATCAATTAGTCACCTCGACTTCTCGAACCCCATGTGAAACCCTTTTGTTGCACTCACCTTTAATGAAAGATACCCCTATATACACCCTTCTGAGCCATTCCTTTCATTTTTGTAACCCGATATATTGTTTCGATACACATTTACACCTTAGCCTACCCTGTAGTCTTTATTTGTTATTGGGAAGTTATCATTTGCCTAAGTTCAAGGTTCGAGTGGAAAGGTTCGGAAATCACGCTTTCATCGACAACATTCCTGAAGATCATTGAAGACCCCCCGAATTCCCATTGTTCATCTCAAGTGGGGGGATATTATGTTATGTTATTATTGTTATGTTGAAAAAAATATATATAGTTGTTATGATATTGTAAAGTGCGATGTTATAAGCACTGCAGTATGAGCTTTATTGATTTAGTATCGAGGAGGCCACCTCGGTCACATTTGAAGATTGGAGTTGGTAATTATGCCAACAGTTGGAGAAACGGTAGTGTGCCCATCACGACGTCCTCTAATGACACATCTACCTTATATTTCATGATCCGGTTTCTTGACTTCAAAGCTTGAACTTTGGGCGGACGGTAAGTGGTGATGACTTGGTTATAGATTTAGACTACCTGCTTGTTTTTTATTTTACACCATTTATATATCCCATGTCTTATCCTACCCTATAGTCATGAAGCATGTCTAGGTGATGCAGCGAGCAATCTTTGGTGTCTTGGCCATGGATTTGGTCATGTATCATTGATTTTGTCCACTTCGCCATGACATGTTAGTAATGACGAGTCACCCCTTAACCTTTGTCGTGTCTACCCATATTGCCTTCGAGAATTGTTTAGCCCTTAACTCTAGTGGTGGAGATCTGAGTAACCGCTAGGCTTATGATAAAATACATGCTATGACTGTGCGATTGAGTGATCACCTCGAAATTGACACTTAGAATAGTTGAGAGATTTGAGTGTTTTGTTCCCCTTTCATGAGGTGTTCGGCTTTAGTTTATTCTAGCATAAGGGATTTATAAACTTATATTTTCCAGGTTATGGGAGATATCTTTTTAGGAATCTTTCTAATATGGTATACTTGAGGGCAAGTAGAGTTCAAATGGGGGGATATTTGATAACATCAAATAGTCCTGTATATTAAGTGTCAATTTCCCCCGATAATGCTTGTAATTTATATCATTTATATGGATTTACGCTTGTTTTCCATTGTTTTCCACTTTCAGGTAAAATAAGAGCATTGGAGCTAAAGAGACGCGGGACTGGAGAAATATCTAAAGAGTTATCACGGTATGCTATTTTGAAGAAGTTACGGCGTAACTCGTCTCTCACATTATGCCGTAACTATTGCGTGACTCAGAAACCAACTTATCAGAAGGTTACGGCGTAACTCTTCCCAAAGGTTACAACATAACTATATTAGGTCAAATGAGGTTCCATGCCGCTGATACTTACCCCGTAACTACTGCATCTATTACGACGTAACCGAGTTTATTGAAGACTACGGCGTAACCACTCATTAGGTTACGCCGTAACCAGAAGATCTAGTGCAAAATAAGAAGAAATAGAAGGTTCTGGCAGAACTCTTATATTAGTTACGCCAGAACCCGGATCCGCCTATAAATACCCCACGAATTCCGGCATTTCTAATCATCCCATTCCACACACAACACTCGTGAGAATGTGGGAAAAGCTCAAGGCGGTCTAGAGGAGCATACAGAGTCGTCTCAAGGAGAAATCACTCCCCTATGATAAGCATTAGTGTTTTATATTTCTTTTACTTTCAATTCATGTATTTCGTACCTTTGAATATTGAATTGGTTTGCATGATTAATATGAGCTGCTAAGCACCTTTTGGTCTTGGCCTAGTTATAATTCCTTAATTGTTTTGTTTGCATTTACTTTACTCCGCATAATTATTTCTAAGTGTATGCATGCATAGTTTATTGGTAGCCACCCTTGGTTTGGTAGTTTTGAATGGCGGTAGAGGCCAAATACCTAGGAGATATGACCAACCGACCCTAGGTGAGCGGATCGAGATGGGAAGGGTAAGATATGACCAACCGACGACCCTTTCTACTTGTGCGATTTGACCAACCGATCACCTATCGCTTGGATGAACTTAAGAATTAGGGGTGCGTGTCTAAGTTCCTAACGACCGGCATTCACTATTATAAATCTAGCATGTAGCGGTACTTAATGACTCGCTTGGGGACCAAGAACAACATGGCTTATGAGGGACACCGACTTCTCATGTGGTGGCATCTTGGGCGATAGGTTAGGCGAATTGACCAAATGTTGTCCTCTCGAATTTGACCCCACCTGAAGTAATTGGAAGTAAGTAGACGTAGACATAACTAGCTAGGAGGATTAACTAGGTTAGCAACACTCTCCTCTATTGATTTCCCTTTATCCTTAATCTGCTTTTATTTACTTTATTCTGTTTTAGTAGTTTAATTAATTAAATCCCTATCGAAACCATTATTAATCTGTGACACCTAGACTTAGTAATAATCCATCACACATAGCTCTTGGGACGACCTCGGCTTTACCGATTACTACACTACACACGACCGGGTACACTGCCTGTTAGTGCACTAGGGTAGACCATAGGTATAACGAGACATTATAAATATTAAGACCTGGTCAATAAAACCTGCATCAAATTTTTGGTGCCGCTGCCGGGGAGTTATTTTATGATTAATATTAAGTCTTTCGTTTCGTTTAAACTTTTCTCACGATCATATTTCAAGTTTTTAGGTACCATGGAAGTTGTTAACATCGATGACCTCACTCTTGAGGAATATTTGGCATTAACAAGAGAAGAACAAGGACCAGGGACTGTTAGGCCAGCTATTGCAGAAGATGCTCAATTCGAAATCAAACCTCAATTCATGAGGGAATTACGTGCAAATCCTTTCTCTAGAAGCATCACCGATGATGCCCATGAAAATGTGACAACGTCGAGTACATTGTCAGCCTATTCAAGATTCCCAGAGTCTCGCATGATGCAATAATGTTACGAGTATTCCCGATTTCTCTTACGGGAGCTGCAAAAAGATGGGTTGATCGATTACCTGCTGGGACTGTCAACACTTGGCCTATCTTAAAAAAATGTTTCATTCAGAGATACTGTCCTCCATCAAAGACGGCCAAGCAATTGGAAGAAATCCATAACTTCAAGCAAGAGGGTGATGAAACGTTATACCAAGCGTGGGAAAGATATAACGAATTGTTATACAAATGCCCTACTCATGATCTCAACAACCAACAGAAGGTGAACGTCTTCTACAAGGGTCTGAACATCTTCTCAAGACAAATGATTGATTCTCAAGGGCCGATTCTTAGTATGACACCCACTTTGGCTTTAGAAACTATTCAAAAAAATGGTAGACCACTCTCACAAATGGCACAATGGAGGGAGCAACCGAAGTAAGAATGGAGATATGGAAGGCCTTGCAGCAATAAACAACAAATTAGAAAGCCTTGGAAGAGAAATAAAGAAGCTCAAGGAAAATGTGCATTCCATTCAAGTAGAGCGAAACGGGACTCCACCTTCTAAAGAATGTTCCTCCAACGAGGAAGTTAAAAGGATCGGAGAAGTTAAATATGGAAGAGAATCCCCTTTCAACAACTACAGTAATAACGGGCCTAGATATCGAGAAAAACTCAGGTTCTACTCAAGAATCAAAAACAATCCTCCTAAACCTAGCCTTGAAGAAATAATGCACAGGCACATCGAAGAATCAACGAAAAAGGGAGATAAACTCAAGGAATGGATGGTCAAAGTGAAGGAGGACACTAATATGAACCTACGTAACCAAGATGTCGCATTAAAAACCTCGAAACACAAATTGGGCAATTGGCTAAAACCTTGAAACAAGTAATGCTAAAGCCATTTCTGCAAGGCCATATTTATGCAAGATAAAGCAAAGAAAAGCGGTACATCCTTTATCACTAATGATCTTTCCGGATTAACTACCTAAGAGAGGATGATAAATCAAGACGACGAGGTCCCGCCAAGCCAACTTCCCGAAAAACAAAGAATACCGGAAAGTTTTCTTCTCCCATGTACTATTGTTAACATTAAAATTCCCGCATTAGCTGATTTAGGGGCCTGGGTATACCTTATCTCTACCACTTTATTTGAAAAAATAAAACTTATCAATTTAAAAGAAACAACTATTATGATAGAAATGGTTGATTCCTCTAAGGCTGTACCAAGGGGAATTGTGAATAATGTGCTTTTAAAAATTGGAAAATTTTTCTTCCCAACTGATTTTGTGGTTATTGACATAGGGAAGCGGGAGGCTTACAACTTAATTGTTGGAAGACCTTTTTCTGGCCACTTGTAGGGCTCAGATAAAGGTTTTTGAAAAACAAATTTCTTTGGGAACTGAAAATGAACAATAACTTTTAGTATGAAAGAACATTTAAAACCAAAAATTGAAATTTCCAATAATGTTGATGTTGTTAATGTTCATTCGCTAGATCCCGCTATACACTCTAATCCTATTACTAATGATAGTAGAGAGGATATTGATAATTGTAAGCAGGAACAGGAAGAAATTATCCAAAGCATTGAGGAGAATCCGGTTCCAAACAAACATTTTAGCAACTCAATGTCAACCAAGGATAGTGAATCAGTGATAGCATGGCCACCGTTTACTCGTCCTCAGAAATGTGAAAGAAAGGCGAATGAATGGATATACCCTCATAAAGGAGAGAGACATGATATTGAATTAGCATTGGAAGATTGGTACAAAATAAAATTTGGGAACTCAAAAATCCATAAGGGACTGGTTAAGCAGTATAAGTACAATCATCTCACTGGCACAATAAATGGTGCAAGATCCAGCATCAGTATTACTATTAGTCTTATTGCTAAAAATGATGACCAGGGAAAATCATGTGATGAATGGCTTTCACATGAGTTTGGAACAGGTGGCATCCGTAATTCTACAAGGAAAAAAAGGTTCGACAAATGGATGAATGAGTACCAACGAGTGGTGGAAGTCGGGGAAGTCCAAAGGCCCCCATACCCGCGGCTCTGAGTCTAACTTAAAGACTTGTAAACAAAGAAAAGTGCTCTTTCGGAGACAACCTGAATTATCCCTTTCTTTTGTTTATTTCCATTTCTGTAGGGTTTTGTGTTTTCTAACCATTTTTGCAGAAAACGAGGAAGTAATTGCTGCTGCAGTTTGCTGATCTGACGAGAGTTACTGGCGTAACTCATGTATCCGACACGCCAGTAACCAACCTTTTAGCAAACAAAATTCTTGACGCATTACCAATTACGGCGTAATACCATCTCAAAGGTTACGCCAGAACCACCGCTTTGCGACTTATGTCGGGTTTTGCAAGTTACGGCAGAACTCCTCAAAAGAGTTACGACGTAACCTTCCTCTTCTTTAATTCTTTCATTTTAAAACACAATAATCTTATATTAGTATTTTAAATGAACTTTGTGGGTGTGTTCCTCAGAACCCTCACGAGACTTCACTCGTCCACTTTGGACACCAAGTGGTTTAAAG
Organism: Chrysanthemum lavandulifolium; assembly: GCA_022545495.1. NCBI lineage: Eukaryota > Viridiplantae > Streptophyta > Magnoliopsida > Asterales > Asteraceae > Chrysanthemum > Chrysanthemum lavandulifolium. The sequence goes on from CM040245.1 coordinate 59,592,071, forward strand.
GCTTGTTGCATTTGCTAAATGCAATCGTGATTCCTACGAAAGTGAGTTAGGTTTGTTTTTCATTTTCATTTTGTCTTTTAGAATTATTCTTGTCGGTAGTGTGATTTCAGGGATTGAAGTTTGTTCATGATGCTTATACGAAGGCACGTCTCTTTTTCGTGGGCCTTCCTTCTTTATGGAGCAAATTTCAGGGAAGTTCTCGCTCTAATTTTACTTTTCTCTTCACATTTATTTAAATGCTTAGTACAAAAGGGACTTTGTACAATTGAAGTGGGGACGGGAGTAGAATTATCTCTTGAACATTATTTTGCCCTCATTTTCTAGTTTATTTTGAAACATTATGTCACTTTTAAAATTTTGACATGTTTTTCTTAACCTAACTAGATTAGACCTTAGTCGAGCACATACAACCCTTGATATTATATGGTGAGATTAGCCTTACCCGTTTCCTATATTTGACCCCAAATCCACCAATTTATGAGTGTGCCGGTAGCTTGTAAACTTTAGAACTTGGCCTTTGCATCATTTCGAGACCATAGACGAGGTATGTTGAGTTAGCTCGATGTATTTGGACTTTTCAGTTTCAGAAGGCAATATTATAGGATTATCACCCAAACAGCCTACCATTGTGTGTCTATCGATTAGTCACCTCGACTTCTTGACCCCCATGTGAAACCCTTTTGTTGCACTTACCTTTAGTGCAAGATACCCGTAGATACACCCTTCTGAGCTATTCCTTTTATTTTGGTAACCCGATATATTGTTTTGATACACCTTTACACCTTAGCCTACCCTGTAGTCTTTATTTGTGATTGGGAAGTCATCATTTGCCTAAGTTCAAGGTTCGAGTGGAAAGGTTCGGAAATCATGCTTTCAACGACAACATTCCTGAAGATCATTGAAGACCCCCCGAATTCCCATTGTTCATCTCAAGTGGGGGGATATTATGTTATGTTATTATTGTTATGTTGAAAAAAAAAGAAAAAAATAGAAGTGATTCGAAAATAATAATAATAATAATAATAATAATAGTTGTTATGATATTGTAAAGTGCGATGTTATAAGCACTGTAGTATGAGCTTTATTGATTTAGTATCGAGGAGGCCACCTCGGTCACATTTGAAGATTGGAGTTGGTAATTATGCCAACAGTTGGAGAAAAGGTAGTGTGCCCATCACGACGTCCTCTAATGACACATCTACCTTATATTTCATGATCCGGTTTCCTGACTTCAAAGCTTGAACTTTGGGCGGACGGTAAGTGGTGATGACTTGGTTATAGATTTAGACTACCTGCTTGTTTTTTATTTTACACCATTTATATATCCCATGTCTTGTCCTACCCTTTAGTCATGAAGCATGCTAGGTGATGCAGCGAGCAATATTTGGTGTCTTGGCCATGGATTTGGTCATGTGTCATTGATTTTGTCCACTTCGCCGTAACATGTTAGTAATGACGAGTCACCCCTTAACGTTTGTCGTGTCTACCCATATTGCCTTCGAGAATTGTTTAGCCCTTAACTCTAGTGGTGGAGATTTGTGTAACCGCCAAGTTTATGATAGAATACATGCTATGACTGTTCGATTGAGTGATCACCCCGAAATTGACACTTAGAATAGTTGAGAGATTTGAGTGTTTTTTTCCCCTTTCGTGAGGTGTTCGGCTTTGTTTTATTCTAGCATAAGGGATTTAGAAACTTATATTTTTCAGGTTATGGGAGATATCTTTTTAGGAATCTTTCTAATAAGGTCTACTTGAGGGCAAGTAGAGTTCAAGTAAGGAGATATTTGATAACATCAAATAGTCCTGTATATTAAGTGTCAATTTCCCCCGATAATGCTTGTAATTTATATCATTTATATGGATTTACGCTTGTTTTCCATTGTTTTCCAGTTTCAGGTAAAATACGGGCATTGGAGCTAAAGAGACGTGGAACTGGAGAAATATCTAAAGATTTATCATAATAGGCTATTTTGAAGAAGTTACGGCGTAACTCGTCTCTCACATTACGCCGTAACTATTGCGTGACTCGAGAAAACCAACTTATCGGAAGGTTACGGTAACTCTTCCCAAAGGTTACAACGTAACTATATTAGGTCAAATGAGGTTCCATGCATGAGATACTTACGCCGTAACTCATCGCATCTATTACGACGTAACCGAGTTTATTGAAAACTCTTGTGTAACGGTCATTAGTTTACGCCGTAACCGGTGATCTAGTGCAAAATACGAAGAAATAGAAGGTTCTGGCGAACTCTTATATTAGTTACGCCAGTAACCCGGATCCGCCTATAAATACCCCACTAATTCCAAAGATTTCTAATCATCCCATTCCACACACAACACTAAGAGAACGTGGGAAAAAGCTCAAGGCAAGTCTAGAGGAGCATACGGAGTCGTCTCCAAGGAGAAATCACTCCCCTACGATAAGCATTAGCGTTTATATTTCTTTACTTTCAATTCATGTATTTCGTACCTTTGAATATTGAATTGGTTTGCATGATTAATATGAGCGGCTAAGCACCTTTTGGTGTTGGCCTAGTTATGATTTCTTAATTGTTTTGTTTGCATTTACTTTACTTCCGTACAATTATTTCAAAGTGTATGCATGCATAGTTTATTGGTAGCAACCCTTGGTTCGGTAGTTTTGAATGGCGGTAGAGGCCAATTGCCTAGGAGATATGACCACTAACCCTAGGTGAGCGGACTGAGATGGGAAGGGTAAGATATGACCAACTGATGACCCTTTCTACTTGTAGGATTTGACTAACTGATCACCTATCGTTTGGATGAACTTAAGAATTAGGGGGTGCGTGTCTAAGTTCCTAACGACCGGGCATTCACTATTATAAATCTAGCATGTAGCGGTACTTAATGACTTGGCTTAGGGGACCAAGAACAACAGGACTTATGAGGGGACACCTGACTTCTCATGTGGTGGCATCTTGGCTGATAGGTTAGGGCGAATTGACCAAATGTTGTCCTCTCGACTTTGACCCCACCTGAAGTAATTGGAAGTAAGTAGACGTAGACATAACTTGCTAGGAGGATTAACTAGGTTAGCACCACTCTCCTCTATTGATTTCCCTTTATCCTTTATCTGCTTTTATTTACTTTATTCTGTTTTAGTAGTTTAATTAATTAAATCCCTATCGAAACCATTATTAATCTGTGATACCTAGACTTAGTAATAATCCATCACACATAGCTCTTGGGACGACCTCGGCTTTACCGATTACTACACTACACACGACCGGGTACACTTCCCGTTAGTGCACTAGGGTAGACCATAGGTATAACGAGACATTATAAATATTAAGACCTGGTCAGTAAAACCTGCATTAGTCGGCAACAACGTTCGCCTTTCCCGGATGGTAATGAATCTCGCAGTCATAATCACTGAGCAATTCTAGCCAGCGACGTTGACGCATATTCAGTTCTTTTTTATCTAAGATGTGTTGAAGACTTTTGTGATCAGTGTACACTATACACTTGGTTCCGTACAAATAATGACTCCATAATTTGAGTGCAAATACCACAGCGCCAAGTTCTAGATCGTGCGTAGTATAATTCTTTGTTAGCCTTGATAATAATTAATAGAAGTGATGGTCATTCACGTTTAGGAACTTTGTAACGTGTGTTAGATATCGTGATAGAATAGACAACGGGCTCGTGGTTTTGGCTAAGCTAAATGGCTATTAGTTAAGTTAAGCTATCCTTTTACCATTTGTAATCCAATCCAAGTCCAACCCATATCCACGAAGCCCATGGCCAAGCCCATTAGGGCGTTTTGTCTTGTAGTATAAATACCCCTCAAATGGTCATTTGAGGGGTGTGCTTGAGTAGGTATGTGTGTTTTCTTTCAAGTAATACAAGTTTCCTTTCATCTTGTTTTCTCTCCACATATACGCATAACATATTATTCAAGTCACCATCTTTCTCATCTTTCCATCTTTGTTCCTTCTTAATCTCTACACTTATCTTGTGTTTGTGTTTCGTGTCATACGCATATCGTGTGTGTTTCACGTGATATACTTGTGGTTAGCTTTGGTATAGTGATAAGGTTGATATATTTAAGGTCTTACAATTGGTATCAATCGCCTAACAATGGTTTAGGAGTGTTGTAGCAATACTAACTCTGAAAATCCAGATTTGGATCCTAGTGGGGGCTGTGTGACACAAAATCCTGAGACTGATGAGGAAACACTTGCCTTATTTGAAACATTAATCAATAACTGTGGCATTGAAATTGAGAAAGTTCAAAAGGTCAATCGCGATGTTAAGGCATGAATGATAAATTGACCGAGCTTGAGAGGTACAAGGAGCATGCAAAAGCCTTTGAATTTCACAAAACAAAGAGTCGAATTAGAAATTGGTTATCGAGATTCCGCTTTTAAGAGAACAACAATTGCAAATCAAGTTTAACACGCTTGATGTTAATTTGAACTTGAAAATAAAATCTTTAAACAAGGAAATTTCGATCTTAAAACCAACTTTCTAAACAACAAACAACTTATTCGATCTTGAAAAAGAAGAAAGCAGTTGATTCTCGATTTTTCAAAGCGTGAAGATTCTCTTCTTGATGAAATTTTGATAAAATGAAAAAATCAAAAATGGGAAAATTTGCTTGTTACAACGGGTCATTCACCAAATCAACAAATATACTAATTAATCAAGCGAATCCATATTTTCATACAACACAAAAATGGCTCTTGGTAACACACCTCCTTGTTTCCTCAAGAAAGCTCGAAAAGAATGAATGTTTTGAATAATGGAAAAGCATTGCATGAACCCATAATTGTTCGTGATTCTCTTGAAACATTAGAACTATCTCGACGAGAGTAGATCAAAATGAAACAAAGAATTTCGAAATAAAACCAATCGACTATAACAAATGGAACAAAATTAATGGAATTACTTTTGTCTCACAAAAGAAAAGTCAAAGTTTTCCATCACACCCAAGATGTTTCAAACAAAGAGTCAACACGGTTTCAAAACCAGTCCCAACTCCTATAGTTGTCTCTCAATCTCTTTCGAAAATCGAACAAATGTCTTCAAACAATCCTTTTAACACAAGTAATGCTAGAAGCATTTTAGATGACGTTAAAACTAGAATTAGGGAACTTCAAGAGACCGTTAAATCTAAAACCAATATTACAACTAATATCGGTTTTCTAGTTTTGATGATGAAAATAAAAGTTTTTGAAACTCAAATTGCCCTCAATTTGAATAACATCAACTCAAGGGTAATTCATTTTGAACAAGCATTTTGAAAAAGCAGTTGACTTTGTTAAGGACCATAACTCCACAGTAAAGAAAGCTAATGAAAGTGTTGAACACATCAAAGTTTTGGAAAATTTAAATGATTCTCTCTTGAAGAAGTTACGTACCGATATTATGTCCATTGTTTTACAAACATATTACATTGAAGATCATGAAAGACTCGATCGAGACCTCCAAATTGTTTCAAAATATGAAAAAGCTCTTGAAAAACTTGAAAAGAAAATGTCTCATATTTTAAACAACTTGATCGAAAAAATGAGGAGTGCAAGTATGACAAGCGTCATATGAGCGTGCCTATAATGACATGAAAGAGAAAATGATCTTTTAGGGCTCATTTGGAATGTCAAAAGGAAAGGATGTGGATAAAAGATTGCAAAACCATTGGTGAGGAGAAAGCAAATGTTCCCAAACCGGTTCTCAAACCAAAATGTCAATTTCTATGCCTCCTCCAAAAGTCAATGAGAAAATGATTTGTCAAAACCAATACTCCACCGCCTTGCCTAAGAAAAAAGGAAAAATTGTTGAAAATGAAAAGCGATTATCGAGAAACCAAAAGTTTTAGCACTGGCCTTTTTAGGATGAGTACCACTAATGTGTGCGCTCCACATCTAAAACATATGGAACAAAGCGACATAAGTTTAAACAAGCACTCTAAAGAGACTAGGAAAGTGAAACCAGTTCTCTAGATAAAAATGTGAATCTAATGCGTGTGCCTTACCTTCTGGGACTAGAAAGCACCTCTAGGAGCAGCAGACTAAAGCCTAGGAGCAATACAAGGAACAATAGAGTCTCGCATGCCTCTAAGAGAAGTAGCTTGAATAAAGAGAAGAAAGTAGAAGAACACCCTAGGAATTTACCGCTTTTTAATAAGAAAGACATTTCATCTGAATGTAATGAACCTATGAAACTTGCTAAGTCTAATGAATGTCTTGAATCTCTTTGTTTAACTTGCAAGAAATCTTTAACTAATATTCATGATGATTGTGTTTCTAAGAATGAGATTGTTAAGCCTGTTCAGAAGAACCTTCCTAAAAGAACTTATGCTAAACCTCTAGGAAGACTAGTTGCAAGATTTAGGTCTTACACTACTGATAAGAAGCATACTGTTAGGGATGATATTTGGAAACCAACGGGTAGAACTTTCACACTCCTGAATGGTAGAATGAGTGATGAACCTGTCTTCCCAATAGATAACTTCTATGAGTGTGATCAGGAGTTTACCTCTAACCCAAAGGAACCAAAATCAAAACGGTTTCCAAAATCTTCTTCTTTTGTTCTTGGCAGGTTATCGAAATATGTATTTGGATCGTCGACTCGGGTTGCTCCAAGCACATGACCAAGAATCAAGCTGCGATCAATTTCGTTTGAAATTCATGGCAACCGTGACGCTTTGGAAATGATCATGTAGCACTATCATGGGTTATGGAGATCTACCTTTGGAAATTATTTGATCACTCGGGTTTACTATGTCGAAGGGTTGGGACATAATTTGTTATCGGTCAGGCGATTACGTGATGCAAATTTAGAGGTTGCTTTTAGGAAAATGCTTGCTTCGTTAGAAACTTGGATGGCACCGATCTCTTAGCGGGAATCGTGATATAAACTTGTATGCTATCGACATTAACCAAATGGCCTCTTCATCACCAATATGTCTTATGACACGAGCATCGGAACAAAGTCCCGGTTATGGCATGAAGATTATCCCATCTCAATTTCGACACCATTAACAAAGCGGCCAAAGACAACATCGTCAACGGACTTCCAAAGTTCAAATACACCAAGGATCACCTATGTCCATCATGCGAACAAGGAAAAGCAAAAGAGCATCATATAAACCCAAACCCGCACCTAGTTCGGAAGCAAGGTTGCATATGTTGCACATGGACTTACGTGGCCCAATGAGAGTTGAAAGCATTAATGGGAAAAAGTATATTCTTGTTATCGTTGATGACTATTCAAGATATACATGGGTTAAGTTTACGAGGTCAAAAGACGAAGCACCGTGCATCATCATCACCTTCCGAAGCGTATTCAAGTACTTTTTCAAGCTCCGAAGAGTAGTAGTAAATGACAACGACACATAATTTACTAATCGGGAGTTAAGAGCTTATTTTGAAGATGTTGGAATCACACATCGGACATCGGTTGTTAGAACTCCACAATGAATGGGGTAGTTGAAAGAAGAAATCGTACTCTTGTGGAAGTCGCCGCACAATGCTAATATATTAGTGCCGTTATTTCTATGGGTGATGCTATTGCCAACGCTTGTTTCACTCAGAATCGATCCTAATCCATCCAAGATTCAATAAAACCCCATATGAGCTAATCAACAACGAAAAACGATATCTCTTACCTTCACGTGTTTGGCGCTTTGTGCTATCCGACAAACGACTGAGAAGATCTAAGAAAACTGAAAGCTAAAGGTGATATTGGAATCTTCATTGGATACTCAGAAAACTTGAGGGCATTCAGGGTGTATAACAGGAGAACTAGGAAGATAATATAGACGATGAATGTGAATTTTGATGAACTTTCACAGATGGCTTCAGAGAGACTCGCTCTAGAACCCACGCTTAAACCGATGGCTTCTAATCAAAACAGATTAGAACCCGCACCAAACCAGCAGACTTTTGGACACATCAGTTCAGGACTCATACAACAAAGAGCTCCATCAACTTTTGCTGGCACTCCTCATCAACAAGAATGGGAGAATTTCTTTGAGTTATGTTCGATGAATACTATGGTGAAACTTCGACAAATGCATCAAACCATCATTCCGCTGCACCCGCTCAAAATCATCCACCACCACCATTAGAAGATGCATCTACAACGGTCGAAACCAATGCACCAACTCCATCAACGTCATCTACATCGATCGCAAATCCTATTCTTACAGCGGTTTTAAGTTGATGAGCAAAACCAAAACATATAATTGCAAGAAGAACCTTCACAAAACTAGAACGATGCAACGTTAGATGCAGACTTATTTGAAAACCCGTTTGCTAGGGAATCAGCTGAATCATCTTCAAGCTTACGAGAACCATCTAACTCGCATACATTTAACCAACGGTATCCTTCTACTCTGAAGTGGACAAAAGACCATGGTAAACCTTCACGACCAATTCAGACGAGACGCCAACTTGCCACCGATTGCGACTTGTGCATTTACATTTGCTCAATTAGAAATATTGAACCGAAGAACATTCGGAGGTAATGGCGGACAATGCATGGATAGAAGCAATGCGGGAGGAACTTCTACCAATACCGTTCCTACATGACTCTTGAAGAAATGGATTTGGTTCCAAGACCAATTGACATTCGTGTCATTGATCTCAAATGGTTATGGAAGAACAAAAGGATGAAGAAATGAGTGTCATTCGCAACAAAGCTCAAACTCGTGGCCAAAGGATACAAGACGAGGTGTGGAAGAGGATAGACTTTGAAGAGTCATTCACGCATTTGATTGTAGCTAGACTTGGGTCCACTAAGCGAATCTTTAGGATATTCTTAGCCTATGAACACTTGGTTCACAAAACATCACGGTTTATCAAGATGGACATTAAGACAACGTTCTTGAATGAAAACTCGAAAGAAGAAGTGTCTTGATGTCACACCTCACCCCAAAATATCGCAATGAACGATAGTGTCATTGGGGTATAACGATTCATAGCACAAAGTATGGATACGTAAAACGACCTCTATAATGAGACGTTTGAAAAGTTTACCATTCGATAAATAAGTTAAAGTTTACACAACAAGAAATCACAAAGTTTGATAATACATAAAGAGTTTACAAAACATGTCGAATGGTAATTGTTAAAAGCACAAGACTCCAATGTATGCCATGCGACCCAAAAGCTCCATGAAGTGCTATCATCTTAAGACCGAGATAAACATGCTAAAAGTGTCAACACAATGGTTGGTGAGTTCATAAGTTTGTGATGAAATGTAAAGTCTTTAAAAATTGTTTATGCAAAGAAAGGCATTGTAATCCACTCCGCCCAAGTTCCGCCCATACAAAACTTGCAACTGTGTGTTTACAACCCATTGCCAAAATATGGAATTGTCAATCTTGTTTGTAAGTAGGACATAGGTGCATACGATATATACATGTACTTAATGCAAAGAATCACACCAATCGAACCTCTTGACGAGTCTAACTTGTTTGTAATGTTTCATTGAATAACAGATTATATTCACCCAATGTCACGCCATCATGGACCAAGGGGGGGGCCACCGATAGTACTATCAATACCTCTCCTGCCCCGCAGAGTTAACCAGATTGCTAAAGTTTGTATGTTGATGCATAATTGAAAACTAGTTTAGCACATTAAGGCACATATCGCAATAAACCACACATAATGTCCAAAGTGTATAAGAAGTATATTGTAACACAATTGTATAAATGGTTTGAGTATTCGCAAGAGTGAAACAAGTATTTAAGCATGTATCTCCCCAAATAGTTTGTAAGAATTTAAACGAGTAAAAGTAGAATATTTGGGTATGAACTCACTATGAAACTGTATGATTGATATGCTAACAAAATGAAGTGCACGAAAGTGAGGCTCGGAAACTATCCGCGACCTAAAATGAATGTTATGACTTGAGTTATGATATGTTGTCGTGAATGCATGATTTTGAAAACGATCACCCAATATGCTACTTGAAAACTAGTTATATAAAAATATTGTTACTTGAATGTGTGACGGTTCCATGTCAAAATAAATACTTTTGAGCTAATGGTGAAAATATAGTTAAAACTATGTAACGGTTTTAGTAATTGAAAAATCGGTTTACGCCGGACTTGACGTAATATATACATAGGAAAACTAACTCGCTTTTAAGGTCCATTTCCAAACGTCCGCTTAGGCCCTCAAAACCTTGATTAAAATCTCGACAGCTTACTAAAGCTGTGAATAGTGTTTTCAAGACGTTTTTGACTCAAAGTTCGGTTAACCATAACTCACTCGCTTTAAGTCCGCTTTTCAAGTTCTTTATATCCACGCCAAGGTAATGAAGAGTACTAATATATTTTTAAACTTTGAGACTTCACAGAAATTTTAAGGCCACTGTTTGGGTCAGTTAAAATTGGACTGCATGAACATTTTCCGGAAAATTGTAGTTTTAAATCGTAACTTGAAAACCACGATATTTTTCGTTATAACTCCGCTTTAGTCCGCTCAAAAGGCCACGCTCATAACTAAAAATCTATTTTCTAAATCTTTAATAAAACTTATAAAATGACTAACTTTTCGGAAAAATTATAATTTCAATGGCTCGCGCTTATTTTAAAATTACCATTTTATCTACTCATTTTAACTCAAACAACACCACAATATCCCTTAATCTACTCATCACCAATCCTACTAGTAAAACAACTTCATTTGATCATAACCAAAATAAATATTCATTGTGAGGCTAAAAATATATATACAAACTTAAATAAACATATATAAAATTTATGTAACCATTTCCTCTAAAACCACAACTAGACTTTGATGATCCATTTTTCAAACTTATCATTTTTATAAACTTCTAACTAGTACATACTTGTTATAAAAATTAATAGGACACATATGGGTGATAACATTTGATAAACATGAATAAAAACTACAACTTGAGCAAATATGATCATATGGACTTCATGAAATGTATGAAAAATATATATGAAAAAGTAAGAGATGAAGTTTTATGCTTACAAATTGCTTGATGAGGTTTAAGAACAAAGGATTTATCCTAAACACCCTAGGTTTTTATTTCAAAACCTAAACAAAGAGTGTTACTAGATTGTGTAGAACTTGATTAGAAAATTTTGATGAATTCTTCTTGAGCTCCTATGGTGGACTAAAGTTTGAGAGGAAGAAGAAGAGAGAAAGTTTTGATCTTGACTTGCAATGTATGTGTTGAATGAATGAAAAAGAGTTGGAGTGTAGGACTAATATAAGTAAGAAAGATCTTGCAAATCTATATATTAGGTGAATCATGTAATTAATAATACATACATATACATTTATTATTATTTATGTAAATGTATAAATGTAAGTAGAAGTAAAGTTATTTGAGGATAGTAGTAACTTGTAGTATTGTTAAATAAGATTAGTAAGTTGTATACACATTTGAATATTTAAGGTAGCGTTAGATAAAATAAATTTCACGGGTCAAGATAAAATATATTTAGGTCATAAAATTATAAAAATACATTTCTTGTAAAATTTGAGTGATATAATCATTATCGTAGTTTTTAAGAAAAGCGTCGTAATAATATAAATTTAACAATTTATATACAAAATAAATTTAAAACACCTGGTTAAACTCATAATATTATTTTTATAAACTAAATGTAAGTATTAAAATATATAGGGATCATTTTTGAAGTATCGAATTAAATGTTCAAAATAATACTTACGCGATAGCGTTTATTTAATAAGAGAATAAAGTGTAATGTAAAATGCAAAACCATGCACAAACCGTTATGAAATGATGAATATGGAATATGAGAAATGACCGAAATTGAGAATTGTGACATTCTTCCTCGATAGAAGAATCGCGTCCTCGCGATTCAATCGATGATACATAAGGTTCTACCCTAAGGTTTAGAGAAATCGAATGTATGGTCAAAGTGCTCATGTCAAAACTTACGCGCCTAGGTTTCTTATCTAAGGAGACTCACCGAATCGAATAATACGGTGGATCACTTAATGGTCTAGGAAAACGTATCGCCACGCATTGCGGGCTTCCTCGGTCCCTATATAGAATGCTCGACCTCGAGGTGGACCGATATTGAGTATGTGGTTTGGGTTATTTCCTTCAATTGCCACAGCCTAGAGGAGCTTGCATCGGCGGCTTATTCAACCGAGGACAATTTTTCCGAAGTGATTCGGGTGTTACATTCAAAGCAAGTCCTTTGATTATTCCTTTTACACCGCTCCTTAAAATGGCCGATCGATTGCAATTTGTACACAAGCGTGGCTTGGTCTTCGGTGATGATAAGCACATTTAGCACATTTGGGATGTGTACCAAGATACTCTCTTTGTTCAGCATCAGTTGCCACAAAAACTCTTGCCCTTTTGTTGTCTCGCTACCACGCCCATCCGCTTATTTGACCCACTCGCTTCCTTCCTCTTGTCAACGCTCTTCAACGTACCATTTCTAACCATCTCGCCCGTCGTGGTTCCCGCCTCAAGATCGCACTTTGTATTGTAGACGGCTCGCTTGTTTTCACAGCCCACGGATTTGGGACAAGACCATATATGTACCTCGAGATTCTCTTGGATTCGGGGTAACCATATGAGGAACTAGTCCGCTAATTCATGGAATCGATCGGTGTAGGTCATGCGTGACCACCCCTATCATGGAGTGGTGATAAAATTCATCCTCTAGTTTCGTGATTTCATTGTCCGGCAAGACTCCTCTTTCAATAACGCCTTAAATTCGTCCCATGTCATGCCTATAGTCGCTTCTCCGCCCCTAGCTCAGTAGTCGTGTGTTCCACCATGTCAATGCCTTTCCGATAACAAGCAAGCAAAGATACTTCACCTCTCGATGTGGCACAATTGTCGATGTCGATCATCGCCTGCCTTTTCTACCCATCGAGTATACGCCAAAGCACCTCCTATACCATCAAACTCCATGTGTTTGCATGCCGAAAATTCCTTATATGTGCATCCATTTGTTGTTGTTGTTGTTGGTGTTGTTGTTGTTACCGCCACTACATTGTTGGTGTCGCCATTCCCGCTCCCGTGGTTTCCGAGTTATTCATATGATTTCCAACTTGTGTGACAATAGTGGGAAGCAAGATTTGAAGTTGTTGAGCGATGATGGCGGCAAAATCGTGGTTTCCGCCAAATGTTGTTGTCATTGTTACCCATGTCGCTACCGCCTCCTCTACCTCCACGCCCACCGTCATTCCACCCTCGTACCGCACCACCGCCAAGATCGCGTGTTACTCTCTTTGGTGCCATTATCTCGCAAGGGAAAGAACCGTTGAATTCCCAATGTCTATACTTAACGCCCTCAAATATAATACCACGCCACAAATTGGTTCCTAAGGTGTCCACATCGATCCACGATGCGTGGTCGCATATGTCCACGTGAGTTGTGACGCATTTATAATTATGTTGGCCACCATAATTATAATTGCTTCATTTCACACGTGTACATACCACCAAGCATACATGTCTCGCGATTGGTGTTACTTAAATAGGTAGCCATCTATCATCCGATTCTAAACAAGGAAGGAGGATTTGGGGTAAGTATCTAGGAAGAGTCGCACTTGGTGTATAGGAAATTCCGTTAGGTGCTAAAGTCACTACGAGGTTTGGTCGCCATAGCTCCCAAAGTATCCTCAAGAGAACTCCCATCCTCGGGCAAAATCATCAAATCTATCCAACTTTATAGTAACACTTATTTAGCTCGATCTCGCATCTCATCAAACAAGAACTGCCACGAGATCAAGTTAGATAAGTGCTCACATCGAGCTCCATATCTTTGATGACCCAACTAGATTTTGGGACTCCCTATTGGTACAAGGAAACCACGTTATCTAATGAGGTGGTTCTAGAAGAAATACTTAAGAAAACATATGCGCATCGAAAAGTGTGTAAGGTGATAGGAAACGAAAGGATCGACGTGAAAGCGGTTATAGTCTAGGAACTAAAATGCAACCTAGTTCTCTATAACCAAGGCTCGATACTAATCATCACACCCCAAAATATCGCAATGAACGATAGTGTCATTGGGGTATGACGTCATAGCACAAAGTATGGATACGTAAAACGACCTCTATAATGAGACGCTTTGAAAAGTTTACCATTCGATAAATAAGTTAAAGTTTACACCACAAGAAATCACAAAGTTTGATAATACACAAAGAGTTTACAAAACATGTCGAATGGTAATTGTTAAAAGCACAAGACTCCAATGTATGCCATGCACCCAAAAGCTCCATGAAGTGCTATCACCTTAAGACCGAGATAAACATGCTAAAAAGTGTCAACACAATGGTTGGTGAGTTCATAAGTTTGTGATGAAATGTAAAGCCTTTAAAAATTGTTTATGCAAAGAAAGGCATTGTAATCCACTCGGCCCAAGTTCCGCCCATACAAAACTTGCAACTGTGTGTTTACAACCCATTGCCAAAATATAGAATTGTCAATCTTGTTTGTAAGTAGGACATAGGTGCATACGATATATACATGTACTTAATGCAAAGAATCACACCAATCGAACCTCTTGACGAGTCTAACTTGTTTGTAATGTTTCATTGAATAACAGATTATATTCACCCCTGTGTCACGCCATCATGGACCAAGGGTGGGGCGCCACCGATAGTACTATCAATACCTCTCCGCCGGCTCCCGCAGGAGTTAACCATTGCTAAAGTTTGTATGTTGATGCATAATTGAAAACTAGTTTAGCACATTAAGGCACATATCGCAATAAACCACACATAATGTCCAAAGTGTATAAGAAGTATATTGTAACACAATTGTATAAATGGTTTGAGTATTCGCAAGAGTGAAACAAGTATTTAAGCATGTATCTCCCCAAATAGTTTGTAAGAATTTAAACGAGTAAAAGTGTATCTCCCAAAAGGGTATGAACTCACCGGTATGATTGATATGCTAACAAAATGAAGTGCACGAAAGTGAGACTCGGAAACTATCCGCGACCTAAAATGAATGTTATGACTGAGTTATGATATGTTGTCGTGAATGCATGATTTTGAAAACGATCACCCAATATGCTACTTGAAAACTAGTTATATAAAAATATTGTTACTTGAATGTGTGACGGTTTCATGTCGAAAATAAATACTTTTGAGCTAATGGTGAAAATATAGTTAAAACTATGTAACGGTTTTAGTAATTGACAAATCGGTTTACATCGGACTTCACGTAATATATACATAGGAAAACTAACTCGCTTTTAAGGTCCGTTTCCAAACGTCCGCTTAGGCCCTCAAAACCTTGATTAAAATCTCGACAGCTTACTAAAGCTGTGAATAGTGTTTTCAAGACGCTTTTGACCCAAAGTTCGTTAACCATAACTCACTGCTTTAAGTCCGTTTTCAAGTTCTTTATATCCACGCCAAGGTAATGAAGAGTACTAATATATTTTTAAACTTTGGAGACTTCACAGAAATTTTAAGGCCACTGTTTGGGTCAGTTAAAATTGGACTGCATGAACATTTTCCCGAAAATTGTAGTTTTAAATCGTAACTTGAAAACCACGTATTTTTCGTTATAACTCCGCTTTAGTCCGCTCAAAAGGCCACGCTCATAACTAAAAATCTATTTTCTAAAACTTTAATAAAACTTATAAAATAACTAACTTTTCGAAAAATTATAATTTTCAAGGGCTCGCGCCCATTTTAAAATTACCATTTTTCTAATCATTTTAACTCAAACAACACCACAATATCCCTTGAACTACTCATCACCAATCCTACTAGTAAAACAACTTCATTTGATCATAACCAAAATAAATATTCATTGTGAGGCTAAAATATATATACAAACTTAAATAAACATATATAAAATTTATGTAACCATTTCCTCTAAAAACCACAACTAGACTTTGATGATCCATTTTCAAACTTATCATTTTTATAAACTTCTAACTAGTACATACTTGTTATAAAAATTAATAGGACACATATGGGTGATAACATTTGATAAACATGAATAAAAACTACAACTTGAGCAAATATGATCATATGGACTTCATGAAATGTATGAAAAATATATATGAAAAGTAAGAGATGAAGTTTTATGCTTACAAATTGCTTGATGAGGTTTAGTGAACCAAGGATTTATCCTAAACACCCTAGGTTTTTATTTCAAAACCTAAACAAAGAGTGTTACTAGATTGTGTAGAACTTGATAAGAAAATTTTGATGAATCTTCTTTGAGCTCCTATGGTGGCCGAATTTTTGAGGGAAGAAGAAGAGAGGAAAGTTTTGATCTTGACTTGCAATAATGTGTTGAATGAGAAAAAGTGGAGTGTAGGACTTTTATAATAAGAAAGATCTTGCAAATCTATATATTAGGTGAATCATTCAATTAATAATACATACATATACTTATTATTATTATGTAAAAGTATAAATGTAGTAGAAGTAAAGTTATTTGAGGATAGTAGTAACTTGTAGTATTGTTAAATAAGATTAGTAAGTTGTATACACATTTGAATATTTAAGGTAGCGTTAGATAAAATAAATTTCACGGGTCAAGATAAAATATATTTAGGTCATAAAAATTATAAAATACATTTCTTGTAAAATTTGAGTGATATAATAATTATCGTGTAGTTTTTAAGAAAAGCGTCGTAATAATATAAATTTAACAATTTATATACAAAATAAATTTAAAACACCGGTTAAACTCATAATATTATTTTTATAATCTTAATATGAGTATTAAAATATATCGGAATCATTTTTGGAAGTATCGAATTAAATGTTCAAAATAATACTTACGCGATAGCGTTTATTTAATAAGAGAATAAAGTGTAATGTAAAATGCAAAACCATGCACAAATCGTTATGAAATGATGAATATGGAGTATGAGAAATGACCGAAATTGAGAATTGTGACATTCTTCCTCGATAGAAGAATCGCGCCCTCGCGATTCAATCGATGATACATAAGGTTCTACCCTTAGGTTTAGAGAAATCGAATGTATGGTCAAAGTGCTTATGTCAAAACTTACGCGCCTAGGTTTCTTATCTAAGGAGACTCACCGAATCAATAATACGGTGGATCACTTAATGGTCTAGGAAAACGCATCGCCACGCATTGCGGGCTTCCTCGGTCCCTATATAGAATGCTCGACCCGAGGTGGACCGATATTGAGTATGTGGTTTGGGTTATTTCCTTCAATTGCCACAGCTAGAGGAGCTTGCATCGGTGGCTTATTCAACCGAGGACAATTATTCCGGAAGTGATTCGGCTGTTACATTCAAAGCAAGTCCTTTGATTATTCCTTTTACATCGCTCCTTAAAATGGCAGATCGATTGCAATTTGTACACAAGCGCGTGGCTTGGTCTTCGGTGATGATAAGCACATTTAGCACATTTGGGATGTGTACCCGATACTCTCTTTGTTCAGCATCAGTTGCCACAAAACTCTTGCCCTTTGTTGTCTCGCTACCACGCCCATCTCGCTTATTTGACCCACTCGCTTCCTTCCTCTTGTCAACGCTCTTCAACGTACCATTTCTAACCATCTCGTCTCGTCGTGGTTCCCGCCTCAAGATTGCACTTTGTATTGTAGACGGCTCGCTTGTTTTCACAGCCCACGGATTTTGGGACAAGACCATATATGTACCTCGAGATTCTCTTGGATTCTGGGGTAACCATATGAGGAACTAGTCCGCTAATTCATGGAATCGATCGGTGTAGGTCATGCGTGACCACCCCTATCATGGAGTGGTGATAAAATTCATCCTCTAGTTTCGATTTCATTGTCCGGCAAGACTCTCTTTCAATAACGCCTTAAATTCGTCCCATGTCATGCCTATAGTCGCTTCTCCGCCCCTAGCTCAGTAGTGTGTGTTCCACCATGTCAATGCCTTTCCGATAACAAGCAAGCAAAGATACTTCACCTCTCGATGTGTGGCACAATTGTCGATGTCGATCATCGCCTGCCTTTTCTACCCATCGAGTATACGCCAGCACCTCCTATACCATCAAACTCCACTGTGTTTGCATGCCGAAAATTCCTTATATGTGCATCCAATTCGTTGTTGTTGTTGTTGGTGTTGTTGTTGTTGTTACCGCCACCACATTGTTGGTGTCGCCATTCCTGCTTCCGTGGTTTCCCGAGTTATTCATATGATTTCCAACTTGTGTGACAATAGTGGGAAGCAAGATTTGAAGTTGTTGAGCGATGATGGCGGCAAAATCGTGGTTTCCGCCAAATGTTGTTGTCATTGTTACCCATGTCGCTACCGCCTCCTCTACCTCCACGCCCACCGTCATTCCACCCTGGTACCGCACCACCTCGCCAAGATCGCGTGTTACTCTTTGGTGCCATTATCTCGCAAGGAAAGAACCGTTGAATTCCCAATGTCTATACTTAACGCCCTCAAATATAATACCACGCCACAAATTGGTTCCTAGGTGTCCACATCGATCTACGATGCGTGGTCGCATATGTCCACGTGAGTTGTGACGCATTTATAATTATGTTGGCCACCATAATTATAATTGCTTCATTTCACACATGTACATACCACCAAGCATACATGTCTCGCGATTGGTGTTACTTAAATAGGTAGCCGCCTATCATCCGATTCTAAACAAAGGAAGGAGGGATTTGGGGTAGGTATCTAGGAAGAGTCGCACTTGGTGTATAGGAAATTCGTTAGGTGCTAAAGTCACTACGAGGTTTGGTCGCCGCAGCTCCCAAAGTATCCTCAAGAGAACTCCCATCCTCGGCAAAATCATCAAATCTATCCACTTTATAGTAACACTTATTTAGCTCGATCTCGCATCTCATCAAACAAGAACTGCCACGAGATCAAGTTAGATAAGTGCTCACATCGAGCTCCATATCTTTGATGACCCAACTAGATTTTGGGACTCCCTATTGGTACAAGGAAACCACGTTATCTAATGAGGTGGTTCTAGAAGAAATACTTAAGAAAACATATGCGCATCGAAAAGTGTGTAAGGTGATAGGAAACGAAGGATCGACGTGAAAGCGGTTATAGTCTAGGAACTAAAATGCAACCTAGTTCTCTATAACCAAGGCTCGATACTAATCATCACACCCCAAAATATCGCAATGAACGATAGTGTCATTGGGGTATGACGTCATAGCACAAAGTATGGATACGTAAAACGACCTCTATAATGAGACGCTTTGAAAAGTTTACCATTCGATAAATAAGTTAAAGTTTACACCACAAGAAATCCCAAAGTTTGATAATACATAAAGAGTTTACAAAACATGTCGAATGGTAATTGTTAAAAGCACAAGACTCCAATGTATGCCATGCACCCAAAAGCTCCATGAAGTGCTATCATCTTAAGACCGAGATAAACATGCTAAAAGTGTCAACACAATGGTTGGTGAGTTCATAAGTTTGTGATGAAATGTAAAGCCTTTCAAAATTGTTTATGCAAAGAAAGGCATTGTAATCCACTCGGCCCAAGTTCCGCCCATACAAAACTTGCAACTTGTGTGTTTACAACCCATTGCCAAAATATAGAATTGTCAATCTTGTTTGTAAGTAGGACATAGGTGCATACGATATATACATGTACTTAATGCAAAGAATCACACCAATCGAACCTCTTGACGAGTCTAACTTGTTTGTAATGTTTCATTGAATAACAGATTATATTCACCCCAGGTCACGCCATCATGGACCAAGGGTGGGGGGGCCACCGATAGTACTATCAATACCTCTCCGCCGGCTCCCGCAGAGTTAACCATTGCTAAAGTTTGTATGTTGATGCATAATTGAAAACTAGTTTAGCACATTAAGGCACATATCGCAATAAACCACACATAATGTCCAAAGTGTATAAGAAGTATATTGTAACACAATTGTATAAATGGTTTGAGTATTCGCAAGAGTGAAACAAGTATTTAAGCATGTATCTCCCCAAATAGTTTGTAAGAATTTAAACGAGTAAAAGTGGGTATGAACTCACCGGTATGATGGATATGCTAACAAAATGAAGTGCACGAAAGTGAGACTCGAAACTATCCGCGACCTAAAATGAATGTTATGACTTGAGTTATGATATGTTGTCGTGAATGCATGATTTTGAAAACGATCACCCAATATGCTACTTGAAAACTAGTTATATAAAAATATTGTTACTTGAATGTGTGACGGTTTCATGTCGAAAATAAATACTTTTGAGCTAATGGTAAAATATAGTTAAAACTATGTAACGGTTTTAGTAATTGACAAATCGGTTTACATCGGACTTCACGTAATGTATACATAGGAAAACTAACTCGCTTTTAAGGTCCGTTTCCCAAACGTCCGCTTAGGCCCTCAAAACCTTGATTAAAATCGACAGCTTACTAAAGCTGTGAATAGTGTTTTCAAGACGTTTTGACCCAAAGTTCGGTTAACCATAACTCACTGCTTTAAGTCCGTTTTCAAGTTCTTTATATCCACGCCAAGGTAATGAAGAGTACTAATATATTTTAAACTTCGGAGACTTCACAGAAATTTTAAGGCCACTGTTTGGGTCAGTTAAAATTGGACTGCATGAACATTTTCCGAAAATTGTAGTTTTAAATCGTAACTTGAAACCACGTATTTTTCGTTATAACTCCGCTTTAGTCCGCTCAAAAGGCCACGCTCATAACTAAAAATCTATTTTCTAAAACTTTAATAAAACTTATAAAATAACTAACTTTTCGAAAAATTATAATTTCAAGGCGCTCGCGCCCATTTTAAAATTACCATTTTCTCTAATCATTTTAACTCAAACAACACCACAATATCCCTTGAACTACACTTCACCAATCCTACTAGTAAAACAACTTCATTTGATCATAACCAAAATAAATATTCATTGTGAGGCTAAAAATATATATACAAACTTAAATAAACATATATAAAATTTATGTAACCATTTCCTCTAAAAACCACAACTAGACTTTGATGATCCATTTTTCAAACTTATCATTTTTATAAACTTCTAACTAGTACATACTTGTTATAAAAATTAATAGGACACATATGGGTGATAACATTTGATAAACATGAATAAAAACTACAACTTGAGCAAATATGATCATATGGACTTCATGAAATGTATGAAAAATATATATGAAAAGTAAGAGATGAAGTTTTATGCTTACAAATTGCTTGATGAGGTTTAGTGAACCAAGGATTTATCCTAAACACCCTAGGTTTTTATTTCAAAACCTAAACAAAGAGTGTTACTAGATTGTGTAGAACTTGATAAGAAAATTTTGATGAATTCTTCTTTGAGCTCCTATGGTACGAAAGTTTGAGGGAAGAAGAAGAGAGAAAGTTTTGATCTTGACTTGCAATAATTGTGTTGAATGAGAAAAAGGTTGGAGTGTAGGACTTTATAATTGAAAGATCTTGCAAATCTATATATTAGGTGAATCATGTAATTAATAATACATATACATATACATTTATTATTATTTATGTAAAAGTATAAATGTAGTAGAAGTAAAGTTATTTGAGGATAGTAGTAACTTGTAGTATTGTTAAATAAGATTAGTAAGTTGTATACACATTTGAATATTTAAGGTAGCGTTAGATAAAATAAATTTCACGGGTCAAGATAAAATATATTTAGGTCATAAAATTATAAAAATACATTTCTTGTAAAATTTGAGTGATATAATAATTATCGTGTAGTTTTTAAGAAAAGCGTCGTAATAATATAAATTTAACAATTTATATACAAAATAAATTTAAAACACCGGTTAAACTCATAATATTATTTTTAAATCTTAATATGAGTATTAAAATATATCGGAATAATTTTGGAAGTATCGAATTAAATGTTCAAAATAATAATTACGCGATAGCGCTTATTTAATAAGAGAATAAAGTGTAATGTAAAATGCAAAACCATGCACAAATCGTTATGAAATGATGAATATGGAATATGAGAAATGACCCGAAATTGAGAATTGTGACAATTTTTAATCCGTTGATATCAAAAATATTACGAATATGCTATTTTTGAGTGGGAGGAGACGTGACTAAAATGTGATCAAAAAGTTTAATGATCGTTGTTTGAATCTCAAAAGAGCTCGACTCAGTTGAAACCAATGAATTGACGAGGAATCAATGTCAGGAAATGTACCATCTCGAGAAACTTTCTATGGACTTGATTAGGACGGGTAATAATTTCAAGCTAGTTCTCTAGTGATGTAAACGTGTCTCGAATCGGTCTAGTTCATTTAAAGTCGATCAATTCAAAAAGTGCGAACTCTACCCTTTCTCTGCAGATTTCAGTTAAAAGAATATGAGCACATGTGAAGGGGGAGTGTTTCTGAAAAACAAAACTCTCAAGGTGTTAACAAAATGTTTTGATAATCATAAACACTCTGAGAGATTTTCAAGAAAAATGGTTTTATGGCAACATGGGAAAGTCATGGAGTTATCAGGTGACTAAGGATAGAAATCGTCTATGATCCGCCAGAGTCGGAGGGATCTACCCAAGGACAATACCCATAGTTAGTATTAGAAGTCCTTAGGTATGATTGAAAAAGGAGTAATATGAGAAAGGAGAAAGAAGGGTTGAAGAATTAAAAGAAATGTAATGAAAAGGGTGAAAAGAAATAGCCCTCCATAATCAACCTTAGGCGTAAACCGGGTTCAATTCATCACTCTTGGTTGACACTAAGATGACTTGGTATTGAAGACAAAGATGTCATGGATCCACCGACGCACCGCACTAAACCTTCTAGCCACTCAATTCCTCTTAAAAGGATTTGTTTCATTCTCACCTGGAACCCTACATAATCTATCGACTTTCTCTTAGAGATCGTTGGTATTGAAGAAGGAGACCTCTCCCTAGTCTCGCTCAGAAAACCAAAATGCACTAATTGAGTCTAGAGCCATGAGATTCATCAAAAGATCTCATAGGAACACTTGACATTTAATCGCTTGTTTTTCACCAATAAGGACACAAGCGATACATTCTAGAGTCCCACGCAGATCTTAGCAACCGCCGAACATTTATGAGAGGTTTCACAATTGTGATCCTCGGTGATTAGATGGAAATTCGCCGTGGTCAACATCAAACAATTACGACAGCAGTCACTCGGTAATTCTTTATGGGTTACGCTTAGTGTTGTCTCAAACGGTCTGATCGTGAAGTGATGCTTGATTTCAAATGACTCACTTGAACTATAGATATACTTCGGTATGTCGTGTTAGCCTTCTTGAGGGCCTCCAGTTTGAGAGCGACCTTTGTAAGAATTAGAGATGTGTTTTCACAATATGTCATAACACCTCGATGTTCGAACACTCGTAAGTCCGGAAATCCCGCTAAGGACATTCCTTTCACGAATCGAATCGAATATGAAGGTCGTTACTTGAACTTGTTCAACGTAATTCCAACCTGTCCCTTAAGGGATTAGGACGGGTGATTCGCCCGACCAAGGTGAATGGAATCAAGACATTCATCAAGAGAACAATTGTAGTAATCAATTCTTTAAGAAAAGATTACAATGATCGGTTGGTGTTCGTGATGTGCACTGGAAGTGCTGGCGATGGATACTCGCGGGAGGAAGAGATCGTGCAGATTCTCCACATGCTCATACCAACAACATCATTGGAATCTCAAAGTCAAAAAGAAGTGTGAGCATGGTGGAGAATGACGTGGAGACGCCTAACCAAAGAAGTTGACGTATGACATAATACCACATTAACTGATCACAAATCATGAAAGAACAAAGAATTAAGACTATTCTATATCTACACACAAAGTTCAAGCTCAAGGAGAGTAAAGACCTAATCAAGTGGAGCATCTTTTGAATGACCACCCCTTAGGGGGAGATTGTTAGCCTTGATAATAATTAATAGAAGTGATGGTCATTCACGTTTAGGAACTTTGTAACATGTGTTAGATATCGTGATAGAATAGACAACGGGCTCGTGGTTTGGGCTAAGCTAAATGGCTATTAGTTAAGTTAAGCTAGCCTTTTACCATTTGTAATCCAATCCAAGTCCAACCTATATCCACGAAGCCCATGGCCAGGCCCATTAGGGCGTTTTGTCTTGTAGTATAAATACCCCTCAAATGGTCATTTGAGGGGTATGCTTGAGTGTGTATGTGTGTGTTTTGTTTTAAGTAATACAAGTTTCCTTTCATCTTGTTTTCTCACCACATATACGCATAACATATTATTCAAGTAACCATCTTTCTCATCTTTCCATCTTTGTTCTTTCTTAATCTCTACGCTTATCTTGTGTTTGTGTTTCGTGTCATACGCATAACGTGTGTGTTTCACGTGATATACTTGTGGTTAACTTTGGTATAGTGATAAGGTTGATATATTTAAGGTCCTACATTCTTCTCATGAGTTTTGACTTGTCGTGACGCGTAAGCAATCACTTTGTTCCTTGGCATGAGAACAGATCCTAAACCCATGTGTGAAGCATCGCAATATACTACAAAATCTTTGACTCCTTCCGGTAGTGCCAAGATAGGTGCTTCGCTAGGAGTTGAAAAGCTGATTCTTGATCGTCTCCCCATTCGAATTTCTTCGTTTTCTGGGTTAACTCGGTCAATGGTTTGGCTATCTTCGAGAAACCTTCGATGAATCTCCGATAATAACCAGCAAGTCCTAAGAATTGACGAATCTCAGTGGGGTTGGTGGGTACTAGCCAATTCTTCACTTATTCGATCTTTGCGGGATCCACGTGGATTCCTTCACTGTCGATCACATGACCAAGAAATTGGACTGTCTCAATCCAAAAATCGCATTTGGAAAACTTTGCGTACAATTTTTCATTCTTGAGTAACTTCAGGACAGTTCTCAGATGTTCCGCATGTTTTTCTTTATCACGATAGTAGATAAGAATATCGTCTATGAACACAATGATGAATTTATCCAGATAGGGTTTACAGACTCTATTCATGAGGTCCATAAACACAGCGGGTGCATTAGTTAAACCGAATGGCATTACCTGGAATTCATAATGTCCATATCGAGTTCTAAACGCGGTCTTGGGTATATCTTCCTCTTTTACCCTTAGCTGATGATATCCAGATCTTAAATCAATCTTCGAGTACACACTCGAGCTTTGTAACTGATCAAACAGATCATCGATTCTTGATAAGGGATAGCGGTTCTTGATTGTGAGCTTGTTCAATTCTCTATAATCGATACACATCCGAACTGATCCATCTTTCTTTTTAACGAATAAAACTGGTGTTCCCAGGGTGAGGAACTTGGTCTAATGAATCCTTTTTCAGATAGCTCTTCTAGTTGTTTGGACAATTCTTGCATTTCCGAGGGTGCTAAATGGTATGGTGCTCGTGTTACAGGAGTAGCTCCAAGAATAAGTTCGATTTGAAATTCGACTTGTCGAGCAGGTGGGAGTCCAGGCAAATCTTCTGGAAACACCTCAGGAAATTCTTTGACTACAGGTACATCCTCTAGTTGTTTCTCTTCAGACTTCTTTTCCGTTAGTTGAGCTAAGAAGGCATAACATCCTTTCTCCATGTACTTTATCGATTTCGCACAGGATATGATACTTAAGTACTTACTACTTTGATCTCCTTGGATGACTAAAGTTTCACCGTTGATCGGGATATGAACGGTTTTCTCGTCGCAAGCAATCCTAGCACGGTGTTTGGACAACCAATCCATGCTAATTACGACATCGAAACTACCAAGCTTGATTGGCAAAAGATCTTTGAGGAACGAGTGGTCTTGTAAAAGAATAGGGAAATTACGGATTACGGTGTTGGTTCCTATTATCTTTCCATCGGCAAGCTCTATCTCATAAGTTGTATCTAAGGCGATTGGGGATATTTCTAGTAATGGTGCAAAAGTAGTAGATACAAAACTCTTATCGGCTCCAGAGTCAAACAAGATTTTTGCGAATGATTGTTAAGAGAATACGCACCGTCACAACATCGTGGTTCAATGGCACATCTCCATCTCCTAGCACGCACGCTCTTGCACGTGCATTGTTGGGTTGAGCTGCATTCAACTTTGGGCATTGACTTTTGAAATGACCTTTTCTCCACATCCATAACAATTCATGTTTGCCACGGTGTTTCCCCTCCGTGGTTTTGAAATGCTTTCCTTGATGACCTACCGTGTTGCACTTGTCACACTTCACAAGACAAGGTCCGTAATGGTGCATCAAACATCCGTTACATCGGGATGTGGTCCTACATACCCTTTTCCAGCAGTTGGTGCAGCATAAGCCCTTGCGACTTCTTGCCTTTGGTTTTGCCGATTGTGATGATGGTTTATGTTACGGTGATACTGGTTGTTGTTCCGATTGTTATTGTTGGACTGATGGTGGTTGGAATTTGAGTTTTTCCTATCATCTAGCTTTCTTTTGTTGTCACTTGAGCCTTGTGCATTTGCAAGCTTTAATATCGGTTCCATAAGGCGGTGGGATACAATGACAACTTCTTCAATAGTCTTTGGATTCAAGCGATGACATCTCCTTCGATGCTCAGGGGTAAACCTCCGATCAAAGCTTCCAAAATCTTTTCATTGGTGGGAAACAGATGAGGACACATAGCTCTCAGCTCATGGAATCTCTTGAAGTATGTCTTGAGATCATTACCTTTAGCAGCTAGGTGGTAATACTCTTCTTCGAGCTTCTTGATCTCAGTTCTCGGGAAATAATGTTTCATCAACAATTGTTTCAGATCTGACCATGAAATCTTACAAGCTTCTTCCATTCCGATTGGTTGAGCATGACCAAGATAACGCATCTTCTAACAAAGTTCCAGTTGCGAACTTGACTTTGCAATCATCTGTGCAGTCACTTAGCAGAAATACAGTCTCGGTTCTCTCAAACCAATGAAGTAAACCAATAACACCTTCAGTACCTTTGAAGAATGTCGGCTTGCAGTTCATGAACTCTTTGTAGCTACACTTACGAGTTATAGAGGACTCACTTTGATTTGTCGGAGTGTTAGTTGCATTTGAGTTTGCCATTTCAACAATACACGCACCTTCATGACACGATTCTCTTAGAAGACGAGCGACTTGACCTCGCGTCGCTTGAGCAACACGCTCAGCTTCAGCCTCTCGAGCGATCTCCGCTTCTCGGGCGATCTCAGCTTCTCTTGCAATTTTGGCTTCTCTTGCGTTCTCAACTTGTCTTGCGATCTCAGCCTCTCTTGCAATCTCAGCTTGTCTTGCAATCTCAGCTTCACGTTCCTCTTGGGCAATTCGTTCAGTTGATTCGTGTACCAAGGTTAGGCCCAAGGTAATTATTAAGGGTGTTGGGCTTGAGTTGAGACGAGGCCCAAAAGGGAAAATGGTGTGGGCTTGATTCGGTTATGAGGCCCATTGACAAGTTGGGTTGGGTCACGAGGTGATATAAAGTTCAACAAGTGCCGAGGCCCAATACAAATTTTAATATATTTTTGTTATAATTTAATTCGTATTTTACAAATTTTTACGTATTCGTTACGTATTTTAAGGTTATCAGGATTGTGGGGAATTTTATTCTGATCACAACGGTATATTTATGAACGCTCAAGCTGCGTTGATCATGCATATGCCAAATGATATGCAAATGTGATGTTTAGCAAATTTCATGATAAAATAAATCATGCTTAATTTCTGATTAAAGCTTTAAGTACATTGAAATTTTTCTGGGAGCTTACAATATAACATCTCATTCTCTTTATATTTTGTATCATTCTCTCATTGTGTTTTCTTCTTTCTTCTCCGTGTTGAGATAAAACTTTGTAATCACAATCTTTCTTTCTTGTATTGTAACTGAACTCAAAACCTGCTATTGTATTTGAAGTAACAGGCTCATGTTTTGGGGAGGTTGGTTGTATGAAATCATAATTGGTCTAAATCTATTTTCTATTGATCTTTGTATCTTTTCCACATGGTATCATAGCCAG
This sequence comes from Chrysanthemum lavandulifolium, assembly GCA_022545495.1. Taxonomy (NCBI): domain Eukaryota; kingdom Viridiplantae; phylum Streptophyta; class Magnoliopsida; order Asterales; family Asteraceae; genus Chrysanthemum; species Chrysanthemum lavandulifolium. The sequence continues at coordinate 59,619,941 of CM040245.1, forward strand.
GTTGGCTTTGATACGAAGACAAGTCGTTTTTATAAGATTTTCTAAAAATTGAAGTTTTAAAAATTTTAGGCGTTTTTTATTTTGAGTTCAGATATGTGTAAATCGTGTTGTTAATTGGATTATTTCTGGTTGAATTTTTCAATTTGGGGCTCAATTGTTGGTTAATCGGAGGTTTTCAATTTTTAGGATTTCTAAAATTTGGGGATTTTTTATTCTTGGTGTTTCTTTGCGATTAACTAGTGTTAATCTGTTAAGTCTTGTTTAGATATGGTTGATCTAAGTTGTTTTGGAGGTGTCTTCAAGATTAGGGTTTTCTGTATCAAACCCCTAATTCATAGGGTTTTTGTTTGTTCTTAATTTTCTGTTATTCATTACTTGTATTGATTGTTGTTTGGTATTCTAGTAGTTGTATATAGTTTTTAATTGTTTTCTTTATTGGTTTCAGGATCTTGTGACTCATTCGATGTGCTTTTGATTGGTAATTGATCTTCTTGATCAATTGTGCTTGGAGTTGCATGCTCTGTAACATCTCTCACACTTTTCTTTTAGGAAATTTATTTTTTAGTGTTCTAGAATTGGTGGTTGAGTAGGTTAAGGGATTGTTGTGATTGATTGGTGTTGGCTGTCTAATTGGTGGTTACTTGTAACTGAAGGAGTGATACGGTTTATTTGTTGTTGGTTGTGTTTGTTTTTGTTTTTTTCATAATGGTTAATGAAGAGAAGCCTTCTGGATCCGGATCCAATGAGGCTCATCTTGACCAATTTGATCCATTGTTCTTGCATAGTAGTGATACAAGTGGAATACCTTTAATCAGTTTTAAACTAGAAGGTACTGAAAATTATAAAATTTGGTCTGTTGATATTAGTATAGCAATTCACACTAAAAACAAACTTGGTTTCATAAATGAAAAAAATACAAGGCCTTTTGAGGCTGGTTTTTTGCAAGAACAATGGGATGTGTATAATTATGAGGTTTTATCTTGGATTCTTCATTGTGTTTCTCAAGATGTGTTTATGGGACAAGTTTTTTTCTAAAATGCTAAAACTGTTTGGGATGAATTGGAAGAAACCTATAATAAAGAAGATGGTTCCATAATATTCAATATGTATTATAAGATACACTCATTTACTCAATCTGGTTTACTTTTATCCGAATATATCATAAATTCAATGCATTATAGAGGCAGTATGACTCCCTAGTCAATTTTCATGACTGCACTTGTGCATGTTTTGAAATTTTAAGAAACATAATCAGCTAATTAAGCTGATGCAGTTTTTGATGGGTCTTGATGAGGTTTATGCTCCCATTAGGAGTATTATCCCCATTACTGACCTCAACCCTGATGTTAACGGTGCCTTTGCTACCATGTCAAGATATGAGTCTCACAAGAGTACTCCATCTCAATCTGTGTCTAAAAGTGGTAACTCTGCATTTGCATCCACAACTAATTGAAAAACCTAATGAGTGGTCTGCTAATAAAAGTGTTAATAATAACAATCAATTTAGAAAACTTAACAGGCCTAACATGTTCTGTACTCATTGCAATATGAATTTTCATACTGCTGATAGGTGTTTTGAATTAGTTGGATATCCTACTGGTTTAAAAAATAAAGCTAACACTTATCAGAATCCTGTTAGCAATAATGTTGTTTCATGTCATAAGGAACAATCTAATAGTTCATCTAATACCTTCACAGATGATTAGTATAAAAGACTGGTGGCTTTGTTTAGTGAAAAATCTGGATCTGGTTGTATACCAGCAAATGTTGCAGGTATGAACTATGTTGTTAGTTTTTGTACTTCAAGATTCTTTAATCACAATACCAACATAAGTACATATAGTTTATACATAGGTTGGATTGTTGATTCTGGTGCAAGTCAACATATAACTTATACTATTCTGAACATGTTTAATATTGTGGATGTCTCTAAACTAAACATGATTGTGGGTCATCCTAATGGAACTAAAGCATTTACCACTCATATTGTAAGTTTATAATTAACAGACAAAATTATCATTCACAATGTCTAGGCTGTTCCTGGCTACCAAGTCAGCTTATTGTTTGTGCATAAAATTAACAAAGATAACAAATACAGTGTAATTTTTTGATGAGGACACTTGTGCTATACAAGATTATGTTCTAAGGACCCAAGTGGGGACTGGTAATCATAAAGATGGGTTGTATTTTCTTAATATAGGTAAAAAGATCACTAATAATAGCATTCAAATATGTTGTTTGTCTAAATGCATTTAGCATAACAGGCTTGGTCATCTTGCTGATCAAGTTTTAACCATTTTAAAACAAAAGCTTGATTTTAAGAATGAACCTAATACTAAACCTTGTAAGGTTTGTCATAAGGCAAAACATACCAGAGAACCATTTCCATTAAGTGATCATCAAACCAAAGATATTGGATAGTTGATTCACTTGGATGTATGGGGTCCTTATAAGGTTCAAAGCAGGGAAAGTTTTAAGTAGTTCTTGACTGTGGTTGATAACTTCTTTAGAGCTGTGTGGGTTTTTTTGTTGAGGGGGAAATATGACGTTTTTCAAAATATTGTGACTTTCTATAATTTAATTAAGAATCAATTTGGAAAAACAATTAAATTTTTTAGATCTGATAATGAAACATAGTTTGTAAATAAATGTAACACTCCAACCCGACACGGGTCCGAATGTCACAGTATAGAGTCATATCATAACATACTAATAAAAATACAACGAAAGTCTCTAATTAAAATCATAAAAAGTCACAAAACATAAGACTCCCAAAAGGTCCAAAACATAATAACCAACTGAAATGAAATAGACCAAAATACTAAATCAAAAGATAGTCTAAAATGCATAAGCCCAAATAATGAGGGTTCACTAAGGTAGGTCTTTTAAGCTCCTATTCTCACACTCTTTCCCCAGAATTCCTGCTTCCAGCTAAATACCTACCGCATGAAAAAGAAAACGCGGCTGAGAGAAATGAGCCTGCTGAGAGAATGTCACATGAAACAGAATACTAAACGCAGATGAATCAAATACTAAATTAGAGTGCATAACAATATCAATCAACATAGGATCGGAGTGCATTGCCTAGGTGCCTAAGCATGCCACATGAATAGGCCACATAATCATATCATAATCATATCACAAATCATATACCATCAATTCCAATGTTGTACATGGAGTAACTAGCTCACAATGTACCAGAGTATGATGGGGTGTAGGAACACACTGACCAATCACCAGATACAGATACAAATTCCCTATGATGCATCCATACGCTCCTTGCAAAACATATCATATATGTACCCTGCTCATGACAGGTATACATACATATCATAATAGCCAAAGTAATCACATACATACATAACATAATGGAAACGCCGTGGACTAATCACACCGCCCCAGATAGTGTCATGCCACCGGTGCCTCATGACATGGCCATGGTACCTCCATGGCAAGGGATACAGATACCAAAGCTAGGCAATACAAGAGCAATCATAATCATATCAAATCAATCATATGAAATACTGAACTGAAGCATATCATATCGAATACTGAATTGAATCATATCAAACGGATAACCAACAAATATCATAATGAGATAGCAGATTAAATATCAAAACAAATATCAAAACGGATATCAGTCAGATAACAGAACGAATATCAATAGCAGTAACATGTATTATACCAATGGAAGCTCTTACTGAAAAAGGACGAAATATTTGTAACTCGATAAATGTGCACGAGATCTAAGCACACAAATCAAATCACCTCTCCCTCTTCCCAATCTACATAAAATATACTCATATATCACAAATGTATTCATTTTATAAGCTTCTCTTAATTTAATAGGTGTTTTACTTATTGGTATTCTCATTGTGTCTTTTGTTTCTTTAGCTTCACATCTGGACCAGTTTTAGATGAATTTAATGACCCACTAGAAATACTCCAAAAATTCCAATAAAATTCCTAGGTGTTCCCATATTAGTTAGGTAATTTCACAATTTTTTTGCAGATTTTATATCAAGGTCTAAGTATGGTTTAAAAATTCATATTTCCAGACCTGTCCAGAAAGTGCATATGAGGTATACCCAAAACGTTTACGTTTATTAGATCTACTTAAACACCTTGTAAAAATTCCCAAAAATTCCAGAAATTCACCAACATCTTAAATATCAATCCTGTAAAAGGAGAGCTTAAAACTCCCTTTGGTTTGAAAAGGAAAAATCAAAAACTATAGTTGAAATTAAGTACTCAGAATTCAGCTTTGACACATGTTTTCATAAAATTCTAAAACACGACTTAAACAACTCCAAATTCGATCAAACCAATTTGAGAACTTAACTAAGACATAAATAAGCTTTACAAGCAAAAATCCAGATTTTAACATCTACGAAACTCAATTTATAACACACTCCAATTCTCCTTATAAAACAGTCCCTATCCAGAATTTAATCTAGACCATCCCGTGAAATATGTTTAACACATTTTATTTCACTAATGAACCCGTAAATTGTACTAAGGTTAGATACTCATTTTAAAATTAACAGAACACACTTGACACCAATCCAAATTATGAATAACCAATCTTTACCTAACACCCTCAATGAAGGATACCACATGAAATCATGAACTAGAACACATCTATACTCATCCCATTCAAAACTTATTTACTTACATGTACCCAAGCGTTTTTATTTTGGTTTTAATACATGTTTAATGAACATTAATCCAGCCCCTAACCACCCCATAACTCGCACACACATAAAATACCAATCAAACACCCATTGACTCACGATACATTAACATAATTACGATACATATGATTCAATGAAATTACCCATGTTCACCCATCATACACACGCCCATCTTTTGGTTATTATTTTAGGTCTTTTACTGAATTCAATACGACTTAGGACCAGATTAATACATGTTTTAAAAACGATTTTAGGTTTCATCTTTCAGTTTTAGGGTTGACAATCTACGGTTCATCTTTTCAGTTTTTAGGGTCGACAAGGGTTTGATTATGGGTCGACACAAGAATAGGCTGCTAAGTCAGATTTAAAATGACATGAATAGGTTTTTAAACACACGATTGAAAGTCACAGAATTAAGAACGACAAGGGCAAAAGAAATACCTTGGTCGATTGGAATAAAGAGCCACGAACACACGATTACACCACCACAATAATTCGAATCAAACCAACCCTAGGAGTACTATATGATCAGGACCAAAACCTTGCTACCTCACGACCTTGGAAGAATTTTCTTGAAACACCCTCCTTGCTTCCGTTTTTTGTTTTTGTTTTGTTTTGTTTTTTTTATAGTCGATCTTAGGTTTTAGGGTTTTTAGAATTAAATGGGAGAATGGAAACTGATAATTGGTTTTTTCAGATAGAGGGGAGAGGCAGTTTAGAATGCCAAAATTTTTAAGTGTGGGAGGACTAAATCATTTTTCAAATATTCAATGTATTTAGATACATTTTATAATACTAAGTAGTGTACAAATTTAAAATAAATTAGGCCTAGGAGTACATGTAATCGTGTATAAGTATATGTATATATATAAATGTAAAGGATATAAATTTATATAGACATCATGTTATATACTTAGTATAGGTTTTAGAAATCGTATGTTGTAGTCTTACATAATTCGTATTCAAAATTTTCTCATCGACGCGTATTATACAAATTCCAAATTTTAAGTTGTGTCGTTTTTAAGTTCAAAATATATGACGAAATTTAGGAAATGGAAAATCAGGTTATTACAATAAAAATATGGACAAGTTTTGTAAGAAAATGGAATTTTGCAACAAACTTCTTGTGCATATACCCCTCAATAGAATGGAATAGTTGAGAGAAAACACATGCACTTATTAAATGTTTCTAGAGCCTTCATGTTTCAGGGGGGGATTCATTTGAATATGTGGAATGAATGTATTCTAACAGTTGTCTACCTTATTAATAGGTTGCCTAGTTATGTGTTTAGTCACCATATGAAATAATGTAAAAAATAGAACCAAACATCTCTCATTTAAAAGTTTTTGGATGTCTATATTTTGTTACAGTTTTAAACAATTCTTATAAGTTCTCTTATAGGTCTGAAAATATGTGTTTGTTGGTTATTCTTTTGAGAAAAAATGGTATAAGTTATTTAGTCTTGAAAGTAAAAAAATGTTTTTTTCAAGGGATGTAAAGTTTTATGAAATTGTGTTTCCTTTTAAAAACATTACTGAAAATAAAGATTTTGGTATGCAGTTTCAAAACACAGAGTTTAAACTTTTCTAATCATTACCTAGATTATTAAACTTTATCAGATGATCCCTATGATGATAAGAGAGATAAACAACCTAATAGGAGTGAAGGCATAAACCACACATCACAAGGAGGTACTGAGATTACTGATAACACTAAAAGGAGTGAGGGGGTGCACCTTAGTGTTTCAGCAGAAGCAGCCTGTGATGGGGAAGAAAATGTAACACTTGAGGAAAATGAAAAACTTTTTGAGGGTGATAATAACTATTACCAAGAGTTTAATGAGTTGTTTCCTATACCTGTTGTGACACCAGACAAATAGAGCATTATTAAAACATATACTAGAAAGTCTTCTAGGAAAACACACATGCCTATTGAGTTAAGTGATTATGAAGTGAATACAAAAGTCAAATATAGTATTGACAAGCAGGTCAATTATTCCAAGTTAATTTCTGAAAATTATAGCTTTTCAACTAATTTGAACAAAATAATTGAACCTAATTCTTATGAAGAGGCCGTTATTGATATAAGATGGATTGAGACCATGAATCTTGAAATGGAAGCTCTGAATAGAAATGGTACTTGGACTGTCACTAGTCTTCCTATTGGTAGAAAACCAATAGGAGGTAAGTGGGGTTTAAAGTCAAATATAAATCTAATGGAGAAATATAAAGATTTAAAGCTAGATGGGTAGCTAAAGGGTATAATAAAAAAGAAAGGATAGATTATGATGAAACTTTTTCACATGTTGTCAAAATTGTGTCATTTAGATGTATGCTTGCTATAGCTGTGCAAAATAATTGGCCAATATATCAACTTGATATTAATAATGTCTTCTTATATGGTGAACTTGAGGAATATGTTTATATGTCTTTGCCTGATGGGCTCTTTGATAAATCTGATACTAGGGTTTGCAAGTTAAACAAATCTCTTTATGGTTTGAAACAAGCTCTTAGAAAGTGGAATGAAAAGTTAACTTCTGTTTTGATTGAAAATGGTTTTGAACAAAGTAAAAATGATTTTTCCTTGTTTATCAAATATAAAAATGGAATTTTCATTGCTTTGCTTGTTTATGTTGATGACATAGTCATCACTGGAAATAATGTTCATGAAATTGAAGAAGTAAAAAGTTTTTTGAGTTCAAAGTTTTTGATCAAAGATTTGGGTAAACTCAAATATTTTCTGGGTATGTCAAATGGAAGTTTGTATCTCACACAAAAAAAATATTGTCTTGAAGTGTTAGCTGAATTTGGTATGCTTGCATGCAAACCTTGCAATACTCCTATTGAAACTAAAGATAGTGATGTTAAGTCTGATCAGGCTGTTGTTGACTTACCTTTAATTGGTATAAACAATTACTAGAAATTGGTGGGTAAACTTATATACCTTACTCATACAAGGCATGATATAAGCTATGCAGTACATATTTTGAGCCAGTTTATGCATGCACCATTACAGTCACACTTAAAATTGGCTTTTAGAGTGTTGAGAATTCTTAAAAATGCTCCTGGTAAAGGTTTGTCTTTTTATAAAGGAAGTGATTATAGTCTGAGTGTGTTTGTTGACTCAGACTGGGCTAAGTGTAAGGTCACTAGAAAATCTATGACTAGTTATAGTGTGTTTCTGGGTAAAAGTTTGGTATCCTGGAAAAGTAAAAATCGGTTTATGCTTTCTAAATCTTTTGCTAAGGTAGAATACAGAGCAATGAATACTGTAACTTTTGAAGTTATTTAGATTCAAAAGATTTTAACTGAAATGAATATTAAAACATCTCTCCCATTTCTTATTCATTGTGATAATAGTTCTGCTATACAAATAACAGCTAATCCTATTTTTCATGAAAAAAGAAAACATTTTGAGATTGAATTGTTTTTCTTGAGAGAAAAGGAATGTTGGTGTAGTTAGGACTGTTAAAGTGAAGTCTGCTGATAATTTGCAAATATATTCACTAAGGGTTTAAGTGTGCATGAACACAATAAGTTTTGTAACATAGAACCAAGTAATCATATAGGCAACTTCATTTAATCAAGCCAAACACCCCTTAATCATATAGCCAGCTTCATTCTCCAAAAGCGAACACCTAGTCTCCACCATTCTCCAGATAACACAAAGATGATTGAATTTTCAGTTACTTAGTTACATATCTATGTTAACAATAGTTTCACCTCAAGAATCAAACTAACAATTTTTACCAAACCAATAAACCCTAATTCTAAAAAACCTACAAAAATAAACACAAACCCACCCAAATTTTTTAAGGTATAATCAAAATCAAATTTTATCTAAACATACACATCCAAACACACTATTATAAACCCGTACTGCTTCGTGATCTTCACCCTAAACCCATAATCAAAAACAAAATCGGGAAAAAAAACCTTGAAAATAGAACAATCAAAAATTTAACTAGAACATACCTTCAATTTATAATCTTGTGTTAGTCAAACCATTTTTTTGCCGATGATTAACTGGTGGAACAAGATAACTAAACCTGATCTAAATCTTCATATGTATTTTGATATCCTAAAACGCCCACAACCTTCCTCAAATTGTTTTTCATATGAGTGAAATAGATGTTTCTGGAGTTAGGTTTAGTTGTGTTGGGATGTTTTGATATATTTTTTTTTTTTATTTGGTGGGTTTAGTGGCTTTGGTGGGTTTGTGAAATGAAGAAGATGAATGATGGTTTTGGAAACTTGGTAGGTTTGATGTGGGAGAAGATTGTTGATCTCGTTGAACACAGACAGACCTTGACAGATCTTGAGCACTCGTGGATCGTTAGTGTTGCCTATGTAATCATAAGCAAACTAATAGAAAATCTCTACAACCCGTATTCTATAGCGGAAAGTAAATACAAGCTGTTATAACTAAGAACACTTAGATCCTCTATGGATCTTTTTATTCACTGAAACTCTATGTTTCAGATCAGTTGCTTATTACAAACTATGAGGTTCCTTTTATAGACAAGGAACCCTAATCTATTACTACTCAATCGACTAAAACATGCAAGCATGCATTTAATTACTAATACACTAAACAATATTGAACAGTACAATAAAACCCATGCTAACCTCGGGCAGTTCAAGAATAATGATGGGTTAGCATTTAAATAATACAACAGATGTCGATCCTAGTCGACTTCCACCCTTCAAAGAAGAATACACAGATCGCTTTTACACTTCAAGAGAATCTCTTCAAAGATATCTCGCTTCTACTTCACAGAATCATTCTAAAGATGATAATGAAATCCTACTGTGCATAATTCCCAACAATCCTCCCTAAACCGAATTTGACTTGGTTAAGTTCCGCTTCCGACCTTGAAAGATCTTTAGAGACTGCAGTACTAGAGGATTGTTCTCAAATATCGAGAGCAAAGAACAAATAATAATCTCATCTCTATGATGAGCATTTTGAAACGCCAAGTCTTTGCAAAGAACACATGACAGAGTGTACATCAATACTTATCGGTTGCATACTATTCTCATCACATCCGGGGTGTTAGCTCACGGAGAGGTGAATCATTGAAAATAATGGATTTGATGTCTCTTTACCAATAGCCATCTCTACCGGAGTAGCCAAATGTTTAAGTTCAAAACTATGGTACATTGATAACCATCCGATTTAGAGCAAATCAAGAACTATATAAACGGATTTGATGTGTCTTTACCGTAGCCATTTGCTCGGGACTAGTCAATTCTTAGAATTGGTGAATTGATAACCAAATATGGATTCGATTGCCTTTACCACGTGCCATATACTTGTGGGCTAGCCAATTCTTGGATTCCAACAAGGAATAGACCATGGTGAATTGATGACCATACAACTCTCAAAGAATTAAGCATGGGTGATTGCGAACCCTATGATTATGAGCAAATCATTACAAACTATCAATGATTTGACATGTCTTTACCAAAGTCTGCACCCTTTGGACTAGCTAACTCTTTGACATACACAAGGTATATCGGTGAGTTAAAACCATCAACAAAATACAAAGAAACCCGCAAGAGAAAGTTAGTTGTTTTTTTTTTTTTTTTTTTTTTTTTAACTAATAATCTAACAAACAAATAAAGAAAACAAAACAAAACAAATAAAATCCTCCCCGAGGCATATGCCTCCCCGAGGCCTATGCCTCCCTTAAACTTTGCGTTAAGGGTTAAGCATTCCAATATTGACCACAAGGTGTTGAAACCTTGGTCCATCAAAAGCTTTTGTTAACAGATCCGCCACATTATCATCTGTATGAATTTTAGCCACATTTATCAAATGTTTTTCATATGCATCTCTTATAAAGTGGTGTCTCGATTTCAATATGTTTAGTTCTCTTGTGAAAAGCAGGATTTTGACAATGCATATGGTACTCGATTATCAATAAAAGAGTTGTGTTCATGAAGTTATACCCATAGTCCAAAGAATTGGTTTTGAATCCAAAGCACCGTCACGGCGGTTGCAGTGAGAACATACTCTACTTGAGAGTTGAGGTAGCCACAATGGTTTGTTTCTTGCACCGCCACTAAATCAATCTCTTTCCAAGGAATTGTGACCTCAGGTTGTGGATCTCCTATCCGATTTGCACCAAGATAATCACCGCCACTATATGCTTCCAACTTAAAAGGAGACTCTTTTGGGTACCAAAGGCCTAAATGAGGTTGGCCTTTGAGGTACTTAAAGACCTTCTTGACCGCATTGAGATGGGAAGTAAGAGGAGTGACTTGATGTCGAGAGCACACACTCACAAAGAAAGGTAATATCGGGCCTTGAAGTCGTTAGATACATTAATGAACCAATCATTGATCTCGTATAAATGAACATTCACATGTAGATCCGGATCATTGTTTGCTTTTGTTTTGGAGCTTCATAAGGTGTTGTGGCGCCCCGACACCTTCCATACCAATTTCTTCAACATGTCCTCACATATTTATCCCGGTGATAAATATCCCATCTTGTTTCTTGAACTTGGAGACCCAAAAGAAAGTAAGCTCCCCATAGCACTCATCCGAAATTCTCCTTCATCGATCCTCAAATTCCCTACACCAAGCTTCTTTAGTGGATCCGAAATGATGTCATCCACATACACTTGCACAAGTATGATGTCGCCGAGTTCTTCTTAAGAAAAAGAGTCTTATCAATGGCACCTCTTACGTAGCCATGCTTCACAGAAATGATGAAAGCCTAGCATACCATGCCCTTGGTGCCTGATGAAGTCCATAGAGAGCTTTAACTACTTTGTAAACATGATTAGGATGATCCGGGTCTTCAAATCCTTTGGGTTGAGTGACATAAACTTCTCTTCTATCTCTCCATACGTAAAAGCACCTTTAACATCCATCGATCGAAGATGAAGCCCATGTAGGATGCATAGGCCAAGAAAATATGAATAGCCTCTACTCTAGCAACAGAGCAAACACTTCATCATAATCAATCCCTTCCTCTTGCTTGTAACCTTGAGCTACTAATCTTGCTTTGTTTTTAATAACCACACCCCTTGCATCTCTTTTGTTCTTCGTAATCCATTTAGTTCCAATAGCATATTTGCCATCCGTAACGGTACCAAGATCCAAACTTGTTGGTTTTAAAGCTGCTGCATTTGTCTTGCATTGCCTCAATCCAACTTGAGTCTTCAAGAGCTTGAGTGACACGGTTGGCTCTACTTGAGAAAGAAAACACGCAAATGACAATGCTTGAAGTCCGTGTGATTGTCTCTTTCTCGATTTGAGACATAAGAGAGAAAAGCAACTCGTCCAAATTTAGGACTAGAGATAGCCCTTGAGTTCTAACAGAGCTAGAATGTCACCAATAATATTGGATTGAGGGTGAGTTATGTTGATTCTTTTAGTAGCGATGGGGTTGACTTCAATGGTAGGTTCAAGATTAGTCACAGTTGGTACAAAAGTTGTGTCATAGGAAGGTGAGGTGAAAATGCCGTTGGGTTGATGATTTCCAAGATCGAAGGACTTGGAAAGCGAGTATATGGTTCACAAAAGTCTCATGGACACTCTAGTAGGAATAGGAGTAGTAATGCAGACGAGCCAGCAGATTTGATGACGATGGAGAAAGCGCATCGGTGTCGGTGAAATATGGTTTCCACCGATGACCTCATTTGCAAACTCCCCATTCACCTTCTCAGCTTCAAGCTTAGCTACAAACTCTTGAGTCTGAAGCCTATCAAGGTCTTCAGCATAGTGTGATTCATCTTCACTCACAGCTGAATTATCTCTAGAAGAGTTACCTGCAACATTGTTAGGAGAGAAAGAAGGCACAAGAATGGGTTGTTCATCATCTTCAAAATCACTTCCAGAGTCAGCATCCAAGGTACCAGCATTGTTAGTGGGAGATTCTTGAGAGCCTGCACTTTGGTTAGCCATATGTCTAGTGTAACCCAGATAATCAGTTAGGTAGTCAAGGTCAAACGACCACACATGACCCTGCCCTTGAACATTGGGCTTATCTTCCAGGCATCTTAGGTTCAAGGTCTCCTCTATCTTCTTGGCGGATAAGTTGTACACTCTGTAAGCCTTGCTATTTGCTGAATAACCCACAATATAACCATCATCAGCTTTCTCATCAAACTTCCCCAACGGATCACTGGTGTTTAGAATGGTCACTTGACAACCAAAAGGTTTGAGGTAATGAATGACTGGAACCTTCCCAAAGAGAAGTTCATATGGGGTTTTGAGGTGAGGTCTAGTAATGGAGACCCTGTAAAGCACATAGCAAGTTGTGCCAACAACTTGATCCGTAACATAGTGGGCAATTTAGAGTCGCAAGCATTGACCTTGCAGCCTCTATCAAGGTCCTATGCTTTCTTTCACTACCCCATTTTGTTCATGGGGTTCGTGGATTGCTATAGTCCTCTTTATCCTTTAGACCTCTGAGTTCTATAATAATAGCATTCTTGAACTCGTCCCATTATCACATCGAATTCCCTTAACCTTCTTGTTCAATTGATTTTCAACGAGGGTGATGAAGTCTTTCAAGACCGGAGTTGTTTCATCTTTAGTCCTTAGAAAGAACACCCAAGAAAATCGCTATATCCATCGGTGATAACCAAACAAAAGTACTTGTGATCAATGCTTCTAACTTGAGTTGGACCAAATAGATCCATATGTAATAGTGAAGAGGCTCGGAGATAATGCTCACCTGCAGGTGTGACTTTGTAGGAGGCTCGTGTTGCTTTCCTTTGTTGCATGCAACACAATTATGATCATTGGAGAAAACTTTGGAGGTAGACCTTCAACAAGACCCCTTTTAGAGAGTGTGTTTATGGTCTTGAAATTCACATGAGCCATTCTTCTATGCCATTTGTTAGACTCATCCAATGATGCTTTAGCCAACAAACAAGTGAGGTCACCTTTAGGATGAACTTCACCGAGGTTGAAATGTATAGATTGTGAGTTCGAGGAACTCTCGGAGAATTGAAGTATCTTCCGAAGCTTGAACTCTTTAGAAAGTACAAGACATTCATCTTGAGAGAAGAGTACCTTTTTCTTGGTGTCACAAATTTGTGAGACCGAGAACAAGTTGAAGTTCAAGTTCCCCAACATAGTACACATTCTCAAAGTTCAAGAGGGGTGTCTTGATGGTGCCTTTCCATAATTCTACCATCACTTCCACCAAAAGTAACATTGCCTCCTTCTTCAATAGGAACAAAATTGTGCATCATATCTCTATTACCGGACATGCTTCTTGAACAACCACTATCAACAATACCAATATCTTTATGCTTAAGAGGATGATCCTACGAAACAAACATATATACAAAAGAATGTTAGTATGAGAGGAGGCTCAAGTCATTGCCGACTTGAACACCTTGTGGATCATAAGATTTATGTCTAGCGATGAGAAAGATCCACCATTGTTCTTGGGTTTCCATTGAAATTTAGGTCCCTTTTTATTCCAAGAACAACCTGTTGAGGACTTGACAACAGTACCCCAACATCCTTTCCCATAATTCATAGAGTCAACATATGCAGGCCAGTAACCTTTTTTAAAATATGGGCTAGTAGGTTGCACAGCTGATCTCTTCCAAGGAGAGTCAGTATAAGTAGCTTGTGGGATATAAGGTGGAATATTCTTAACATTGGTCCACACTGGTCTAGGTTTTTGCTGAGGAGCACATGCACCTAATCTTTGCTCATGAAAATCACAATCCTTAATTAAATGAAATTTACTTCCACAAACAAAACATGTCTTCCTTTTGGAAGATGTATTCAACAAAGAAGATGTTCGATTACATGTAGAAGTACTTAAACCGTAAACATTAAAGGAATTGTTTTAATGACATATTATTCAAAGATTTAAAAGACAGTCTTGGGAAACAGGCTTGGAAGTAGATTCCTCGCCAGCCTATCCTAGAAGGCTTGTAGATAGACTTGGGTGCGAGGCTTGGGAGTAGGCTCGGTGAGGGCTTGGGAAGGTCTCGAATTATCACTTGGATCATAGCTGGAAGTAGACCCTTGATCCGATGAATTGTCACCGTCGAGAGAAAGAAACAAAGTCATAAGATGAGGCATCGTTGTGCGCAAGTCTTTTGACTTTTGCCATACAGATGGTGTGATCCATCAAAGTCGTGCATAATAGGCAGTCGGTGGGCATAAATTCACCTCTAATAGGTCCGGGACGACATGTAAATCACCTTCCTTTTAAAATGTTCTAAGCTGCGGTGTAGATTTACGCCCATCTTGCCTCGCCCAATCCTACATACTTTTGAAAACCTAAACCTATTCCCGAGGTCACCGATTGACTACTATAAAGTGCTCTAGCTAGATTGTCACATGATATTAACCATTGTCTATGTCTAGCTATTTCCTCAAAGAAGTTTCTCTTTAAGCTCTAGATTCTCAACAATAGTATCGCCTTTTTCCTTTTCGGGCGTTTAAAGTTAATATTAGCAATATGTAGATCAAATTGTAGCACCTTAATCTTTTCTTCATAAGCTATCGATTCTTTTGAAACCAAACCTTTGTCTTTCTAATGTTTTTAACGAAAGTTTATAAGCTTCATTATCAACATAGCATTCATTGTATTTAGGTTTCATAGTATCATAAGCTTCTTTAAGTTCATTGTATCTTTCACTACAACCAAATATACAGATTGTGTACACGAGAGAGTCCCATCAAGGCAAACCGATCATGCCTATCTTCCGAGGTACACCTTGCCAAGAATCCAAGCTTCTCAAGATCGTGACTTCCTCATTCACGTGTTCATGAGCAACCCAGTTGACTGTTCATCCAAGGTGACAAGAGTGAAGTGCTAGCTCCTTCTCGATTCTGGCGATAGGAATTGTAGTTAGCTCCTCTCCACTCTTCCTGCTTTGATTCCTCGAGAAATGACCCATCCGGTGACAAGAGAAACACTTGACCTTTCTCTTGTCAAAGCGAAATGGATCCTTTCCTTGAATCCAAACTTCCTTCCCGCCTTCTCCTCAAACCTCTTGATATCTACTAAAAGCATGGCCACCGCCATTTCGGTTTCATCTCCTCCATCTCAAGAGGTCCACCGGTCAAAATCTTCATATACAAGATGTTCTTTGAGTATCATAATCAAGAACAAATGAATGAAGAACATCCTCCAATATCTTGCCGCTTTAGCTTGAGGATATGATGGAGTGGGACGATAAGATGATGATGGTAAGTAAGTTGGACTTGGAGCATGCATCATCATACCGGAGTGAGATGTCCCGACAAAGGTGTATGACCGAAGAGGATGCACGGTAGGAGATCGACATCGAGTTCAAGAGATTTGAGCTTGTTGTACAACTCATCAAAGGTGAGTATGTCCAACCCACCTTTAGCCTTTAGGGCTCTACTCACATGTAACCATGATGGAGGCAAAGATCGAAGGAACTTTGAATTGCAATCATCATTGTCGGGCTTTGCATTCGGTGATTTGGTGACTCGAATCTTATGAAACCCGTCGATCCTCATGGATACCTTCTTCTTCGAGATATTGAACTCTTGGAAGTGTTGTCTCAAAGATGGACTTCCTCATTCTCTGGACTCTTCATTTCCACCAAACCTTGCTTTAAGAGCCATCCGGATGTCCTTTGCATCAACCATGTGGTGAAAATCACCCAAGTGATCTTCGTGAATAGATGAAGAAGGATGGTTCTTACTTTGTGCTCTCTTTGCACCGCTAGAATCTCTTGGCAGTTTTGGGAGGAGCAATGGTAAACTTACCATCAAGATCTAGGATAGTCTTCTTGATCGCTACCATTCTTCACAATCTCCCATAGATTCCAATCAATATTGGAGATCCGAGCTCGATCTTCATGATCCATGATCATACTCTTCCTTTTCGGATAAGGAAACTTACCATTCTTGTTGGAGAGACTAAGTTCTTTGCATAGAGGTGGTGTTTTGATGTTGTTGTTGGTGACTTCGATTCATCATCGTTCGTGCATGGTGAATATGTTTTGGTTGTATGGGAGTAAGGTAAATAAGGTTCTCGATGATCGTAGAGACTCTCCCGAGGCTCGATACCACTTGTTGATCTCGTTGAACACGCATGCACCTTGGCGGATCTTGAGCACTCGTGGATCGTTAGTGTTGCCTATGTAATCATAAGCAAACTAATAGAAAATCTCTACAACCCGTATTCTATAGCGGAAAGTAAATACAAGTTGTTATAACTAAGAACACTTAGATCCTCTATGGATCTTTTATTCACCGAAACTCTATGTTTCGGATCGTTGCTTATTACAAACTATGAGGTTCCTTTTATAGACAAGAACCCTAATCTATTACTACTCAATCGACTAAAACATGTAAGCATGCATTTAATTACTAATACACTAAACAATATTGAGCAAGACAATAAAACCCATGCTAACCTCGGGCGGTTCAAGAATAATCATGGGTTAGCATTTAAATAATACAACAGATGTCGATCCTAGTCGACTTCCACCCTTCAAAGAAGAACACTTCGCTTTTACACTTTAGTAGAATCTTCTTCAAGATATTCTCGCTTCTACTACAGAGAATCCTTGAAGATTGATGCAGAATCCTACTCGCATAATTCCCAACAAAGATGAATGAGGAGGGTTCGGAATTTATGGGTGAGATATGAGATGAGTGCGTATTTTTAATCCCGACATCAGACATTTCTATGTTCACCCTCCCGTAAACTACAAAGAAGCCACATTTAATATTGTTTTATCTATAGTATGGGCCAAAAAGGGGAACCAAAGATTCTCGTAAATATAATGTTTCAATTTTTTTTTTTGTAAATCTGGGTCTTGAGTTGGCCCAGATCTAGTAAGTTTGGGTTAGTAATTTATTGGTTGACACACATTTACACAATGGCCAGAGAAGCCCAGATAAATGGGACTTTTGTGCAGCCTACATATATACAAATACAAAATGAATAGAGAACCCAAGTACCTGGGCCTTTTTGGTAGCCCATATACATCTAGAGTTGTTTACACATATCTAGGATCTCCGTGACTCCAGTCCATACCAGTTTCCTTTATTTGCAAACGTTGCAATAATTAATCTAAAGTGAGACACTTGAATGGAAGGATTTGCAAACGTTATAAAACTCTGAGTTTCGCTACTCAAATATACGTACCAAGTTGCTAGGGACCGTATTTATTTTTTAGCATAAACAATGGTAATCGGACGAAAACAATGAAAATAATGTTAAATCATGAGAAGTTGAATTTATTTAGTATTTGAAAAATACTTCAAAGTTAGATTACATCATTTCAAGGAGTTATAAAATGATTAAAGTTTGACATTTAGGATATGATTTTAAAGTCTTGTTATAAACTAAAACCCCCAATAAAGAAAGAAAATGGAACAAACCAGGTTTTTTCCTACTAATATCATGGCATACAGTGACTCTGCATAACCTAAACTCAAAATATTAAAAAAGAGTTCATAAATTTATATATAAACTGAAAATGAGGGGCAACGTGTAATAATGTTATGGGGCAACTTCCTCCTACACACAGGGAGCCATGTAGAACTATAACAAAACGCGGCAATAATCATATTCGTACCTCTTTTCAACTTCTATTTTTTAAATGAATCATGAGTCGTGCATCTGACCACCGCAACCGACACTCATTTTTTTTATTTGCATTTTCATTTATGACGAGTAAGAATTTGTGAACTTATGTTTATATACAAAAGTATAATGTAGTGTAAATTATTGTTACTGGCAATGTGACATGAATTAAAATGAAGAAAACATGAGTTTATCGATTAAGAAAATGAAAACAAAGATTGGCCGAAGTCAAGTTTCAATGATAAGTGTCTTTGTTTAGTTAATGATAATTATCTGGTTCACGCGATTTTGGATGTATTTGAGGTTATACATAATCTAGGTTGAGTTCTTCATTATTCACCATATAGTTAAGAGAATCTCCATGTTCGTTAACAATGGTCAATCAACTAGTGATCGAGTTAACCTTATATTACTTACTAATTTCTTGTTACTGTTAGTGTAATTGATCTATCGACGAGCAATAAAAGAAGAAAATTGTTTAGATTTTATAAACATGTTAACCATTTAACACTACGAGTAGGGGTGTCATTCGAATCGGGTCGGTCGAGTTCGGGTCAAGTCGGGTCAAAAAAAATATATACGAACCCGATCCTATTTGAACTCGGGTTGGTCGGGTTCGGGTCAAATCGGGTCGGGTCAAGTCGGTCGGGTCAAGTCGGGTCGGGTCAAGTCCATTTATATAATTCTAAATTTAATTTCTTAAATTTAAGAACCAAACGTTATGAATATAATGTCATTGGCTTTTAAAAGGTTATTATATTCATACAGGTGAAAGAACGACTAATACATGCATTTTATAGTTGGATTTACACATTTTCTTTTTCATGTCGTTTTGTTTTTCAATGGCGTCAATTATATAGAATGAAAATGAATATAAAACCAAATATATGAAGCAATATATGTTCATGCACTAATTTGGGCCTTTCAATTAAATAAAGATTGGGAAAAGTTATAAAAAAAAAAAAAAAATTAAGTCGGGTTAGTCGGTCATTGGACCAACCCGAATTTTCAAATATTTTGAACCCAATACCGACCCTAGTTCGTACTCGGGCTAATCGGGTTGACCCGATTGACCGATTGGATTTTGGACGAGTAACCCGACCCGAATATCCTTCGTCGGGTTCGGGTCCGGTCGGGTCCGGCGGTCGGCCTGGGAAATATGACACCCTAACTACTGAGTACGCACCAAATATGGATCTAGTTAATGTAATCAAGTTAACACGTAATTAATAAACAATAGAATATAAAAGGGACAAGAAAACTAACACTCGTAGTCACCCGCAAATAATCAAACAAAGAAACTAAGTGATCAACACGATCACCTCTACGAGTTCTCACCCAAACACTTTAACATGAATACGCCTGATAAAGCTAGTCGTGTAACGTATACCAAACAACCCTTGTAATTACTTGTACTTTCTCGAACCAAAAAAACCCTAAGAACACGTCCTTGTTGTTCGAGATCAAGATCAAACCCTAGAACCTAGTAACCCTTAATGTCCGATGAACGCAACAACACCCGCGAACCAATTTCTCTTTTGTCTGATACCGGATAAAAGAGAATCAGCTTGTTTTCCATCTGCCACAAATTCAGCAACCAACCACAACTTTTCTGGATTCGATTCAACATGGAATGTACCAGAAAACTAACACCAAGAACCCTAAAACTGAATTGGATCGATTAGATGCAATCTAGGGTTTTGAATGAACAAACCCTAATCGGTTTTAGAATTTTCGATTTGGTCTAAACTTTGATGATGATGGCTCGGTTTACTTGTTGTTGTGAATTAGAGTATTCAGTCGTGTGGGTTGTGAGCTAGGTTGGGATATATAAAGCCTCAAACCCTAGTTATCTTGGGCTCTAAACTTGAGCACCAAGTTACCCACTTTCCTTAAACGAATACAACTCCTACTAGCTCAAAAACCTTCCAAACACCCCACTATGTAACCGGCCAAATGGGTTTGGATCAAGGGATAAATGGGTCAAGTACTAACGGGTCAATAACGGTTCAAGTCAAACATATATAAACGTACGTATTCTATGTGTTTAACGTGTGTGCCCCCAATAGACTCACACACTTTTAATCGTTTTAATGCGGATCCAACTCACATAATCCAACAACTCCCACTTGGGAGTTGGAGTAGCAGATAGCACAAAAACCAAAGACGAAAACGTCTAGCAACGCTCTCACTCGCTATTTAACTAAAAGTGTCTGAGATATAGTTTCTTAAATCTTTCTTAATAGCATGGTCATTTATGTCTTGCTTTTATTATCCTTTGGTATAGATACCGTTAAATCATGAATATGGATCCTAACTCATGCCATATAGTTTAACCCTTTAGATTCTCGTTATAGAATTCAATTCAGATATACCAAATGTAATCAAGAATCATCTTGCATTACCCTTTGGGTTCGGCCGAACAATTATCTAACTAATTCTGGAGAGGGCCCATGGTATCTTTCTGCACATATCAAGTGGAGTAACAAATCCTTTGTTGATTTCAAGTGTTGTGGATGCTACTTCACATCACTCCGAAATATAGCTTTTATAACTACTTATTCAGGATAGCGTTTGGATTATACTTACAAAAGTGATATCCACACATAACAAAACTTGCTTGTATCTCAAGTCTAAGGATGACTTTATAAACCATTTTCAACATCTTACTCATGACAAGGATCCAAAAGTAAATATTCGAAAGTTGGGGTATCCAATATACATCCCTTGTGAATACACATGAGTTTGGAAGGAACAATTCACATTCTCATAGAATATAACCAACACTTACATTTGCCTTACATAACAATATTCCCATATTGTTAACTGACAATGGACATATTTAGAACAATAAAATCATTCAATGATTAAACATGCAAATATAGGATAACAATTATTATATGAATGAATAACAAATACCAAATATCTTTATTCATCATAAAGTAAAAATTGTCTTACAATCCCAATTATCCAAATACTAAAAACAGATTTGCATGAGACTAATTAGCAAGTTAAAGTCTAATGTTTCCAACATTCTCAACTTTTATTTACAAGAAAACTAAATAGTCATCTCGAGTAAACTTTTCGAATACTAGTTTCAAATTCCACATATAGTGAGGATTTGAAATATATATGACGAGTGTCTTATCTTATATGCTCATACTATTGCAAGTGTCATAGTATGGAGATGTCGCCTACCTTGCATAAGGTATTAGAAGTCAACGACATATCGACAATCATCTTCTGATTTCTTAAAATGTAAAGTATTCTTATTTAATGTGTAATGCAACAATGCTCTTCGTTGAGCATATCTAGTCGCAGATTTATTACAAATGATAAAATCCTACTTTAACTAGTATTAATTATCCTCTAGCATCATTGTACGTATACAACACTATGCTTTATAATTAAGTAAAAATCGTATTAACAATAATCTAAATACTCTCAATTAGATATTGTTGTTGTCACTCATCTTGCTCTTGTGCAAAAGCAACAACAAGTCTTATACACGATATAATATATACATGATAAATCCTTAGTTTAAAAATATAAGGTTTCCATCCATGTAATAAATTATTCCAAGTGAAATATACCATTTAAGATTTGCTTGAATGATATACTGCATTTGTGTTGAACTTAATTTTTCGCATTTGTTTATCCAAATAAACATTTATTTCAAGGTTATTTGTTTAATTCCTTAAATCCCAAGTGAAGTTTAATTCTAAGCTAAGGATTAATATCTAGCTTATATGGAATGATATCTTCAATACAACATATAAATTTTAAGAAAAACACAATGCTCCCACTTAATGTCGATGTAATCAAGAGTTATGTTAATTTAATCAAAATCATATTGTAATTAAATTCAAGATCCTAGTTTCTAGATGCATGATCCAATCCAAAACTTGGATTGCTTAAATTTGTATACTACATAAAGATTATATAGATTCATAACCCTTTTGATTACACACCGTCATTGCAAAAGGTAATCATAAAAGAAAGACTTATAAAATTTTAATTGTCATATTTCACATACAAGGAAACATGTATGACAATTAATTATCTTTATTTAATTAATGCGTGTATATATAAGAAAATCTAATCACAGTCAATTGATTAATTATAATTAAAAACTTCTTATTAAATGTTATGCATTAACATATATACAATTTTGTCATTGTGAGCCTTTCTTCAAAAGAAACTCATTTCAACCTCATAGGTTAACTGTTAGGCCGAATAAGAATCAAGCTCAAAATATTGATTTGCCTTTTAAAAACTGCATCTTATCATTCATAGTTCTAAGACATTTATCAGATTCAAGATGTGATACTGTATTTTAGTAGTTAGCAGATCTACAATGATCTTCTAACTTATATCCCTCAGCATTGATACTAAAATATCACTCAAGTGATGAGGCATCTTTGCGGATTTATGAATGAGAGTAACATTATACTTCGGTCGACATTTACATGTTTAACCTTAGTATGACATTAATAAGTGGATTTTATAAGGTTAAGTATTTTGTTCTTAAATAACTTCGAGATTTGTATATGCTCCCACTTACTTTTGTAAGTAGAGATAATTCTCTAAATACTAAGTATTTAAGCAACAATAAATTATTCTTTATTGGGAACCAAAAAATACATTTTATGTTCTCATCTCTACATTGTTAATAAAATGCTTCATAAGATTTTAACAAATTCATAACTTAAATCAAGACATAATGGACTTCTTTCCGACAACTCTAATTAGGGTTTGTAGTAAAACTCTAATTTTTGTATCACTCTTTAACCAAAAATCTTAGAAACAGTTTTGTGTTTCGTCAAGCTAGGAGGAACACCAAAACTACAATCTTCAAGCTAGGAAGTGTAGAAAAATCAAAAATTCAAAAGGGTTAAGGATTCGATTGGTTTGAGTGGAAAAACCAGAAATCCCTAAGGGTTTAGGGATTTCGAATAACCTGAAGACCTCAAGGAAAGTCGTGCATGGAATTCCTGTTGGTTCGAAGTCCCACATGGTCTATAGACCAATTCAACCAAATAAGAAAACACATACGAGACAGGTAAAAAAAAAGGATATGAATGCTAAAAAAGGTTGTAATATTACTACTACATCGAATTCTTTTGAAGCATTAGGTACGATGGTTGACGTGTGGAAGGAAGGGGTTTAAACCGAAATGAAACCCCCATTGCACAAGAGGCAAATCGAGTGGAAGGTAATGGGCGTACGGATAACCATGCGGATGAAAATAGGACTATTAGTTCATGTGATCAGCCTCATAACATTGAACAACAGTTGACTCAGAATCGGTATCTATGCCTAGTACTTCAATGGGAGAGCAAAAAGGAATTTTGGATAGTGAAGTTGAGGATTTATATGATGAGACTGCTCGATTCAAGTCTACATGAGGATGAAGATTATGACATATATGATGGTTACGAGAATGCGACTTTTGGATTAACTGAAGAACAATTGGCATTCTGTAACGCGTTCAATATTACTCTTTGAGGTCAAATTAGATGATAGGTTGCTTTCTTTTTTAGTAGTTTGATAAGTTTGATTTGTCATTCTTATTATAGTTGCGGTTTGAATTACAAATGATGAGTTTGTAATTCTTTTATGTAACGAGCTGAGATGTGAGATTCACTCAAATCTTATGAATATAAATGTTTGTTGGAGTAATCTATTTAAACATTTAAAAAAAAAATTGTTTTATCTTTGCTTAACAATGAAGTTGACGTGTGCCCAAAATCACTATTGTATCATATATCGATACCCCGATTTAATCTAGATCAAATAATTAACGTGCTTTTGTTTTTGTTTATCTAGGTCAACCATGTAAAAATACAAGCCAAATTAACTAATGACTATCAATATAGATAAGATAAAATATACGTCTATACCGTGGTTTGACAATTTTGTATTTCTGTTATAAATCCGTATATAATTGTTGAAGTCAAAATCGCTATGCTTTTGAGTGACGCAAAGTTGGAGGTTTTGACATTGACAACATACTCCACTTGTCGAAATGAATCCCCTCTTTACCAAAGTGGATAACTACCAGCGCTTTATTTGTTTTCACGCGTAACATACACTAGTATCACATTTCCATTTTTGCCTAACTTTAGTTTCCGAAAATAGTCTTAAAAGATCAAATCATATCACACTAACATCTTACATGCAAACATGTTCGAATCACATACGGAGTATCAAAATCCATATCTAGATATTTGATGAGATGCATGTTAGTGCTATTTATATAACTATATTAGATATTTGATGAGATATCATGTTTTTGAAATACTAAGAATTGGGTTTTAAGATATATTGGGATTCAAGCTAACTATTTACGAGAAAATACCCAAATCAACCAAAATTAGTGGGTATAGTGTCACCAACTAACCTAACACCAATGGTAAACTTGGAACAAACTCATCATCATGAGTTCATGACCAAACAAGTTAGGGCCAGATCCAACAGCCTATATATTATGGATTGTGTAGCACTTCTTGTGTTCTGAGATTCTGAAATTCACACATGTATTTGTATTTGTTTAGACCATTTTATATTACAAATCATTTACCCCAAGAGTAATTTGTATCTTAAGTTAACATCCTAGGCAAATCTCATATCAGTTGTGGTCGGAAGAAATGCTTGGTTCATAAGATAACATTCGCCTTATAATTCGTAGATAGATGGACGAAAGCCCTTGAGGAACTGATTCTTATATGGTTGTTCAAAAGCCTACTTTTGATACAACGCGTTTTGTGGTCTACTACGTGGAGTTCTTAGACCTGGCAGTTAAAGTCATCGTGTGAAGTTACGGGTTTGAGTGACCGCCGAGAAGTCTTCACATGAGGGCCACAAAACAAAAAAGTAAACCTGCGAGCAAAGCATAAAATATTGTGATTTGAATAGGCGGAATGTTACATGCATGCTCCCTATATTAATAATATTATGCCTCTTCTAATAGGCATAATAATAAACCTATTTGATACACTTGTATGAGAAAGAAACGCAAATCTTGCTTCTATTTTCTATATGTGTTTTCTTAAGGTGTAAATTAACTTTTTTTTTAACGCCAGAATTTTGTCAAAAAACCCTAGCTAGAAACTCGAGATGAGGAAATTTACAAGTTCTTGTTACTAGCCAAGAGAGGATCAAAGATCAACTAATCAAGATAGGTGTATGTTAATTAGCTTAAGATCCACACAAACATAATGTCAAAATTAAATCAAGATCGACTAATCATATTGACCTACTAGTATGTACGTGGAGTCTTGAAAGCATCCAAGACTTGAAGAGAATGACCCATAAAAATCCAAACTTGTACG
Organism: Chrysanthemum lavandulifolium; assembly: GCA_022545495.1. Lineage (NCBI taxonomy): Eukaryota > Viridiplantae > Streptophyta > Magnoliopsida > Asterales > Asteraceae > Chrysanthemum > Chrysanthemum lavandulifolium. Next base: position 59,645,533 of record CM040245.1, read on the forward strand.
TATTCACCTAACGAACTATAGTTGGAAGAATAAACTAGCTTGCATGTACAACAATTACAACAACTTATTAAGGTTTTTAAAAAAGAAATAAACAACATTTTAAGTACGATAGCTTAACACACCCACATTATAAGACTATAAAAAAATACCCTACATTTGTACTACCATTAACCGTAAGTCCTCTTGTAATATCTTTTAAAGTTATGTTGAGAAGCAACATGGAAATGACCAAAGTTACACATAATACACTAGAGCATTCTCAAAAAGTAATTTCTACAAACAATGATAATACTTTAATGGTAACAGAACTATTCAAACATAAAAGCTTAAATAAATATTTTTGACTCTACCTGTTAAAAACAGGATTAATGCTAATTAAACTCCGAGTACATCCGTAGAATTTGTTGTACCACACTAATGTTAAATTGTTAATTTTTAAGAAAAAAATTGTTAATTTTTATAAATTAATAATAGCACCGCAGACAGATGGACATATTACTTAAGTTCTAGGACGCGTGATTCTTTTTCATTGTCAAACACCATTCATTCCAACTGTCACCTTCAATCATTTTTATCACTTTCATATTCTATCTTATTCATAGCTTTATCTTATTTTAATATTTTGTCAAACATTCCATAGTTCCACATCTCCATATATACCCTCAATTCCCTCCCCTTCAGCCTCAAATCACATCTTCTCATCTTCACAAAAAAAGATCATCTAGCTTTCCTTAATCTCCCATCATGGGCAACTATGTTTCTTGCACATTGACAAAGTATTCAAAGAGCACAAAGGTGATATACCCTAATGGCGAAATTCGCAAAGTGCGTCAACCTATCAAGGCAGCAGAGCTAATGTTGGAGTCTCCAAACATGTTTCTTGTGAACTCTAAGACTCTTAAGATCGGGGCGCGGTTTCAAGCTCTTAATGCGGACGAAGATCTTGAGATAAGAAATGTCTATGTCATGTTTCCTATGAATCGATATAATTCAGTTGTCGCTACTGCTGATTTAGCGACTCTTTTTATTGTTGCTAAATCTGGTTCCAAGAAGATTGGAAGTGTTAGGGTCTTGCCCGAAAATGCACCTACGCCACCTAGGTTGAGCTTCGAGGATATTGAAGAGGTGTCTACACCGGAGTTTAAACATATGATTACGATGTGTAGATCGAAGAAGCCATTGTTGGAGACTATAGCCGAAGAACCTAGTTCATTCAGATGATTGTTTTGTGGCCCGAAGGGTCTATTTCATTGTTTATATCATATTTACGTATAGATACTAAAAATTCTTTATATATTCTTTTTTGCTAAGCAATAAGGGAATTGCAATTCTTTGAAGTACTCCTTCATATGTAACTATTGGTTTTTTTAAGGTTGCTAAATATACAATGGAGTGTTACTTTTTCTATAACTTTTACTTGTTTACCCTATGAATGTATAGATATCCAAGCAATTGCTTATAACTTTCTCTTTTGGGTGGAAAGTAATCCCCGCACCCCAGAATATATAAGAAAAGCTCAATATAGATCTCAAATTCGCTTATGCATCCAATGAACCAATAATAGATATTCATTTTTTATTATGATAAACTTTCACCCTTTTTAAAAATTAAATATCTCGCAAACCGTTAATCGTTACGTGATAAAAATTATCTATCATGACGAGAATTAAATTATCTTTCTATAGATATGCGCTACTATATATTTTAACCACTTTTTTTCAAAATTTCGGTCAACAAAATCATATATGATTTGTGAAAATCATATATGATTCGATTTTACTGAATCATATATGATTTTGAGAATCATATATGATTCAGAAAATCATATATGATTCATAAAATCGAATCATACATGATTTTGAAAATCATATATGATTCGTAAAAATCATATATGATTTTTCTGACGGAATTTTGAAAAAAATGTTTGTCGAAAATATATAAAAGTGCATATCTATATAAAGATAATTTAATTCTCGTCATGATGGTGTATTTTTATAGTTTGAAAATTCACTGTTTGTAAGATATGTTGTTTTAAAAAAAAGGTGGAAAATGATTTTTATTAATTTAGATAAAAATGGAGGTATAATTGGTTCATTTGTTCTACAAGAATATAAGTTCTATATCGATCTCAATTCGGTAAATATATTAACCAAAAAACGTTTAAGACAATGAATATGAGTGAAATCTCGTATCTCACTGTTACATGGCATAAAGTTCACATAACAAGATACTTCCAATTTTCTAAACAAGAAAACAAATCACTACTCACACGATAACATAGACATAACGAAAGAAAATTACTTCCAGGACCTTGAAGCGGTGCCATACATGGCATTAAAGGCATCCAAATTTCCTGGAATTGCTTATAACTTTCATATTAAAAAAAATCTGACATGTTTGATAGATAATGAGCTATAAGCATGGAGAGCGTAAATTGTGATTCTGAGGGCATCGCCCGATAAAAAGATTTTTAGTGTGTCTTGAATAAATCGGGTCGGGTTCAATAAATGGCAACAAAAGTCTTCGATCTTTTCATGCATATAACACTACTTAGTAAACTTTAAATTTTACTGATTGTTAAAACTTTAAATTCCTAAATTACATTAAACATTATACAAATGACATGTTAAAAATATAAGAATTGATTTGCACACTTTTAAAAATGATTAGAACACTTAACTTTTTGCATTACATAGTTGTACTATATTTACAGTGTGTTTTATATCCTTATACAATTGAGTATCCAATCATTTTTAAAAACGTGCAACCTAAAAATATACATACTGAATTAAGAGATTACAGTATTTGAGCAAGACAAAATTTTGTCATGCGAAGAAAATGGAGAGTTTATAGAACTACTCCAAAAGTACATTGTTGTTAAATAACTCTATAACTCAGTATTATTTGTACTATTCTAAATAACTAATTCTATTAATTAAATTATTTTTGTTGCCTAGTCACGCCATATTGGCATATTTCCATTCCCAATCACAACCCCACATCCCCACTATCAACTATTCCTCTTCCCCATGTTAACTCTTCTTCTCTTTGTTCAAAAAAGAAACTCTTCTTCTCCCATTTTTTCCGATGAACCAATTCACCGGAGAAGAAATTTGCATTAAAAAGCAAGATCGCTTTTAGAAACTTGAGTGAATGTCGAGGGCACTCGTGTTATTTTCATGAGGCACCACAATTTTTTCTACTAATTTGACTTTTTCCTACATAGTTTGTGTGTCCGCAAGACTTTCGTTGGGGGCGCCGCCCCCCGCTGTTATACACGTGGCTCCGCCCTTGGCTATAAGACTAATAAGCGTTTAAAAAGCATTCAGTATCATCATTTGAGATTGCGGATCAGTGATCAATAACTCAAAAAGTAATTCATTATATTGCCATGTGCAGTCCTAATACAATGGAATTGAAAATATATGTAATTTTTGTTTGATGGATCTTCAGTCTATCATGACCATTAATTGTGAAATTAAAAAAAATAAACAAATTAATTAAAAAAAAAGAAAAAAGAGAAAAATAAAAAATAAAAAATTGGTTCACTGCAAGAATGTATTAACTTGTGGCTTGCTCCATTCATTTTGAAATTCTAGCGATGACATAATCGACTTACAGCGACGACATATGTCGTCGCTAAAAGCTGAAAATGTAGCAGTGGATCTTCGGCTAATGTTAAGAAAAAAGTTCTTATGGGGGTTATGATCCTAGTTAATTGTTTGTAAAAAATCGAAAGCTATGTGAGTAAATGATCTGATTGAAATAATCGTTTGTTATGATGAGGGTAGCCTAACTTGTTGGTCCTACTTTACTTTTATGATCGTTTCCAACTACTTTGACTTGTTATTTTTGTTGAAAGTAACATCTATTTGTCACACTTATGAACCTTCAGGGTCTATTGTGAAAATATATTATTCTTAACTTTATGTCTTGGTTGTGTTTGTAATGTCTTTATTTCTCAGGGGTCTCTATGAAACTTTGAGAGTATAAAAGATGGTGGTCGGGTCTAGGGTTTCACAACTCTTCTACACACACAAAAGTTCTCTCTGATTCTCTGGTTGATACTGGTTTTCTGGGTTTATAGTTTAAGTTTGGTTTAAGTGTACATCAAGATCTTCTTGATCTTGATCTTAGTCTTGTTTCAGTTTATGGGTTTATGTTGGGTTGTGGGTTAGTGTGTGAGTATTTGTAGACAACATCTATTAGAGGGACTGTCATATTTTGATCTTGTATTGTAGGCTTAAATCCGTGTTGGGTACAAGTCAACTGTGTATATTGTTAAAATAAAAGTGAAAGATCACCACGGGGTGGTTGGTTGGGTGATTAAGAAGTTGTTATTTGTTGTTTTGATATCATTTTAACATAGTATCAGAGCACTAGGTTCTGATTGATTAAGTTTTTTATTGGGGTTCTGATTAATTGGGTTCTTAATCGATTGATTGATTGGGTTCTTGAATCTTTTGATTCTTGAGTCGACTCGTTGTTTAGTGATCTTAATTGAAATTTTAGGGTTTTTTCTTGAAACCCTAGAATTTGGAGGTTTTTGATTCTTGTGCAATTAAGAGGTTTTGGTTGCTGGTTATTGAAGGATTGACGGTTAATTGGTGGTTTCTTGGTCAATTGGTTTGAAACCCTAATTTGGAATTTGGGGGTTTCTTGTAAGATCTTGTGGTTTGTGGTTCTGGGTTCTTTCTTGGTCACTTTTGTGACTGTCTTCCGCTGCTTGTGGTTATTGCTCTGTAAGGTTCTCTTTTCTCTTAGGGTTAACTAGTCTTGAGTCTAGTGAGCGTAAACGGGTTGGCTAACATCTTGATCCACCACCATAGAGTGGTGTGAATACCTGCTCTGGCCAATCACAGTTTGCTGACTGGGGCTAAGTTGACTCTGGGTGTGAGTTTTAGTTTCTTTAGTTATTTTCTTTTCTATTTTGAGTCTAGGTCGCATGAGGATAGGTTTTGGGTTGGTTTGGAAGTTGTGAGTGGTGAGAATATTGGTAGTCTGTTGGTTTATCTGGTTTATTTGTTTGTCTTGTTATTATCTGGTTTATTTGTTGATTGTTTGGTTATCTGCTTGTTTGTTGCTGTTTCCTAATTTATTTCTTTGTTTCTCTGTTGTTATTATCTCTGTTATCATGGCTATTATGATTAGTAGTTTGGATCAGAGTAAACCTCTGCATCTGCATCCTAATGATTCTAATTGTGCATCTATTGTGACTATTAAGTTGTCTGGGGTTGAGAACTATAGAATCTGGGCTAGTGCAATGAAATTAGCTATGCAAATTAAAAATAAGATGGGATTTCTTGATGGGTCTTGTCTTAGGTCTGCTTATGTTGCTAGTCCTCTTCGAGGCTCGATGGGATATGTATAATGTCATTGCATTACAACTGGTTCTAAGTTCTTTATCCCAGGATGTTTATCTTGGTCATGTGTTTTCTGATAATGCTTCTATTGTTTTGAAAGACTTAAAAGATACATATGATAGGATTGATGAGTCTGTGGTATTTAATTTGCTTCAAAAAATAAATGGTTTTAAACAAGGTGGTCTCACTGTTTCGAATACTACTATAAATTGAATTCTCTTTGAGAGAATTTGATATTCTTACTAAACTTCAGATCGTGCTTGTGATGCTAGACAAGAGTTAATTGATCGGGAAAACCTGTTAAAACTAATGCGCTTATGGTCTTGATGACATCTATCAACCCATAGAAGCACTATTCTAACTAGAAGTTCTTCCCGAGGTTAAAGATGCTTTTGTTATTGTTTCTGGGAAGAATCCTCGGAGGATTCCTACCATCGCTATGAAAACCGAGAAGGCTCGTGTCTCGCTTTGTTTCTAAGGCGTGGATAATAAGAACACTAATTGGAAAAGAAACACTGGTACTTGGAATAATAATTCTGGAAACAATAACAGGGGAAATTATGACAGTTTACTATGTACTAATTGTGGTTTAAAAGGTCATAATGTTGATAGGTGCTTTGAGATCATTGGGTATCCTGCAGGATAAAAAAGAATCCAAATCTTAAACTAGTTTTTAATAAAGCCAATGATTCCAAAAGTGCTAATGTGGTTAACAATGGTTTAAAAACTAGTACTGGTACTCTGTCTTTCACTAATGAACAAGTTATGAAGTTAATGAACCTTTTGAATGAGAAACCTAATTCTGCTCATGCCAATATGGCAGGTAGTTCTTGTTCTTTCTTTAATTGCAGTGTTTTCTTTAATCAACATTTTTATCAATTCTTCTGTGCTAATGTTAATTTGAATGGGGTTAATTACCATTTGGGTTGGATTATTGACTCTGGGGCTAATCAACATTTAACTAATAATTCTAAAGATATGTTTAATCTGGTTGATATTTCTGAGTTAAAGTTAACTGTTGGTCATCCTAATGGCACTTTGGCTAAAATTACTCATGTGGGTAATCTGAAGCTTAATAAAGATGTGGTTTTGTTTGATGCTCTTGTTGTGCCTGAGTATTGTGTTAGTGTGCTGTCTGTTAATAAGTTGATTAAGGATAGTAAGCTAAGTATTGGATTTGATGAAACTACTTGTTATATTCAGGATTTGAAAAAGCAGAAAGTGCTGGGGACTGGTAGTGATTTTGGTGGTCTTTATTTGTTTGATAAAGGTCATAACATGTCTGCTAGTGTGGTTAAAAGTGAGTTTTTTGTTTGTTTTGTTTCTAAAGAAATTTGGCACAATAGGCTTGGTTACCCTGCTAATCAGGTTTTAAAGTTACTTAAAGGTCCTTTTAAACTTACTAATGTTGATCATAATGGACCTTGTGAAGTTTGTCACAAGGCTAAACAAATAAGATATTCTTTTTCTATAAGTGAGCAAAAATCTAAAGTTTTTGGAGACTTAATTCATCTTGATGTATGGGGGCCTTATAAAATTGTTAGCAGGGAAGGCTATATATATTTTTTAACTGTAGTTGATGATTACAGTAGGTCTGTTTGAGTATATTTGCTTAAGAGGAAAGACGAGGTTTTTGACATGTTTGTCAGATTTTATAATATGGTTTAAACTCAGTTTGATAAAAAAAAATAAAGGTTATTAGATCTGATAATGGTACTGAGTTTATAAATAATAAAATGAGTGATTTTGTTACCACTATGGGTATTATTCATCAGACCTCTGTAGCTTATACCCCTCAGCAAAATGGGATTGCTGAGAGGAAACATAGACATCTGCTTAATGTTGCCAGAAGTCTTATGTTTGTATGATTCTCTTGTGTTTTGGTCGAGTGTATTCTAACTGCTACATACCGATTAACAGTGTTACCTTCATACTGCTCGAATGGGAAATCTCCTTCAGATGATATATGGTAGGAACCTAGTCTTGTCCATCTTAGAGTTTTGGTTGTTTGTGTTTTGCCACTATTTTAAAAGAAATGATAAATTTCCGAGAGATCCGAAAATGTGTTTTAATTGGATATGCCGGTGGTAAAAAGCTTATAAATTGTTAAGTCTTGAAATAGGTCTATCTTGTACTCAAGAGATGTGAAGTTTTATGAAACTGTTTTTCCTTTTAAAATGGGTCAAAATAGTTTTATTTCGAGACTAATGTTGATGTTACCTGTTTTAATTTATTTGATTCTTTTGTGTCTGAAATAACAATCAAAACTTCAACTCCCTATGATGAAAATTCAAACAGTTTTATGTCCCATCCTGAAAATACAACATCTATTTTTGGTAGAGAAGGTAGTGTGCATCAACCAGATACTGTAGGTAGCTCTAGTGGGTCTGGTTGTGAAGAACATATACCACAATCATATCCTGGAGTTGGTACTCAGTCTGGAAATGATGATTTACACACTGCGACTCCCTTAGGTGATCAAAATAATTCTGAGGGAAATGTTTTTCAAAATCAAAATGAGGTTCCTGTTTTTCAAAAGGGCTAATTCTTTAAATGCCCCGGTTGCCCAAAAAAATTTCAACTTACCTAAATACCCCATGGGCTACAGTCACCTTTGAATCTTTGGGAAACTCTCCCATCTACTTGAAATGTGTCCCTATCTTTGGGCCCACCTTGTACTTATAAAATAGTACATATTCTTGGGCAACTGGGACCTACATTCTTGGACGACTGACATAATTTTGTTTTTTAGTAAAAAAGTATAGTCTTTTTTTATTACAAAATAGTACATATTTCTTGGGCAACTTGATCCCACACATATGTATTTTTGGGCAACTGATTAGGTAGCAAATATAAATGTATTAAAGGTATTAAAAACTTTTTAAAGTGTATAAATGTATAAATAAAAGGTATAAATAATTTTTATACCTTTTATACATTTATACACTTTATATATTTTACAAATCTTCTTTTACACACTTCTTATCCACATAACACACTTCTTATCCACATACTTCTTATCCACTACCACATAACACACTTCTTATACACTGAGATCCATCCATAACACATTTCTTATCCACTACCACTGATCTAAACCGTCGCCGCCACGACTCAGAGCTGAAGCAACAGTTAACAACGTTTTTTTTTAAACTTTTTTCCGATCTAATGTCTATAAAAAAAATGATCCGTGCTAGGGTAAGTAATTTTGTGTTTGATTTAGGGTTTCGCTATTTTAGTGTTAAGTTTTTTTAGTTGGTATCGTATTGGGGGATTAATTGTTCGTGTTTGATTTAGGGTTTCGATATTTTAGGGTTACGTTTTTTTAGTTGGTATCGTATTGGGGGAATAATTGTTCGTGTTTGATTTAGGGTTTCATTATTTTAGGGTTAATTTTTTTAGTTGGTATCGTATTGAGGGATTAATTGTTCTTATTTCATTTAGGGTTTTGCTATTTTAGGGTTAATGTGATTTTAGTGATTTGTTGCTAGTTATTAAGTTTAAGAAACAAATGATGGATGTTGTTGGAGCTCAAATGAGGGACTGGTATTTATTGTTCTAGACTAAGTGAATAAAGCACTTAGTTCTTCTGCTGCATATCTAATAAAGCATTGTAAGTCTGTTTCTTCTCTTAAGATAACTGGTATTGAGTTGAGTGGGTGCAAACGGGTTCGGTTAACTCCTTGATTTGCCACCTAGAGTGGTATGAATACCTGCTCTGGCCAACCCTAGTTCACTCGGCTTAATTCAAGTTAATCTTGGGTGTGAGTTTTGTTAGTATTAGTGATTGGTCCCAAACGGTCAGGTTTATTACACAAGTCAACCACTTGTGAATGGTCAACCGTAATAAAAGTCAAACAGTCTAAAACCAAAGCAATTAAGTCCAGGAGAGTTTAGTGTTTCCGTGTCGTTAAGTCCCAACGAGTACATGCGATTGAATAACTAAACGCGTAATGATCGGGTGATATTGAACAGGAAAGGGGGTATGATAATACTAGATGACAAAGGAAAAATCTGAGAAAATTTCTAAAAATACTTTAATATGACAGAAACTTAAAAAAATATAAAAAACATATAAGTGCTTAATAATAAGCTGAAAAGAAAATAAAAAAACTAAATTATATTAAATAAACGCTATCACTATTTTTAAAGTTGGATTTTCTTGATTTTTCTTTTATAAATTTGAATTAAAACTAATTTTAAACTTTAAAACTAAATTAAAATACTAAAAATTATGAAATTAAAGAGGAAAATTGTGAAACTATTTTCAAAAATCTAAAATAACTAAACAAACTTTTAAAATTGAATTTGTATTTTTCTCGATTTATATTCAAATTTCTATGATTTAAAAACTATTTAAAACTAATTAAATTGCTAAAATTACTATTTAAACTAGGAAAATTATGGAAAAATATTTTTTGGCTTTTTATATTTATCTTAATCTATGAAAATTGAAAACTTATTTTTTTTGAAGCTTTTCTGATTTATTTGTATTAAAAGCTATTTAAAAAGACTTAAAAATTGATTTAAAATAAGAAAAATAGCAAACAGTGATGAAAAATTATGAAAAATTCAGGAAAAGTCTAAAATTATATTATAAATCTATAAAAAATATAAAAAACTATGCATATGTGTAAGAAAATGAAACTAGAGTGCAAACTGTTTGAGAATAAGCACTGAAATAAGCTAATAAGCACTAGAAAGCACAAAATGAACACGAAGCTAGATTATACTAAAAAACTTAATACCAACCTATTTCAATAGACCTAAACCTCTAGAGTGCAAGCTAAACCGATTGGACTTAATCGAGTATTAATTTGAAAAGCGACTTATGACCTCCTACTTTCAAATTTTAAACAATGACTTATTGAAAAGCTTATGTGAAAACAGAATCGAGGATCTCAAGACCACCGGTGAACTATCTCAAGACAAGTTTCAGCCACTACCAAGCTAAAATGAAGCTTGTGTAGGGCTGCAGAAGTTGCATGCACACAACTCGATGTATCTTGAGTGAAAAGGCAGGCGACTTTATTGAGCGGTGATTTAGAGCTTATAGAAATTTACTAAAATTTCACAAAAATCGATTTCAACTCTTGACCAACTGAAGTTGTTAAACCCAAAATATCAAAAGCTTTTGACCAAAGATGAACAAATGATACATCCACAAAGTTTTGGAAAACCGACTTGAGCAAATTTTGACTTTTTATGACAGAATCGAAAAGTTGACTTAAGTGAGATTTGAATCCAATTTTGAACCGAGAATGATGTGAAATGATATAATAAACCTAATGCAAAACTGTATTAACTAAGTTAACACCTAATTGTATGATTTGAGCTATTGATTCCAACAGATTAGATCACAAGGACTGATTACAATTTGACTAAGTGAGTTCTAGGATGCAATACTTTTAGCTAAAAGGCCCTAATAAACCTAGTAGAAACTAATGCACTTCAATTTGACCACTGGTAACCCTCTTAACTCATTGAAACCTATTGATCCAAACACTAATTTAATAAATCCTATCAAGCCATTAAGCTAACTAATCCTAAACTGTTTAAGCAGAGGTCAAATCAGGTAAACTCCTAAGATTCTAATGCTAAAGTACCACTAAATCTAGTATCAAACATGATCAAACATAACCATATGCATACTAGCATTCATGACAGTTTTGGAAAGCTTGGAATTGAAACTCACGTGAAGTCCTGCATAATTTAGGCAGCATAACAGTACCAAACCAAGAATAAAAACACCAAACTAAACCCAAATCATCATCAAGATCACCCCATATCCATCTCTGAACCAGATTTGAACACCAGTTGACTTTTGTTGACTTTTCTTTATTTTTGAAATTTAAACAGCTGAATTCTAATATAAGCTTATAGAAAGCTATGATCAGCTTAAGTAGACTTTAAGTGAGAAGTAAATAAGCTCTTTGAAGCTTGGCTTTTATTTTCTTTGAAATTTACTTAAACAAAATATATAAGAAAAGGTGAAAATTGATAGAACTTGAAATTAATAATCAAGCAGGGGTTGCAATACAATGGATTAACTTAGTTTAATACAAGAAGCTTGAGATTATACTTTTAGAAACTATTTAAGACATGTAAAAATAAAATGACATACATTTTCTAAAATTAAAACTACTCTCTGTCTTCAGCCTTCTCTTCCCTTTTATATGCTCAAATTAGGGTTTGTGGTACCCTTCTGATCATTTCCCACCAATAATCCTGGCTTTGGATGCTTGGAACCCTTTTTAGCCGTTGATGAGCTTTTTGGCGCCAAAAAGATATAGCAACTAGGGAGGGGGGTTGAGTGCGCAGGAGGAGGAAGCATTAATTGTTTCTTGGCTGTTAGGTGAGGTGGAGGGTGATAGGGAGTGGGTTGTGAGCTGGAGGTGAGGGGTGATGAGTGGTTTTGCAGAGGAGTTGGTAAAGAAGGTGAGTTTGGAGGGAAAAGGGTGAGCGGGAGTTGACCACTTTTAACCGGGGGTATATTAATAGAGAGGGGGTTCAAGTTGGGGGTTCACAGGTAAAAAGGGGTCAAGGCTCAAGGTTGGGTTTGGCAGGGGTTCAAGCTGGTTTGGATTTGGTATTAATAACAAGGATCATTTTTGTAATTTACCAATTCTTGAGGGACCAAAATTTAATTTTCCAAAGTTTATTATAAGGACCACTTTTGACAAGTTTGAATTACAAAGGACTAAAAATATTAATTTTCAAATTAAAATGTCCAGGGTAAATTCATCAATCTTTGAAACTTCAAGGACTAAAGTTGCCATTTTGCAAAATTGAATTTTATAAGTCTAATTTTGACAACTTGAAAATCACGAGGGCCTTTTATGAAAAATTAACTTGTTTTGAATAACCGAGGACTAGATTTTGACAATTTTGCATAAAATACGTCTAAATATTTTTCTGTCTTTTGAGACTTTTCAAAGTGTTTTTGATCGCTTACACGGTCTGGATGGAATAAAAATGATGAGTATTTAGACACTCATCAATCCCCACACTAAACTATTGCTAGTCCTAGCAATCTTTTGAGAAAACTTAATGGATTTGAATCTCTTTACCAAAAGCCATTACTCGGAGTAGCCAATTGTTTAAGTTCAAGTAAGAACCTTGGTACAATGATAACCAAATGATTTTGAGCAAATCACCACTTTCAACGGTTTTGATTTGTCTTTACTAGAAGCCGCTTGCTTCGGACTAGCCAACTCTTAGATAAAATATCTTTGGTGAGTCGAATACCAATTATGGTTTTCAAGCGCCTTTACCACAAGCCATAAACTTGCGGGCTAGCCAACTCTTCACTAATTAAAGATATGGTGAGTTGAACACCATACAATTTTGGGCAAATTGCAAGCCGTCAACGGATTTGAGATATCTTTACCAAGAGCCGTTTGCTCTGGATTAGCCAATCCTTTTGTTTATTAGACATGGCGGATCGATAACCATAAGTCGAGTAAGTGCAAAACACTTACTCCAAAAAAAATTTGGCCAAAATGGGGAATTGGGTGGTATAGTTACATGATAAAATTAGTGAGAATTTCCCACACTAGAAATGAATATTGCCCTCAATATTCAAAGTACCTGCATTGTTATGCCGAACCGAGAACGTAAAAGGAAATACTACGCCATTATTTGATTTTTTTTGTTAGAAAACTTATATACAACAATGGGGCAACTCCCCACACTAGGGTGGTAGAAAGTAGAAAGAAGTCGAAATACGGTGAAAACCCATATAGTGTGCTCTTGTTTTTGATTCCCGAGTCGCTAGCTTGACTCGATCCCCGCATTCATTTGTTCATGGGGAAAGTTTGTAGATCCGGACAACCACGGGTGGAATGTCCTCTCCAAAATAGTGCTTCAATCGATGACCATTCACTTTAAAATTTGGACCATCGGGTTGAGATAACTCAATAGTTCCATAAGGAAATACTTTAGTGATGGTGAATGGTCCGCACCAGTGGGATTTTAGTTTTCCGAGAAAATCTTCAATCTTGAATTGAAAAGAAGGACTCGATCACCGACGTTGAAAACGCGGTTCTTGATTTTGGAGTCATGAATCTTCTTTGTCTTTTCTTTGTAGATCGAGAGTTCTCGATGCTTGATCACGGAGTTCATTTAATTCATTCATTTGAACTTTCCGGTGATCACCACCGTCTGAATATCGAAGTTGGCATGTTTCAAGGCCCGGTATGCCTTGTGCTCAAGCTCAATCGGCGGATGACACGCCTTCCGTACACTAGCTTGTATGGAGTACACCGATGGGTGTTTTATGTGTCTGGAAGGCCCAGTCGCGTCATCTAGCTTATCCGACCAAGAGGCACGGTTTCGCCTCCGTCCTTCCGAATTCTTTTAATCCCTCGGTTGGAAACTTCCACCGCCCACTTGTTTGGGGTGGTACGCAGAGAGAGAGGCGAGTTACACCATACTTTTGCATGACTCTATCAACCGGTCATTGCAGAAATGCGTACTACGATCACCGATTATAGCTCGTGGAGTTTCAAACCTAGCAAAAGAGATTTTAAGAATTTCACAACGACTCGAGCATCGTTGGTAGGTAAAGCTTTCGCTTCAACCCATTTTGACAAATAGTCAACGCCACGAGTATGTATTTATTTCCTCGAGATGAAGGAAATGGCCCCATAAAGTCAATGCCCCGGATGTCAAAATCTCACACACTTGAATGGCGTTTTGCGGCATTTCATTTCTTTATGAGATATTTCCGTGACGTTGACAAGCGTCACGTGTTTTGACAAATTCGTGGGCATCTTTGTAAATCGTGGGCCAATAAAATCCGAATCAAACACCTTCTTGGCAAGCAGTAGTTGGGGCTATGATGTCCCCAAGTGGTCCGAATGGCAAGCCTTAAGAATGTCATTGGCTTCGACCATACACACATCGCTCGATGACTTGATCCGTGCAAATTTTGAATAAGTAGGGTCGTCCCGAGTAATGTTTACATCTTTAAAGAATTTGTTTTTTGTTGGGACGACATTCCTTTCACCACAAAGTTACCCGCATGGTAATTTTCAAAGTCGACAAACCATGGGGTAGAAGAGTCTCCATGAAAAGAAACCACATTGGTACATTTCGGAGGAAATGTTTCGCTTATTTCCTTTCTCAACACATCACGGTGAGGGTTTTCTAGATCGACAGATGATCGTGACGTGTTCTCGGCTCCTTTTTATCACGTATAATGATATCAAATTCTTGCGGGAGGAGAACCCAACGGAGCAATCTCGGCTTTGCATCTTGTTTTGCAAGAGATATTTGAGAGCCGAGTGATCCGTATACACCACGATTTGGTCAAGATTAGGTATGGCGAAACTTCTCAAATGCATACACCACTGCTAATAATTCTTTTTCATAGTGGTGTAATGGGTTTGAGCTTCACCATAGTCTTACTCGCGTAGTGGATAGGTGAAAATGCTTGGTTTTACGTTGCCCTGTGACCGCACCGATAGCAAAATCACTTGCATCGCACATGAGTTCAAAGGGTAAATCCCGGTTGGGGCAATGAGAATGGGTGCTTCCGTAGCTTTTCTTTAATGTTTCAAAAGCTTGATGCACTCGGTGAGAAGATAAAGGATCATCCTTCTCAAGGAGATGAGTCATAGGCCGAGCGATTTTAGAAAAATCTTGTATGAATCTGCGATAAAACCGGCATGACCTAAAAACTCCTAATACCTTTGACGGTAGTAGGATGAGGCAATTGGCAATGACATCCACTTTCGCTTTGTCAACCTCAATCCTGTTTTTGAAATCTTATGGCCTAGGACAATTCCTTCCTTGACCATAAAATGGCTCTTCTCCCAATTTAGACAAAGATTGGTGTCTTCACACCGCTTTAGCATTTTTTCTAAATGGGAGAGACATGTTTGAAATGAGTCCCCAATGACCGAGAAGTCATCCATAAACACCTCCATTGTTTCCCGATCATGTCGTGGAAAATTGCCATCATACATCGTTGGAACATGCCGGGAGCGTTACATAGGCCAAAAGGCATACGCCCTGTAGGCAAAAGTTCCGTATGGGCAGGTGAATGTGGTCTTTTCTTGATCCCTGGATCAATGGGGATCTGAAAATACCCGAGAAACCATCTAGGAAACAATAGTATTCGTTCCCCGCTAATCTCTCAAGCATCCGATCCATCAAGGGTAGAGGAAAATGGTCTTTCTGGTGGCTTCGTTTAACTTGTGATAGTCAATACACACGCCATCCCGTAACCAATCGAGTTGGAATTAACTCGCTTTCTTCATTTGTGACATAAAGTTATGCCACCTTTTTGGAACACGGTGGATGGGATCGACCCAAGGACTATCGAGACGGGTAAATTAGACCGGCATCAAGAAGTTTGAGAACCTCCTGCTTGATAACCTCATGAATCTTAGGATTCACCCTTCTCTCGATGTTGGACCGCTGGTTTGAAATCATCCTCCAATAAAATCTTGTGTGTACAAAATTGTGGTTAATACCCTTGATGTCGGAGAGTCTCCAAGCAATTGCGTGCTTGTGCAACTTCAAAACCTTTATGAGCAATCTCCTCCTCCTCGCTAAGTCCTTAGCAATTATGACGGTAATTTATCATCACCTCCAAGAATGCATACTCGAGATGAGGAGGTAGGTCCTTAAGTTCAACCTCGGGAAATTCTTCGAGATGTTTGTACGAATTTGATTTCTTCAATCGTGATCTCTTTCGGAGGGTAGCGGTAATGGATCTTCGTTTAACAATTGCTCAAGATAAAGGATATCTCCTCCGAATCATAAACACCATCATCAATTCCGCGGAATCGATTCATCATTAGCAAGAAACTCATCGATCTCTTCTAAAGAAGTCACCTCCCTCAAACGGAGTAAGAGAGGGGAAGAATCGACAATAATTGGTTGAGAAGATGTGGTGGGATCCCCACTCACGTAATTATGAAAATAACCAAGAAACTCTTGAGAGTACTCCTCAAGCAATATCAATTACATCGATTCGATTAACCGATTCAAACATCATAGTTTGCGGAGTACCTCAAGTTTGATCAAGGTTAAAGGTGACTTCATTACCCACACGTAATGTGATTTCTTGCTCAAATACATCAATGAGAGCACGGCCCGCTCGTGAATCCTCGCCCAACAATGAGGGAACCCGATGATCGCATCAAGTCAACAACCACAAAGTCACCGGAAAATGGAACTTTCCTACTTTCACGAATACATCCTGGCGATGCCAAGAGGACGCGATATAGAACGATCCGCAAGCTCAAGAGTCATGCGGTAGGAATAAGTTCGAAGAGAAAGTTTCTTCCATCTTGAATAAGGCATCGATTGATGCTTGCACCAAGATCGGCGAGGGCAAAGCATTCAATCATTCCCGGAAAAACACAAGGTGAAGAAATTTTCCAGATCTCCAAGCTTCTCGGGAAGCTTTTTAATGTAATCGAAAGCGGTTCTCCTTGAAGGAGTTTTAGCCATTTCAAAGCAGTTTTCCTTGTTGCTTAACATGTGTTTGAGAGTTGATGCAAACTTGGGCATCAAGATGATAGCATCCGCAAAGCTTATGTCAAAATGTAGTTCTTGGAAAATTTGAATTTTTTTCCATTTGATGACCGGGCTTTTTCTGAGCTTTTGCTCATTTAAACGTGATGGGTAAGGAATAGAAGTTTTGGATTTGGGGTTTTCAACCAGAGGTTCAAAACAACTCTGGTTTGGATTTGGGTTTTGGGACAACTTGAGGATGGACATGTCTTTGTGCTCTGCGAGCTAGTGGGTTGCACTTGGTCCTTTGTCGCCTCGTGTTCACTTTCCACTACCTTCGGGAGAAGAAGAAGAGGTAGTAGGAATAGCGGGTCCATCATATGAAGCACCACTTGGTCGTGATCGCCTTTGCATCGCCCCTCGGATTAGCGATCGTGTTACTAGGTAAAGCACCGAGCCCGAGGGTCGATCATTTAAAGACTTCTTAATGTCGTAACCGCTTACCAACAACCTATTCATTTCCTCTTGGGATTTCATGAATTGCTTCAACAACTCATCGATGATGGTCCAGTTGGAACAATGGCTTGATTTTGTATAGGAAAATTCGGCCTCTATTGTTTGGATTAGGGCCTTGATTTTGGAAATTTCCTTGATTATTGCCATGAAAATACCACAGGTTGAAATTTCCTTGACCTTGGTTTCTATTAAAATTTCCTTGGTTTTGGAAATTTTGACTTTGATTTTGAAAACCGTTATTCGACTAAAATTACCTTGGTTTTGAAAACCTTGGTTCGTTCTATTCGATTTTGATTACGGTTTTGGTTTTGGTTGAAACCGGTGGTCCAGGTAGTGGTTAGGACGGTGGTTACGGTCCATAGGAGCACGGTATTGGTTGCCTCTGAATTGGAAATCCCACCCACAACGTTTGTTTGAAAAGGGTTACCATCGGTGGCCATACATTTGTAATAGGCATGGGGCCACCGCAGTAACACATACTTCCACTTTCTTAACTTCACAGGAGGTGAAGTTTGTGGAAAAGAAACTTTCTTTGTTAGAGAGAACCAAAGCTTGAATTGCCAGTGAGTTTGTCAATCTTAGCATCGGTGCTAGATTGACTCACGAGCGATGAAGCGAAGGACCAACACCGACTGGGAAACAACCGGTTTGCTTCGATGCAAAAGGCGGACTTTAGACTTGTTTTCAATTATCGCTAAATCTTCTTTTACGGTTTTGCTCAAGAAATTTCCTCCAATGGAGGAATTGAGAGAATCTTGATCGATTGACTCACTCCATTATAGAAAGTATCGAGTTGCATCAACTCGGAGAAACCATGGTGAGGACATTTCGGAGAAACTCCTTAAAACGATCCCACGATTCCGAAGGATTCATCAAACTTTTGTGTGAACTTGATGATTTCGCTTTTAAGACTCGTGGTTTTGGAAGGTGGATAGAACTCGTTCACAAATTTCTTCACCGTGTCTTCCCATGTTTCAATCGATTGAGGGGTTGTTTTCAAGCCAATCCGGCTTGTCCTCGAGGAAAATGGGAGCAGAAGAAGTTTGACAAAGATCGGTAGGACATTCTTGTATTTGATGGTAGATGCAATCTTGTTAAACCATCGAATATGAGCATGAGGATCATCCTCTCGAAACCATAGAATTGACTTGAGGTTACAAGATTTAGTAACCCGGTTTTGAGTTCAAAATTTTCACCACAATGGTGGGATAACAATAACATCTCCATACCCATCGATGGGTGCTCGGAGAAGCTCGCACATAGACGCTCTTCCGCCATGATAACGGAAGTAATGCGAGCATCCGGATCTCGGATCCGACCGATGGAAGCGAGCGTCTCTGGACACGCCTTCTGGAATCCTCGACAAGCTCACGAAATGGGCTCGCTGACCTAGAAGAGCGGAGCAAGATACACTAGAGTTAACTCTAAGAAATCTCGAGTCAAGGGAATTATGAAAATGGGAAAGAAGAATCTTTTGGGTTTTATGGTTTTAAGATTTTTGGATTTTGGATTTTATAAAAAAAATATATATATATAAACATATATAGATGGTATGAACAAGGAGTGAATATTCAAATCACTAATCTGCTAAAGTAAGATTATTAGCACGACTCCCGGCAATGCGCCAAAATTTGATTGGTCCCAAACGGTCGGGTTTATTACACAAGTCAACCACTTGTGAATGGTCAACCGTAATAAAAGTCAAACGATCTAAAACCAAAGCAATTAAGTCCAGGAGAGTTTAGTGTTTCCCCAGGTCGTTAAGTCCCAACGAGCTGTGCGATTGAATAACTAAACGCGTAGTGATCGAGTGATATTGAACAGGAAAGAGGGTATGATAATACTAGATGACAAAGGAAAAATCTGATAAAATTTCTAAAAATACTTTAATATGACAGAAACTTAAAAAAATATAATAAACATATAAGTGCTTAATAATAAGCTGAAAAGAAAATTAAAAAACTAAATTATATTAAATAAACGCTATCACTATTTTTAAAGTTGGATTTTCTTGATTTTTCTTTTATAAATTTGAATTAAAAACTAATTTTAAACTTTAAAACTAAATTAAAATACTAAAAATTATGAAATTAAAGAGGAAAATTGTGAAACTATTTTTCAAAAATCTAAAATAACTAAACAAACTTTTGAAAATTGAATTTGTATTTTTCTGATTTATATTCTAATTTCTATGATTTAAAACAATTTAAAACTAATTAAATTGCTAAAATTACTATTTAAACTAGGAAAATTATGGAAAAATATTTTTTGGCTTTTTATATTTATCTTAATCTATGAAAATTGAAAACTTATTTTTTTTTGAAGCTTTTCTGATTTATTTGTATTAAAAGCTATTTAAAAAGACTTAAAAACTGATTTAAAATAAGAAAAATAGCAAACAGTGATGAAAAATTATGAAAAATTCAGGAAAAGTCCAAAATTATATTATAAATCTATAAAAAAAATATAAAAAACTATGCTTATGTGTAAGAAAATGAAACTGTAGTGCAAACTGTTTGAGAATAAGCACTTGAAATAAGCTAATAAGCACTAGAAAGCACAAATGAACACGAAGCTAGATTATACTAAAACAACTTAATACCAACCTATTTCAATAGACCTAAACCTCTAGAGTGCAAGCTAAATTGATTGGACTTAATCGAGTATTAAGTTGAAAAGCGACTTATGACCCTCCTACTTTCAATTTTAAACAACGACTTATTGAAAAGCTTATGTGAAAAGCAATCGAGGATCTCAAGACCACCAATTTGAACTATCTCAAGACCAAGTTTCAGCCACTACCAAGCTAAAATGAAGCTTGTGCGGGGCTCAGAAGTTGCATGCACACAACTCGGTGTATGCTGAGTGTGACAGGCGGTTCGACTTTATTGAGCGGTGATTTAGAGCTTATAGAGATTTACTAAAATTTCACAAAAATCGTTTCAACTCTTGACCAACTGAAGTTGTTAAACCCAAAATATCAAAAGCTTTTGACCAAAGATGAACAAATGATACATCCACAAAGTTTTGGAAAAACTGACTTGAGCAAATTTTGACTTTTTATGACAGAACTAAAAAGTTGACTTAAGTGAGATTTGAATCCAATTTTTGAACTGAGAATGATGTGAAATGATATAATAAACCTAATGCAAACTGTATTAACTAAGTTAACACCTAATTGTATGATTTGAGCTATTGATTCCAACAGATTAGATCACAAGGACCGATTACAATTTGACTAAGTGAGTTCTAGGATGCAATACTTTTAGCTAAAGGCCCTAATAAACCTAGTAGAAACTATCGCACTTCAATTTGACCACTTTGGTAACCCTCTTAACTCATTGAAACCTATTGATCCAAACACTAATTTAATAAATCCTATCAAGCCATTAAGCTAACTAATCCTAAACTGCAAGCAGAGGTCAAATCGGTAAACTCCTAAGATTCTAATGCTAAAGTACCACTAAATCTAGTATCAAACATGATCAAACATAACCATAAGCATACTAGCATTCATGACAGTTTTGGAAAGCTTGGAATTGAAACTCACGTGAAGTCCTGCATAATTTAGGCAGCATAACAGTACCAAACCAAGAATAAAAACACCAAACTAAACCCAAATCATCATCAAGATCACCCCATATCCATCTCTGAACCAAATTTGAACACCGTTGACTTTTGTTGACTTTTCTTTATTTTTGAAATTTAAGCAATTTGTATTCTAATATAAGCTTATAGAAAGCTATGATCGACTAAGTAGACTTTAAGTGAGAAGTAAATAAGCTCTTTGAAGCTTGGCTTTTATTTTCTTTGAAATTTACTTAAACAAAATATATAAGAAAAGGTGAAAATTGATAGAACTTGAAATTAATAATCAAACAGGTTGCAATACAATGGATTAACTTAGTTTAATACAAGAAGCTTGAGATTATACTTTTAGAAACTATTTAAGACATGGAAAAATAAAACGACATACATTTTCTAAAATTAAAACTACTCTGTCTTGACCTTCTCTTCCCTTTTATATGCTCAAATTAGGGTTTGTGGTACCCTTTCGATCATTTCCACCAATAATCCCGCCTTTGGATGCTTGGAACCCTTTTTAGTCGTTGATGAGCTTTTGGCGCCAAAAGATATAGAACCTGGGGTTGAGTCTTGCAGGAGGAGGAAGCATTATTTGTTTCTTGGTCGTTAGGTGAGGTGGAGGGTGATAGGGAGTGGGTTGTGAGATGGAGGTGAGGGTGATGATTGGTTTTGCAGAGGAGTTGGTGAAGAAGGTGAGTTTGGAGGAAAAGGGTGAATGGAGTTGACCACTTTTGACCGGGGGTATATTAATAGGGAGGGGGTTCAAGTTGGGGGTTCACAGGTAAAAAGGGGTCAAGGCTCAAGGTTGGGTTTGGCAGGGGTTCAAGCTGGTTTGGATTTGGTATTAATAACAAGGACCATTTTTGTAATTCACCAATTCTTGAGGGACCAAAAATGTAATTTTCCAAAGTTTATTATAAGGACCACTTTTGACAAGTTTAATTACCAAAGGACTAAAAATATTAATTTTCAAATTAAAAATGTCCAGGGGTAAATTCTGTCAATCTTTGAAACTTCAAGGACTAAAGTTGCCATTTTGCAAAATTGAATTTTATAAGTCTAATTTTGACAACTTGAAAATCCCTGAGGGGCTTTTATGAAAAAGTAACTTGTTTTGAATAACCAGGGACTAGATTTTGACAATTTTTGCATAAAATACGCCTAAATATTTTTTCTGCCTTTTGAGACTTTTCAAAGTGTTTTGATTTGTTTTTGCGGTGCAGATGGAATAAAAATGATGAGTATTTAAACACACATCAATTAGTTTTATTTTTTAGTTTGTTGTGTCTAGGTCGTAGGACTTTAGGATTTGGGTAGTCTTAGAAGTTGAGTTTGATTGGATTGCTATTCTTGTTGGTGGTTTATTTGATATTGGATTTCTATTCTTGTTGGTGGTTTATTTGATATCGGTTAGTGCTAACTTAAAAGTAGCAATGGGTGGCCGTTGCTACTAATGTGGTATAAAACAATTTTTATAAAGTTTTTTAAGCTTCACACAATTATTCAAAACAATTTTCAAGTGCGGGCTTTGGAAACCTTTGGAACCCTCTTTGTGATTGCAATATCCAAGTATTGTATCACTATGGTGGTATTCACCTCTTCTATGGGAAACAACTAGGGGTAAACGGATTAAGGGGTGATTCCGGGCGTCCTTGAGCCTTAGATGAGCTGTTTACTTAACCCAGTAGAGTTGGGCTCAGATATTGGGCCTCAGATTATTCATCTTGCTTGTGATTAAGACACGCTGGTGAGTCTCTGTACTCCGATCGAGTTCAAACTACTCGGGCAACTGTTTTGACCGCTTGTGATTGTAATTGCAAAGAGTTCAGTACATTGGCCGTACGTTCAATCTTGTAAATTGTTTTGAAATTTTTTTGTAGTTTAATTTTCCAATAACCAAAACTGTTTAAAATACATTTACCGTACAAAGAGGTTTACTAAAGGGCTCTTTATTAAAACACATTTTAACCTTTGTAACTGTGTTTTTGTTAGTAGTAGTTTTATTTTTAATTTTGTTTTGTCTAGGTCGCAGAAGATTTATGCGCCTCGTTATGGTGTACTGTTTTTGCTTTATATTGATTTTATGCCCTTAATTTGTGTGTTGTGCGATTGCTTGATATTGATTTTATTTGTGTATTTGTGTATTTGTGATATTTATGAGGTTGTGATGACAATTATCGTAGTTGATCAACCAAATGATAAAGACTGAAGGAAAAATAACTGTTTTTTATGCGCTACATTATTGTGTACTGTTTTTTTACCTATTTGAGAGTTGTGTGATTGCTTCATATTGATTTTATTTGTGTATTTGTGATATGTATGAGGCTGTGATGATAATTATTTGACTTGATCAAGAAAATGATATGATATGTATAAAAGACTGTTTTTTATGCGCTACATTATAGTGTACTGTTTATAACCTTAATTAGAGTGTTTTGTGATTGCTTGATATTATTTGTGTATTTGTGATATGTATGAGGCTGTGATGACAATTATCTTACTTGATCAAGCAAATGATGTGATTTACCGTATCTTGGCATGGCAATTTTATTACATTATTATGCAGCCATGGCGGTTATATCTTGATGTTTTCGTAGTTATCGATTTATTACAGATCTGAGCCTTGATAATGCATGTCACAATACACACTCAGTAGCATACATTATTGTGTACCCATGGGGCAAGTAAGAATTTGCCCTTGAACGATTAGCAGATTTGTATTTTGAGTGGGAACGTTTGAGTGTTTGATGTGTGTGTTCGTAGCAGATTTGTATTTTGTGTTATGTGTATTTGTGACATGCAAGAGGCTGTGATGACGATTATCTTATTTGATCAAGCAAATGATGTGATTAACCGTATGCTGGCTGTAAAAATTCGCATTTTCGAGAATTTACTATTCACTTTTACTATTCACTTTCACTATTCATCCCGTAAAATTTTTATTTCACATTCTCGTAAGATAAATTATTTTAGTAATGACCTGAGAGTTCGACAATCGTTAGATCATTTTCGCAAAATTTATTAAAAAAACATCGTTTTAAAGCTTCATTTTGGTCGGAACACCATTTTAACATCCCGCGTAAATCGAAAACCGCCTCTGACAATTTTCCCCACATCAGATTAATTTTTAGATCACTCATAATTAATTAGAGAATTTTAAAGATTTCTTTTAAATGTTACCAAATAAACCCTGAGCCGTACGAGACTAAACTTGCGTTTTAAACAAATCTACGTAGACCGAGACTTAACGATTCCTACACTGTGTTTCTAATATGTTTTTGACACTTTTACATTTTTTTGAAAAGTCAAACATATTTCCCTCCTCCTTTGACCATAAAGAAATTAACCTTGTACGTTCTACATTTTTGATTAAATCGCGTAACTTTAACTGTTAAGTTATCCCACGTACGAGGAAAACCCCATTTTGACATCTCATATTACTTTTAGACTAATTTTAGTCTACTCTAAATAAATCCAAGGTCATTTCCCTGAAATCTCGTTCTTTTCTGATAAATTGCCTTTTACGCGTTTTTTACCCGTGTTTCCTGCTTTAAGCAGCGTTTTTGCACCCAATGAGACTTATCACTCATTTTATATTTTTAGATGGAGTATAATGATGAGTTTCATCATTCCTACAAGTTTCTTATTTTTACGATACCCGGTATTACGTTTTATGACTTAACAACTTACCGTTAGCGATTTTCGGAATCAAACTACACTCCGTAAAATCAAGATAATATCAAGATATTCTAATCTTATCCACCACCTCACCATATGAACGTGTATAAACACATGTAGGGATGATATTTGATCATTCCTTAGATCATTACAAGTATACAACTTAACCATGGTTAGTTTTTGTTGTAAACCAAGACCTTGATAGATCTTAAGCACTCGGAGATCGTTAGTGTTGCCTATGTAATCACAAGCAAACTAATAGAAGATCTCTACAACTCGTATTTTGAAGCGGAAAGTAAATACAAGTTATAATAACTAAGAACTCTTTGATCCTCTATGGATCTTTTGATTATAGAAACTCTATGTTTCGGATATTTTACAAGACTTGAAAGACTTGAGAAAAACTTATCTATTACAAACTATCATGGTTTCTTATATAGGCAAGAAACCCTAATGAACGCTGACAATTTACGCCCTAATACTAACATAGACTAAGCATGCTTCTAGACAAGCATGCAACTAATCATATTGTTTTGTTAATCATATTGTTTATTCCGAGTAAGCTCTACATAATACGGCGCCAACCTATCTTACATACGGCACCGACTTTTACTCTATTTTGAGCTTATCTCTCCCACGTGATTCGCACTTCAAGAAGAACACGATATCTCGCTTTACCACTTCTGTCAAGTATAACTTCAAGAGAATCCATTCTTCTTGCAGAATCTCTTCAGATGCTTCAGCAGTAATCAAGAGTTTACCTTAATTCCCAACAATCCTCCCTAAACCGGAATTTGACTAGGTTAAGTTCCAGCTTCCTTGATAGATCGATAATGCTGTTGAGGATTGTACCATTTATGAAAAATTTCCAAACAAGATCCTCCCATATCTTAAACACTTCGAGCTATGAAAGTCCAGTTCTTGAGGATCAAAGAACAAAGATTCGTAAGAAGAACATCTCTATGATGACCGAACTGTGAAACACCGGATCTTTGCAAAGAACATATGACATCATGTACATCAAAACATATAAGTTCAATACTATTCTCATCACTTCCGTGTGTGTTAACTCTTGTGAGAGGTGAATCATTGAAATTAATGGGTTTGATGTCTCTTTACCAATAGCCATTACTACCGGAGTAGCCACATGTTTGAGTTCGAAAACTATGGTACATTGATAACCATCTCGATTTATTGGCAAACCAAGAACCATATAAACGGATTTGACTTGTCTTTACCGTAGCCGCTTGCTCGTGACTAGTCAATTCTTAGAATTGGTGAATTGAGAACCAAATATGGATTCGTTGCCTTTACCACATGCCATATACATGTGGGCTAGCCAATTCTTGGATTCCAAAAGGAATAGACCATGGTGAATTGATGACCATACAACCCTCAAGCAATTAAGCATGGGTGGTTGCGACCCTATGATTTTGAGCAAACCATTACGTTTATCAACAGATTTGTTGTGTCTTTACCAAAGCTGTACCCTTTGGACTAGTCAACTCTTTGACATACACAAGGTACATTAGGTGAGTTAAAACCATCGAATTGGACAACAAACAAACCCGCATAAAAGTTAGTGGTTTTTTTTTTTTTTTTTTTTTTTTTTTTTTAACTAATAAATAAATTAACATAAGAAAAGACAGTATATACATAACTCAAATAAAAAGCAACAAAACAAAGTAATGCAAAGGGTACCAAGATCATGATGTGGATGAGGATGAGGCCTATTGCGCTTGTTGAAGTTGAGTCTTGATCAAACCCACCAATGTTAAAGGCATCTGCCTTTCATTGCCCATCGGATCCGGAGGAATTTCCATTTCGACTCAACATCTTTTCCATAAGTCTTTTGGGCAAAGGATACTTTCTTTCGTAAAACATGCGACATGTGATTCCACCCTTAGTCTCAAGCACATGTACACGAGGAGAGGATAGAATCTCCGTGATGTAAGCTTCCACCGATGTGAGTTTTCCCAAATGGAAGATGCTTTGCTATTGGGAATGTGAGAGTTTAACAGACTTGAAGATCTCTGGTAAGAACATCCCGTAACCTTGTGGTTCCTTGTTGCAGTAATAGGTGGTAACACGAGTGAATAGAGAAAGTAAGTCTGCCCTGTCTACCAAGTGAAGAATTTCCTTTAGAAAGGTGAATTCCATTGAAGTGGAGTCCCTTCGATGAAGAACATTCATCTCATCATCCTTTAATTTCCAATCCACCACCTCATCTGAATTTCCATCAGGAAAATCAGCAGCAGACCCTTCTATAATGAAAGTTGAGTCATCAGCTTCAAGATCCAAAGGAGATCTTTTGGCCATTCTCTTCTTCCTCCCACCAGTCTTATAGATTTCCCAGGAGCATTTTCATCTTGAACATTTGTGGAAGGACTTGAAGAGGTAGATGGAGAGTTGGTTGGAACCTTCACGAAGTGCATTCATCCTGTGAAGCATCTTTATCGCCCTTCTGCTTTTAGTTTCGCGAGATCGCCTTCCTTAACTTTAGAAGCTTCTTGTGGTCAATGATTGCCACCGATGAAGTGGGAGCCGATATATCGATGCTTCAGAGAAATGGAAGATGGTTCAACAGATGGACCCTTGTCAAGAGAAGAAGCAACTTCAGAGTTGCTTCAGAGAATGACTGGAGATGATTCCTTGGTGGAGCATCATCGACTTGAGTCTTTTGGCTTCGGAGCAACTTCATTCTCGTAATCCTTCTCAAGTTGGTAGAATGTGTTGAAGATGATGATTTGTCCTTCATGATCCGATTATATTTGCGATACAGACATGATCGTGAAAAGCCTTGACTTGTTTCATTGTTAAGCTAGAGTTGTACATCGAGCATTGATTCTTCACCACCATTCTTATTTCGCTTTAGTAGGAGGTTTGTCTTTGTCCTTCCGAGCTTTGATGGCCCTCTTTGTGCGATAGCTTCTTGCTTCCTTTGTCTTCCCCGAGCCATCATTCGCTCCACATAATTGTCACCGAGGAAATCTCCACCTAGTATACTTTGAGCAAGAGAAGGTCTTGAAATGACTTGTCGAGTTAGAATATCCCCTGTTCAAGCAGCATCCGAACCCTCATTGCATCTAGTTCTCTTCTTCTCTCAGAGTTAAAGATGAAAAGTCCTCTGCTTCAAGTTGATGAGCCAATACTTCACTTTCCTTTGACTTCTCAAACTCACCAATCTACTTGCTTGACCCGTCTTTCCTCCTCACTTACCGTGTCGGACCAAGCTCATCTTCGCTATTACATCTTTCCTTTATCACTTAGCACACTCATCTTCGCTAAATCAACGATAGGGTGATATACCCAAGTCAACATGTTGATGCAGATTATCAACTGGAGTGGTCATGACAACAACATCGAAAGATCCGCTGAAGGTGAAAGGTCTGATGGTTCTTGAAACGATGAAGATTGACCATGATCCAAGATGCATCCTCCATTTGCACATCGCCAGATGCAGCCTTGTCAACATCGTGTTCCTTTGAAGCTTCGTAAGAAACCTTATGAGAATAAGATCTCTTTCTTCTTTGTAAAGGATGTGTTCCTTCTTCCTTGAGGAAGTAGAACCATCGATGAAGGATCATTGAGAGAAACATCACCAACATGTCAAGAGACTCAAACCGAGGTGCTTCTTGTTCTTCATCGAAGAAACCACAAGCTTCCTTTGGAGCCCCTTTGAGTTTGTCCTCTAATTCCTTGACTTGATTCTCGCAGATCTTCAATCTTACTCCCAAGAGAAGACTTGGTCTCGCAAGCTCCTTTTTCGCACTAGTGACCTCAAGAAGATACTTGTTGACAAGAGCATAGATAGATGAGATTGTAATATGGTCCTCACCCACCGCAGATTGCTCGTGGTGTGGGAGCTTCATTGGACCTTTCAAGAAACATGGTCATGCTCATTGTGAGGAAGATCATCATTAAGAGGATCCCTAACAGGACTTGGTGTGGGTAGTCTATTAAGATCTGATTCATCATGTGTAACAAGTATGGGTGTTGGACTGGGACAGGGTGGCTGGACTGGAGCAACATGAGTTGCTTCAACAGTTGATGAAGGCCCCTCATCTATGTTAACCAATGGATTACCATCAACAGCAACAGGTGAAGTAGGAGGATCATTAGACACATTCTCCTCATCAGCAGCCTCATTGCAAGAAGTGGAGTCCAACAGGTATATTTTCGAAAACATGATTGAATAATAGAGGCTAAAATGCAAATTAGAGAAAATAAAGAAGATAAAATCTAATAAATAAACGCTATCACTATTGGCAAAATGATGTTTTACAAACATCGAGAAAGATAGAAGTTGATTTTAGACAAAGGAAAACTATGATACAAAAAATATGCAGAGTTTGCACAAATCCTCCCCGAGGCATATGCCTCCCCGAGGCCTATGCCTCCCTTAAACTATGCAACAAGGGTTTAACATTCCAATATTGACCACGAGGTGTTGAAACCTTGGTCCATCAAAAGCTTTTGTTAATAGGTCCGCCACATTATCATCAAGATGGATTTTAGCCACTTTTATCAAATGTTTTCATATGCATCTCTTATAAAGTGGTGCCCGATTTCAATGTGTTTTGTTCGACCGTGAAAAACCGGATTTTGACTATGCAGATGGTACTTTGATTATCTATATGAATTGTAGTGTTCATGAAGTTGTACCCATAGTCCAAAGAATTGGTTTTGAATCCAAAGGACCGTCCACAAAGAATTTGCAAAGAAGAACATACTCGCTTCAAGAGTTGAGGCAGCCACAATGGTTTGTTTCTTGCATTGCCAAGAAATCAACCTCTTGCCAAGAAATTGGCACCTCCAGCCATGGATCTTCTATCCGATTTGCACCAAGATAATCACCGTCACTATATGCTTCCAACTTGAAAGGAGACTCTTTTGGGTACCAAAGGCCTAAAAGAGGTTGGCCTTTGAGGTACTTAAAGATCTTCTTGACAAAGATTTAGATGGGAAGTAAGTGGAGTGACTTGATGTCGAGAACAAACACTCACAAAGAAATGTAATATCGTGTCTTGAAGTCGTTAGATACATCAATGAACCAATCATGGACTGCATGTATGAACATTCTGTGTAGATCCGGTTCATTATTTGCTTTAGTCTTTGAGCTTCATAAGGTGTTGTGGCAGCCCTAACACCTTCCATACCAAACTTCTTCGTAATGTCCTCACATATTTATCTTGACCGATAAAGATGCCATCTTGTTTCTCACGAACTTGGAGACCCAAAAGAAAGTAAGCTCTCCCATAGCACTCATTTGAAATTCACCCTTCATTAGGTCCTCAAATTCCTCGCACCAAGCTTCGTTTGTGGAGCCAAAATAATGTCGTCCACATAAACTTGCACAAGAATGATGTCTCGAGTAATTCTTCTTTAGGAATAGAGTTTTATCAATAGCACCTCTCCTATAACCATGCTTCAAACAGAATGATGAAAGCCTAGCATACCAAGCTCTAGGTGCCCGATGTAAGCCATAAAGAGCTTTAACAACCTTGTAAACATGATTTGGGTGATCCGGGTCTTCAAATCCCTCGGGTTGAGAGACATAAACCTCCTCTTCAATCTCTCCATACGTAAAAGCACCTTTGACATCCATTTGATACACCATGAAACCCATGTAAGAAGCATATGCCAAGAAAATGCGAATTGCTTCAACTCGCAACAGTGCAAACACTTCATCATAATCAATCCTTCCTCTTGTCTCAAGCCTTGAGCTACTAATCTTGCTTTGTTTTTGATCACAACACCACGAGCATCTCTTATTCTTCGTAATCCACTTTGTCCCAATGGCATATTTGCCATCGTGAGTGGAACCAAAATCCAAACCTCATTGATTGTGAAATTGTTGCATTTCTTCTTGCATTGCTTCTAGCCGCCTTGAATCGTTAAGAGCTTGAGAAACACTTGTTGGTTCCACTTGAGAAAGAAAACAAGCAAAATGACAATGTTTGAAGTCTCGTGTGATTGTCTCTTTGTTGGTTGGAGACATAAGAGAAAAGCAATCGCCCAAATTGAGGACTTGTGATAGCCCTTCGAGTTCTAACAGTGCCGAAGATCACCTATGATGTTGGATTGAGGATGAGCAATGTTGATCCTCCGAGTAGTAAGTAATGACTTCAATGGATGAATCAAGATTAGTGATTGTTGGTTCAAATTCAAAGATCATAAGAGGGTGAGGTGAAAATGCCACTTTGGGTTGATGATTTCCAAGATCGGAGGGTTTTGGAAAGCGTGTATGAGGTTCTCCAAAGTCCAAGACACTTGAGAAGGAACATGAGAAGAAATGGCATAGCCTTCAAAGCAGATTTGAGGATGGTAGGTGTGACAGAGTCAACTTCAGCAGACACGTGGTTTCACCGACTCCTTCATTAGCAACCCTCCATTCGGTTTTCTCGCTTCAAGCTTAGCAAAGAAATTCTTGAGTCTCAAGCCTAGCAAGGTCCTCAAAGATAATGAGAGTCATCTTCATCACTTGTATCAAGAATATCCTGGAGGTGGTACCGCAATATTGTTAGGGAGAAAGAAGGCACAAGTATAGGTTGCTCATCATCTTCAAACTCATTTTCGAGTCATCATCAAAGGGACCCGCATTGTTAGTGGGAGAAGCTTGAGGACCCGCATTTTGTTAGCCAAGTGTCTAGTGTAACCCAAGGAATCGCTAATAGTCAAGGTCAAAAGACCATGTATGACCCGTCCTTGAACATTATGCTTATCTTCCAAAAATCTCGTGTTCAACGTCTCTCTATCTTCTTGGCTTGCAAATTGTACACCGTAGGCCTTACTATGAGTCGAATAACCCACAATATAACCATCATCGCCTTCTCATCAAACTTTCCCAACGGATCACCGGTGTTCGTAATGGTCACTTGACAACCAAAAGGTTTTAGGTAGTGAATGATGTGAACCTTCCCAAAGAGAAGTTCATATGGTGTTTTGAGTTGAGGTCTTGTAATGGAGACCCCGTTTAGCACATAGCACGCTGTGCCAATGCCTTCACCCGTAACATAGTGGGTAGTTTAGAGTGCAAGCATTGATCTTGCGCCTCTATTAAGGTCCTATTCTTTCTTTCACCACCCCATTTTGTTGTGGGGTTCTTGGATTACTATAGTCCCTTTTATACCTTTTGACCCACGAGTTCTATTAGAATAGCATTTTGAACTCGTCCCATTATCACATCGAATACCCTTGACCTTTTGTTCAACCGATTTTCAACGAGAGTGATGAATTCAACAAGACTTGAGAGGTTTCATCTTTGGTTTCGAGAAAGAAAACCCAACAAAATCGCTATAGCCATCGGTGATAACCAAATGTAAGAACTTATGATCAATGCTTCGACTTGAGTTGGACCAAACAGATCCATGTGAAGCAACCAAGAGGTTCAAGAATGATGCTCATAGCATTGATAGCTTTGTAAGAAGCTCTGTGTTGTTTTCCTTTGTTGCAAGCGACACAATTATGATCATTTGTGAATACTTTGGTGGGAAGACCTTCAACAAGACCCATTTTAGAGAGTTTGTTAATGGTCTTGAAATTCACATGAGCCATCCTCCTATGCCATTTAGTGGACTCATCAAGAGATGCTTTAGCCACCAAACAAGTGAGGTCACCACCTGGTTGAACTTCATTAAGGTTGAATGTGTATAAATTGTGAGTTCGAGGAACTTTCAAGAGAATTGAAGTTTCTTCCGGGAGTTTGAAGTCTTTAGACAAAGACAAGACATTCATTCTCGATGAAGAGAACTTTGTTCTTAGTGTCACGATTTGTGAAACGGAGAACAAGTTGAAATGTCAAGTTCCTTAACATAGTACACATTTTCAAAATCTAGATGAGGTGTCTTTATGGTGCCTTTCCCGTGATACTTCCATCACTTCCTCCAAAAGTCACATTGCCTCCTCCTTCTATAGGAACAAAATTGTGCATCATATCTCTGTTTCCGCACATGCTTCGAACAACCACTATCAACAATACCAATATTCTTATGCTTAAGGGATGATCCTACAAACAACAA
Source organism: Chrysanthemum lavandulifolium (assembly GCA_022545495.1). Taxonomy (NCBI): domain Eukaryota; kingdom Viridiplantae; phylum Streptophyta; class Magnoliopsida; order Asterales; family Asteraceae; genus Chrysanthemum; species Chrysanthemum lavandulifolium. The sequence goes on from CM040245.1 coordinate 59,678,165, forward strand.
CAAAATATATACATACGGTTAGTATTCAATGGAGGTTCAAGTCATTATCGACTTGAACCCGCCTTGTGGATCATGTGTTTAGGACATGAAGAATTAGAGGATCCACCATTGTTCTTGGTCCTCCATTGATGATTGGGTCCTTGTTAGTCCAAGAACAACTCGCCGAGGGTTTCAAAGAAGGTTCCATATCCCATCCCAAAGATACATAGAGTCAACATATGTAGGCCAATAACCATGTTTAAAGTATGGGCTAGTTGGTTGCACATAAGGTCTCGTAACCGAACCTCTCCAATGAGAGTCAAGATAGTCGCTTGTGGGACATAAGGTGGAATATTAGCAACATTGGTCCACTTAGATTTATGTTTCGTGAGTAGCACATGCACCCAATCTTTGCTCATGAAAATCACAATCCTTAATTAAATGAAATTTACTTCCACATACAAAACATGTCTTCTTCTTGGAAGATTTATTCAAATAGGGAGATGTTTGATTACATGAAGAAGTACTTAAATTGGAAACATTCAAGGAATTGTTTTTAACAGATCGATTATTCAAAGATTTAAAAGATAAGTCTTCGTAAGAAACTGCCTTGGAAGTTGATTCCTCGCCAGCCTTCCTTAGAAGGCTTGTAAGTAGACCGGGGTGCATGCTTGGGTGTAGGTTCGCTTGGGAAGGTCGACTTCTCATTTGAATCACAGCTTTCATAGGAAGTGGACCCTTGATCCGATGAATTGTCACCGCTAGAGCAAGAGACAAAGTCATTAGATGAGGTATCGTGGTCCGCAAGTCTTTTGACTTTTGCCATATAGATGATGTGATCCATCAAAGTCAACAGTGATGGATAGGTCAATGGGCATAAATTCACCTCTAATAGGTCCAGGACAAGATGCAATTCACCTTCTTTACAAAGTTAGCTAACTTTGTGGTGTGGATTTACGACCATCATATTTAGCTTCTACTCCTACATACTTTTGAAAGCCTAATCCTAAGCCGAGGTTACCGATTGATCGTTATAGATTTCTAGCCGATTATCACCGAAATTAACCATTCCTTATGCCTAGCTATTTCTCACCTAGTTTTGCCTTAAGCTCTAGGTTCTCGCATACGCCTTCATCCTTTGCTTTCTCGATACGCTTTAAGTAATTATTTGCAACTTCTAGATCAAACTGTAACACCTTTATCTTTTCTTCATAAGCTATTTGATTCTTTTGAAACCATACTTTTGTCTTTCTATGCTTTTAATGCTAGTTTATGAGCTTCATTATCAACATAGCATTCATCAAACTTAGGTTTCATAGCATCAAATTCTTCTTTAAGTTCATTGTATCTTAGACTACAACCAAATATACAATTGTGTACCGAGATAGTCCCATCAAGGCAAACCGATCATGCCTTTCATCCAAGTACACCTTGCAAGCAATCCAAGCTTATCAAGATCATGAGCTTCCTCATTAATGTGTTCATGTGTAGTCCATTGACCTGCTCATCCATGGTGAGGAGAGTCAAGCTCCAGCTCCCTGTTGTCACTGATAGGAAATGTAGTTAGCTCCATCTCCACTTTTCTTGTCTTTGCATTCCTTGAGAAATGCCCCATCCGATGGCAAGTGAAACACTTGACTTTTCTCCTATCAAAGCGAATGGTTCCTTTCCTTGAAAGCAAACTTCCTCCCGCACTTCTCTTCAAACCTTTGATGTCCACCGACAAAGAATGCCACCGCATTTTCGCTTCATTTCCTCCATTTCAAGAGGGTCCAACCGATCAAAGTCTTCATATGCAAGATATCGCCGAGTATCATAATCAAGAACAAACGAATGAAGAACATCCTCCATCACACTACTAGTCTTAGTTTGAGAACATGGTGGAGTGGGACGAGTGTTATGTGGTGGAGTGGGAGTGCAAGATGATGGAAAGTAGTTGAACGGGAGATGATGGAAAGTAGTTGGAACTAGGAGCTTGTACCATCGTGTTGGAGTGAGATGTCCCAACAAAAGTCGCATGGCCGTAAGAAGATGTACGGTAGGGAGTCCCGACATCCGTTCAAGAGTTCGAGTCTCACAGGTACAGCTCATCAAAGGTGAGCATGTCCAACCCACCTTAGCCTTGAGGGCTATACTAACATGCAACCATGATGGCGGCAAGGATCGCAAGAACTTTGAGTTGCAATCTTCATTATCCGGTTTAGCATTCATTGGTTCACCGACTCAAGATCCTATGGAACCCGTCGATCCCTTGTGGATACCTTCTTCTTCGAGATATTGAAGTCCCAAATTGTTGTCTTAGCATGGACTTCCTCATTCTCTTTGATTCTTCATTTCCACCGAACCTTGCTTTGAGAGCCATCCATATGTCCTTTGCATCATCCATATGGTGAAAATCACATAGATGATCTTCGTGAATGGCTTGAAGCGTAATAGTTTTTACTTTATGCTCTCTCTCGCATGGCCAAAGACTCTTCAATAGTTTTGGGAGGAGCCATGATAAACTTCCCATCCCCGTCTGGAATCATTTTCTTGAGATCTGCTTCCTTTCTTTACTACCTCCCATGATTCCAATCAATATTGGAAATCCAATTTTCCATCTTCATAGTCCAAAGGTCATACTCTTCCTTTTCAAATAAGGAAATTTACCATTGTCGCTTGAGAGACCGAAATGTTGCATGGAAGTGGTGTTGGTGTTGTTTGTGTTGGTGACTTCATTTTCATTATCGGATCCGTGCATGGTGAATGAATGTTTGATTGTATGGGGTGAGAATGGTTCTTAGTATCGTAGAGACTTTCCCGAGGCTCGATACCACTTGTTGAAAACCAAGACCTTGATAGATCTTAAGCACTCGGAGATCGTTAGTGTTGCCTATGTAATCACAAGCAAACTAATAGAAGATCTCTACAACTCGTATTTTGAAGCGGAAAGTAAATACAAGTTATAATAACTAAGAACTCTTTGATCCTCTATGGATCTTTTGATTATAGAAACTCTATGTTTCGGATATTTTACAAGACTTGAAAGACTTGAGAAAACTTATCTATTACAAACTATCATGGTTTCTTATATAGGCAAGAAACCCCCTGAATGAGCGCTGACAATTTACGCCCTAATACTAACATAGACTAAGCATGCATCTAGACAAGCATGCAACTAATCATATTGTTTTGTTAATCATATTGTTTATTCCGAGTAAGCTCTACATATACGGCGCCAACCTATCTTACATACTGCACGCCGACTTTTACTCTATTTTGAGCTTATCTCTCCCACGTGGATTCACACTTTCGCAGAAGAACACGATATCTGCTTTAACACTTCGTCAAGTATAACTTCTGCAGAATCCATTCTTCTTCTGCAGTAATCCATTCGCAGATGCTTCGCAGAATCAAGAGTTTACCTTAATTCCCAACACTTAATTACTTTATAAACTCTTTGGAGGAGATACATGCTCAACTATTTTCATTTACTTTCACAAGTACTCTAAACTTTTAAGGATTACCGTGAGTCATAGCCCTTACTCTTTTAATACTTGTTTGAAACTTTTGGGGGAGATACATGCTCAACTACTTACTTTTACACTTTTATGCTACACTATACTTTTTATACTTGATTGCATAATACTTGATAGCATTTACACTTGATTACATTACACTTGATTGCATTATACTTGATTGCGTTATATACTTGATTGCGTTATACTTGATTGTGTTATACTTAAACTTGAAAGTCTCCCAACATACACGGAGCAGTCCAACTTGAAAGTCTCCCAACATATACGGAGCAGTCCCCTCGTTCGGATGATAAGTCTCCCAACATACACGGAGCACCCCTGTCGCATGATAAGTCTCCTTGGACAACACATGCATTGGGTTTCGAGATGAAGTAGAACCAATGCTATTACACTCCTTGTGAGCAACATACCCACATGAGGTTTCTAGAGATGAAGTGAGACTCATGGCTAATTGCATAAGTTTTGATGCACGTGTATGTGATCAATATACTAGTTACATACTTAAAACATTTATACTTTTAACTACTATGATACATGCATACATGATTGACGTGCTATATCTTAGCAAAGGTTGTAAACACACGTGTTGCAAGTTTTGTAGGCGGAACTTGAACTCGAGTGGATTTACAATGCCTTTGTTGAGTGAACATTCTTTAAAGGCTTTTCAACTTATTCAAAACAAACTCTATGAACTCACCAACCTTTGTGTTGACACTTTTAGCATGTTTATCTCGTGTCTTAGCGCGATAATGGAGTTTGAAGCATAGAGTCGCATCGACATGTTTTGAAGACTTTATACATTCAGATTTACCATTCAAACATTTATATATAATACTTTGGGACCTCATTGTTGGTAACTTTGATTTCATTAATCGAATGGTAACTTTTCAAACGCCTCATTTAGAGGTCGTTTTTATAACTTGTAATGTATTATGAAGTAGCACCCAATGACACAATCTTCCGTGCGGTATTTTGGGGGTGTTCTGATTGGTATCGAGCATTGTTTATAGAGAACTAGGTTGCATTTAGAGCCTAGACTATAACTACTATATACGCTACCTTCCTCCCTATCGCCTTGCACACTTTAGACTTTTTCGTAATTTTAGCACATAAGAGAGATTTCTATGAACTGACTGAAACACCGAACATCATAGGTGTCGATTAGTCCAACCATTGCATAGTTACTCCTAAATTATCCATAGCCTGATCACCTATGTCTAATTCAGGAAGAATCATGCAATGAAGCGAGTATTAGTCTCATATGTGTAAGCAATTCCATAATTGGGCCAAATTTTCAACAGACTTTCTTCAAAACCACTTGTTTCCTAGCTTGATTCTAGTGACAGTTCTTGTCTGATGAGTTGCGAAAATCAAGCTAAGAGTCAAGTTGTTAAACCGATTTAGCCTAATCACATGACAGTTCTTGTCTGATGAGTTGTGGGATTAAGTAAAAATCGGTTACCTATAGGTCTTTTGAGGGTTATGCTCAAGAATGGGAAAGTTTTCCTCATCAAACCTAGCCATAAGAGAGTATGTCGGTAGAACAGGGAATAGTCGCGATAGTCACAAGAACGTACCTAATTAGATAAGAAACCCATATACACGAGCTTTGACGTAATCCCTTAGACTATGCACACTGTAAGTAGTGAACATCAACAGAACTTCGGGACGAAGTTCCTTTTAAGGGGTAGAGATTGTAACAATTCGTATTTTCGAGAATTTACTATTCACTTTTACTATTCACTTTCACTATTCATCCCGTAAAATTTTTATTTCACATTCTCGTAAGATAAATTATTTTAGTAATGACCTGAGAGTTCGACAATCGTTAGATCATTTTCATAAAATTTATTAAGAAAACATCGCTTTTAAAGCTTCATTTTGGTCGAACACCATTTTAACATCCTCACGCAAATCGAAAACCGCCTCGACAATTTTCCCCACATCGATTAATTTTAGATCACTCATAATTAATTAGAGAATTTTAAGATTTCTTTAAATGTTACCAACAAACCCCGAAACAGACGAGACTAAACTTGCTTTTAAACAAATCTACGTAGACCGAGACTTAACGATTCCTCAGACCGTGTTTCTAATATATTTTGACACTTTTACATTTTTTGAAAAGTCAAACATATTTCCTCCTCCTTTGACCATAAAGAAATTAACCTTGTACGCTCTACATTTTTGATTAAATCGCGAACTTTTAGACTTCACGATAATCAAGTTATCCCACGCACGACGAAAACCATATTTTGACATCTCATATCACTTTTAGACTAATTTTAGTCTACTCTAAATAAATCCACGGTCATTTCCCTGAAATCTCGTTCTTTTATGATAAATTGCATTTTACCCGTTTTTGACCCGTGTTTTCGGCTTTAAGCAGCGTTTTTGCACCCAATGAGACTTATCACTCACTTTATATTTTTAGATGGAGTATAATGATGAGTTTCATCATTCCTACAAGTTTCTTATTTTTACGATACCCGATTTTACGTTTTATGACTTAACAACTTACCGTTAGCGATTTTCGGAACCAAACTACACTCCGTAAAATCAAGATAATATCAAGAAACTGATGTGATTTACCCTATGTTGGCATGGCAATTTTATTACATTATTTTGCAGCCATGGCGGTTATATCCTGATGTTTTTGTATTTATCGAACTTTTTTACATATCTGAGCCTTGCTAATGCATATCACACTGCACACTCAGTTAGCATATTTTGATTGTTTGGAAGTTTATATGAGTGTGATATACTTGTTATAGACTGTTGCTAGATAGTTAAAAAAATTTAGTTTATATATGTTAACGAGTTAGTTACTTTGTAGTTGCGGATTCAAAGAGAAGTTGAAAGTAACAAGGTGCCCACATTACTTTGTAGATTCGTATGGAATTTCAACATAGTTACACATTCTGAATTCCCAAACAGTGCCTTTTGTTTTTTCAATAATCTACCAATTCGACTGGTGCAGGCCTTTGCACAAAGGGAGTTGAAACGACAAAAGGTACTGTAGGGGACCTCAGAAGGGTTAACTATGCTTCTTTTTGAGGAAAAACTATTTTTATGATCTTAAAATACATAATTAACGCTTCTGAGGTCCCATACAGTTCCTTTTGTTTTTTCAAAAATCTAGCAATTCTCCTGGTGCAGGCCTTTGCTCAAAGGGAGTTGAAACGACAAAAGGAACTGTAGTGGACCTCAGAAGGGTTAACTATGCTTCTTTTTGAGGAATTTTTTTATGATCTTAAACCACCCACCTACGAAGTAATGTGGCCATATACAGCTTGTAACATTGAACTTCACATTGAAAACCTCAATTATCAGGGAGCATCTAAATATATAAGGTGTGAGTGTGTAAGAGGCTGTGATGACGAGTATCTTATTAAATCATGCAAATGATGCGATATTTCGTGTCTTGGCGTGGCAATTGTATAGTTTATACTATTGCAGCCATGGCGGTTATATCCTGATATTTTTGTAAACTATTGATTTATACAGATCTGAGCCTCATTATTATGTATAAAAATTATCTAAAATTACGTAAATTGTTTTGCTGTGAGTTTGATAGGCGTACTAGGAAACCAAGAAAATGTTGTTAAAGGTGTTGTTGTAGGTTGTATCTCTATTAACATGGTGTGTTCTGCTAGATCGGATTAACTATCACTCCGATAACATGATATATAATGATTTTTAAAACTGTGCTTGTACATGATCTTGATACATACAGTTAATTACACTCTTATTTTTATCATATTTAACGGCTAAAGTATGTTTTAAGTCTATTTGGTAGTTACGGTCAGTGTAAAAACTTGTTATTTACGCCTTTTATTGATACTAATTAATTATTTTTAATTTGATTTTTTTTCTTCTAAGGAATACGAAGCCAATATCATCGTTAGGAGCAAATTGAAATATTTTTTATTAATTAAAGAAAAGCTGAATCATAATCGAAGGAAATTATTTAGGACTACCTGTTTTGGGGGATGGTTGGATATTTTCTTTTTTGACCATGAAGCACATATGTTAGATTATGTATTACAAAAACAGGGTTTTGTGGATAATCGTCACTATGACATGCCCCTTATATATAATCTCGATGGTCGTAGTCTACATTTTGGTCGATCCGAGTTTTCTCTTATCATAGGCTTTCATTTTGGGACTGTTAGTTTTGATTTATATAGTTCAGGGGATTTAACATTTAAGTCGAGGGTATTTCCAAAAAAATCAGGGGTCAAACTTTCCAACTTAGATCTTGTTGGTGTTATTGAGGATGAAGAGTTGTTCGTTAAATTAATTGATGAATACGCAGTCCGTGTGTGTCTAGTTTTATCGTTAGAGGTCATTTTTATGGGTCGGTTGTTGGTTGAAGAAGTCGATGATACACTCCTGCGTTTGGTTGATGACCTTGACGCATGGAACTCTTTTCCATGGGGGGAGCACATTTGGAGGCAATTGTACGACCAGATATTGGATGTTGTATCAAACCACAAATGGGAACACCTTAAAGGGCTGGAAAGAGATCGAAAGTATGTTCTAACATACACACTTGCTGGATTTGTTTGGGCTTTCAAGGTTATTCCTTGTTATATTATATTTTTCTATGTTATTATTATTGAAGTTTTGGTATGAGATTAACTCATTTTTATTATATTATTCTTGAGTCGTTTGAAAGAAGCAGTCATTGGTGGAATAAAGTCCCAGATGTCATACCAAAGGCAGTAGCGTGGTCAAGGAAAGTAATGTTTAGAATATCGAATTATGGATTGCTATTTGGCAAGGTAAAACATATTAAAATATGTGAATGCATGCTTATTAATTATTTCATTTGATATTGTATTAATGTTCTTTTTTATTTCCTTGTTGTTGATGTTTTATTTAGGACTCGAAGATAATTTTTGATCCGAAACCAACATTAGCCGAGCACCGCCTTGACCGTATATGCGCTTAGGGAATTTTACATGCAAGACATACCAAGGACTCTTCCAACAAAATTACCGCATGATTACGATGAGTATCTACTGAAGTTGGTCACGCACGGAAACGCAGTAAGACAGGAAAAAAATTTACCGATTGTGCCTAGGGTTCGCACGAAGAGTCTTCAATGTAAATCGACCTCAAGGATTGTGTCACTCAGGAGTTGAATTCTCGGGTTTTCAAACTTGAGGCTATTATTCAGGTTATTTACGAGTTACAATGAAATAATAACTATAACTTTATTTATATTAAAATTATTGTTAAGGATTATATCTTTTATTACTTCGTAGGTCCTTGCATGTGAAAGAACTTGCGGAATTCGGGTAATACATTCATCCATACAGTACTTTTATTTGATATACCAACAGTTGGTTTTACAATGAATCTTATTTCGTTAACATGAAAAATTGGACTTTATTGCATCCTTTTCCCATATGAGCTATGAATTTCGAGAACAACTAAATCGTGAATTCTATGAATTGGTTAACTTTCTTATTTCTAGCAATGCTCGAGCTTGTGAGATGTCGATGATGAGGATGATGTTGTTCCGTAATGTGCTTTCCAAACTACTGTTGCCATAATATAGTATACAATGTATTTAAAAACATCACCTTTTTCACAGTAGTATCTTTTGGAAGAGGAATTAAGGTTGAGGAAAGAAGAGGAAGAAAGGTGGAGGATCGAAGAACAAAATATGATGGAAAAGGAGTTTCTAAATGCCTTGATAGAGGAGAAGAATCGCAAGTTGGAAAAGGAAAAGTTGTTGAAGATTGAAAAGGATAAGAAAAAAAGGTCTATAGCTTTCCATAATTCAGATCACTGGAAAAGAGCGAAGGTAGACATAACACCTGACAAGAGGAGTAAAAAAGATGGTGCTGAGTCGTCGTATTACTGGTTAAAAAGATTTGTGGAAGCTCAAAAAAATAGAACACCTCCCTATGGCTGTCGGGATCCAGATATGACTGAGGAGTTAAAAGATGTTAAACCTTGGGTTGAGGTATGAAAAACAACTTTTACATTGTTAGTTGTAACAGTTTGAATATACGTGTTAGAAAATGAATTGCTAAGATAGTAACACTCTGTGTGTAGGGTCTTTCTCGAAGGAACAAGGCTATCGACACAGTAGTTCTTAGTGATGATTACGACGAATTTCTTGGAAAGCAGGGGCCACTTCGATGTATGTTTCCTTGGTCCAAAGAAGTTCATGTTGATCGGAGGTTTTGGGAATCCTTAGTGTGTTTAGACCCTCCTAAGAAAGGTTGGCTTATGGACGAGGTAAGAGTCATGCATATCTTTGAATTTACTGTCAATATTTTGTTTTTCATTTTTATTGTTGCTTTTATACCTTAATGAAATATGTTTTGCTTTGGTTTTAACAGCACATAGAGTTGTGGATGGAATACATGTTGCGTTTCAGACCCGAGACGCTGATTGGGATATGGTTACTGCATACTTTTTTTAGCTGCTCTTATAGGACTCCATCCCCGTTTGGTATGTTAATGGGAAAAGTACAAAATTCCATGGGCTGATGTTGAGCAGGTAATACTTGTGTTCATTCCTTTATACATATATTGATATGTGTTTTGTTAACCCGGCCTATATTTTTTCGTTGCAGGTTTATATTCCTATCAATGAAAAGGAAAAACATTGGTTTCTGGCTCGATTTCATATCAGGACAGGGGTTGTAACGTTTTATGACAGTCGCGATAAGCATGATCCACGGTGGCGTCCTTGGTATTTGGAGATGTGGGCATGTTTACAAGTAACATTCTGACCAGCCTCAAATAATAGTAAAAATTTAGATACCTTTGCTTTATATCTTAATTCCTAAATGTTTGTCAATATACTGTTGTGGGATCCATATATACCTTTAAAATAGAACAAAATTTTTATGACTAGTAGTTAGAAGTCTTAAATTCATATGTTATGGGTTGGTTCCTAGATATCAATGCTCCACTTATTTATACTCTTCCTCTTCATACTACTCTACACCCACACTTAGAGTTTCTAAACCTTCTATAACTTTTATTTTCACCAGCCAAAAAATTTTCAAAATGTCTGACAACATTCCAATTGAAGTTCAAATGGATATAGTTCATAGGCTTTCTGTCAAGTGTGTAGCTCAATACTGAAGTGTGTGCAAGGCTTGGAAGTCTTGCATAGACACGATGCATTTCACTGTTCGTTATGGTGTTCGCATGACTGCACCAGTTTCCTACATTTTACTCTACCAGCAAAGGTTTAAAGGTTATGTAGGTTTCGTAGATCAAAATTTTTCCTTGTCACCTCTTTCTTCAAACATAAGTTTTTCTGAATTGAAACCACTTGGTTGGTCCCATGGAGTATGGGGTTTTACGTATGGACCAATTGTCCATCATTACATGGCGTTTGTTTGGAACCCATCCATCCAACGATCAGTCGGCACATTTGTCCCCTATGTGAACTGTCCACAGGAGTATGAAAAACGCTTTTTGGCTTTTGGGATTCGTCCCGACAATCTTGATCCAACATTTATTAAAATTTCATACCCCTTCAATCCTCAACATCCATGGACTGTTTTAATTTTCACCTTATCCTCACAAGAATGGAGGATGTTAGATCATCAGTTATTGCTTCCTCACACAATCAGAATCAAAAAATCAAGTCAAGCAAATGTTAGTGGTCATATCTATTGGTGTGGTTATGAAAGGTTCTATGGTAATGATGGTAGCACATTCAAGAGTTATATCATTGTTTCTTTCGACTTGGTCACCCACCGTTTCCATGTCTTAGACATACCCGACTGGTTAATAGGCAAACTTCCTTTACCGTTCTATGTGTCTAACTTAAGAGACAAACTAGTAGTTTCTAGAAAAATTAATGGGGATGAGCATTTTGTTTTATGTATATGGGTTTTAACGGTTGTTGGTGGAATGATAGCATCGTCTACACAGCTACTTACCATTACCACTCCATTAGAACTCAAATTATTTGGTTTTGATGATAACAACGACCCTGTCCTTGAAGTTCAAAACCAGAAAGGATTTGCTTCAACTATTTTACTCTACAAACTTGCTAGTGGGAACTTCCAGAACCTGGGTATCGAGGGAGATGGTGGCTCCTTTTTGTTCAACTAGTTCTGCGAATCACTTGTTTTGCAAACTCATGCTGATATGGCGGCTTATTAGGTTGTCTGGTTTTAATGGTTGTTAAGTATCTTTTTTAATAACTTTATGTTATGAATGGTAGTCGTGTGTGCTATAGTTTAGGTTATCAGTGTGTGTTGTAGTTTAGGTTATCAGTGAATGACATATGTAATCACTTAATGCCATATGTAATCAGTTAATTTCGTATGTAATCAGTTTATGTCAATGAATATAAGTTTATGTCAATCATTATATGTTTAGTTTTTTTCGTGTTGTTGTGTGGTTAAACATGTTAAAGCATACACACCTAATACAGACTGTGAAAGCATAACAACATATTACTTGGACTATACTTGGCCATAATCTGTTATATATTGACCCATAAACAGTTTTACTTTTATTCATTGTGCAACCTTAAAATAACCTAATATGTTTCCATCTATATACAGGCTGGACTACCAATCGTTCTAGAGAAAACCAATGTTTTCGAGAAGAAAGGTATAAATCGGACAACATATGCAATTACCTTCCAGAATGCGCACAACGTTCCAGATTAGGGGGGCTGTTTGGTGATTGCGGTATATGGGTATGCATATTCTTATACCGATTGTCACATGGGAAGCCATTCGATGTGGATAATCCTGTGCAGGCTGCACTTGCATATCGTGAGCATATGGATAATTTTTTTTCAAACACAGAGTATGTATTTGGTAGACATGTTCAAGTCATATTTGGTTGTAATTCAAACAATTTGTATCAAGGGAGCAAGTTTGTATTACATTATGAAGTTTGTATTAGACAACTAGATAAACTGATGTATCAACTACTTTAATTAATGTGATCCCTTATATGGGAAGTATTTATTTTGTAAATATCGTTGTCATTAAAACTGTTAGCATGGTTGTGCTTTTTGTATTGACCTCTAGTTAAAGAACCTGGAACCAAAGACATGATGAATGTCAAAAATAAGAACCTTCCAGGAACCTTTTTTTTTTAACATACTTTGGAAATGACCTCTAGTTAGAGTGTTAGCTTTTTGGGTTATACATTAAAGTTGTTTCGTGATTATATTTGAAGCAAGGTTACTACTGACTTAGACAATATTTTATTTGCGGAACACTGTGACGGAATGCTTCTCATTTGCCAGGCAAAGTTAAAGTATTTAGCAACCAAAAAACGGGACCAGGAAAAGTTAAAGTTTTTAGTTGTAGGAATGCTTCTCATTTGCCAGATAAGTGCCTTTTTTATTACGAGTTATTAATTATCTGGTTTAGTTATCTTTAAATAATGACATATTAATCAGACTAACAAAATATGAAATTAAATAAAGCTACATTTGTTCACACGGAAACACTAAAAAAAAGATAGACATACTAAGCGTTATACAAGCTTACAAGTTTAACACCTAACTATTTAACAAGTTTTAGGTTAGTTAAATAAACAAAACATTGACCTAGAAATCATCCAAGTGATAAGGATTTGATGATTCAGGGAGTGAATTTAGGTTAATGCCAGAATTAGCTGAGTCACCGGCCCATACCAGATCGCCCTCCCAAATCCTGTTACTTGGTTCACCATTCCAACATAGGTCATCCCATTCCTGGTAAATTCTCCCATTTTGAAAATACTCGTCGTCCACTTCCATTTTCGGTTCCTCTTTCACTTCATTTTTAGTATTTGACTTACGTTTAGGACTTCCCTGTTCAGATGCCATCTATTGCATAACTTCTTTACCCTTGTCGGACATGCTATTGCTAGTATTGGTTTTTCTCTGAGAACATATTTATTTTATCTTATCAGAATACTAAAATAAACATGAGTTATACATTTGAATGAAAAAGCTAGGTTACCTCTTTTCTGAGCAATGGTTCCATACATGCTTCACGGGTGTACCCTACGGTACCACACATTCCACATTTTACAACTTTTGCCTCCTCATTTTTTGATAGAATACAATCTTTGTTTTTTGGTCTTCCTGCTTGCCGCTTGTCCATCAACGGCGGTTTAACCTTTTGCAAGTTACCTAGATTATGCCATCTTGACTGTACTTCCAAAGGAAACACCATTTCATGATATGTGCCTTTGAAACCATGGTTCCGCCCATTTGTTACAGTTACTCTAGTTTTCTTCTCTACACATGACACACACATGACCACATGGTAGACCCGAAAGTTGCCATTTCCTGCACGTTGATCGTAATCAAATACTATACACAAATAAACGACATGTACCTTAATAAACAACCTGTTTATAACAGGTACCTGCAAGTGCATTTATTTTTTAGAAAATCAAAAATATGACTATGATGATGGTCTAGAACTTGGTACACAGCACACATGGCAATGCCTCTAACTTCCCAATTAGCACTCTTTAACATTCTCTGCCCAACCTTCCTGGCTGCTCATTCTGTAAGTTCAAATTCCGGTGCGTCTACAAAATTATGTCAAGAAAAATTTGTAAGAGGCTTATATACAAACACATACACTAGGTAAAAATTATTGAACAAGTAAATGAGAGACGGCGAATATATAGTTATACCGTAGTATTTTTCTCGACGTTCGAAATACCAATCTTGTAGAAGTCTTCTGTAGTACTCCAAGAGCATAGTTATTGGCACCTTTCGAACACTCCTTGTTAATGAATTTTTTGATTCTGCACTGTTTGACGTCAAATAATTGTATCTTTTTCCTGTGCAATATGCCCTTGACCACTTATCATACCCGATGTCTTCAAGTTTTTTCGACTTCCGGTTTTTGCTCAAGCTCGAAATTGATTTATCAAAATCTTCAGTTGTATAAGTTTTGCACGTCTTCCAGTACAAATCCTTATGCTTTTTCTCAAATTGCAATTCATCATCAAGTGACGGCAACAATAACCATGCAAGCAATTTGGAAAAACTGTGTCACAAGCTTTTGTTATTGATTGATGCCTGTCTGAAATAATCGCCAAATTAGGCACTTCACCAATGCATTCTTTCAACCAGCTCAAAAACAATGTCCAGGCTTCACCGGTCTCACTCTGTGCGACTCCGTAGCAATTGGAATAATCTGATTGTTTCCATCCATACCAACAGCAAGCAGGTTGGTTCCTAGATACTTCCCTTTTAGATGCGCGACATCAATTATTATCAATGGCCGCATAAAGACTATAAAACTCCGAATCTAGTATCGTTAAGTGTATATTAGTTTACATTTCGTAATGTACCTAACAACAACAATAATAATAATAATAATAATAATAATAATAATAATAACATAACACACACACACACATAATAATAATAATAATAATAATAATAATAATAATTATTATTATTATTATTATTATTATTATATTATTATAAATCAAGAACGAAACTTACCGCAAAACCAAATGCTATAGAAACCATCTTAAATCTTCCAAAGTAAATCCGTCTCGATGTGTGTTACCGTCCCTTCATTTTTTAGCTTTAGGTTATGACAATAATAAGGTAACTGCTCAAACGATTCTTCGTGTTTACTGTTCAACAACTCAAATGCCAAATTCCTCCCCCCAAAGCTCGTTTGTAAGAAATGTTTACTTTCCATTCAAGACTAATATCTTTTTGTATGTCCCTTCCACTATATACCCTCCTATTATCTTTCAATTTTTCGTATACTAACTGACTAAGTAATTTCATTGGGGCATTACGATGATTAGGATGTAATTGAGTTCTTGAACATGTGTGCACGTCATTCATGCTAGATACAAAGAATTTGCTACCCAACTCTTATGGGTGTATATGTTCCATGAGCAGCCTTCATTTATACATTTTACGTTGAACCTCTTGCTTTCAGATTTAATAACTTTGTATTCAAAACTCTCAATTAATGATATCTTTCCAATAGCAAACATGCATTATGCCTTATTATAAAATTCCTTATTTATGAAAAAAAACGATATCGTTTTTATGGGAATCGATATTTTTTAATTCTGGTTTTGGGGCATTGGGTGGCATGGGCATATTTTTAAATGTGTTTCTTTGCCACAGAGGAAGTGAATGATCCGGTTGGTGAAAAGAGTATTCTTCAACCTTTGGGGTGTCATGATAACATTCTTTGGGAATCAGCGGAACATTAAGATCTAATGATATATGATTAGAAGCTGAGGATGATTTTACCTCTGAAGGTGGTGGTTCTATATTTGAAATGAAGAGATGCTGAACTTGCACGTTCTTACAACAAACTTCATGAATGAAGAGTTGGACGTCATCATCATCAACAACGTCCAATTCCATGGAACCATCTTTGTAAGACAACCTCACTTTAGCATTTTCTGTGTCTTTGACACCGTCAACCTTTTTCTTCACGTACGCCACTAGGTTCTTGAAAGTGATATTTTTAGGTAGTTTAACAGCATGGTTTGATGATGGATGCACTAAAATAACCTTAAACTTAGAATTGTCATCGTAATCCATGGTTGTATTTTGAAGAAATTTAGGTGGAAATAACATTTAGTTTAGTTAACTTTTGGTTTAGTAAACCCTAAGAACTAAAGCAAGTCAATATTACCAGCTCTTTGTACTTGTGCATTTACATTCTTGTACTTGATTAGTCACCTAACATAGTCAACTGTCTAGACAAGCCTAACAACTAAGGTTGCCCAAAAATATTTAATCATCAACTGTCTACACATTAATGAGTGTATGAACCACCCTTTGTGCTTGTTTATACATTAATGAGTGTATGAACCACTCTTTGTGCTTTTTTATTAATAATGTTGTACTTGTGCATTTATTTGTGTTATATAAAAATTTTATTAAGTCGCCTAAGATTGCCAACTGCCTACTTCCTCAAACTAATAACTTATCCCAACTACGTAGTCGCCCAAATTAGACAATATATATAGATTCTTTGGGTAATCTCATTATAGTAATTGTAGAAATGTCTAACGGTAAAAATCATTACTTTTGTTACTATACTATAACAAGTTTTAGTAATATATTTATGATCCTTTTTTATATATATAACAGGGACTATGCGGAAGCGTTTATCTTTTGATGTCAATAAACCATGTGAGGAAGCGTTATAAATATTTGGGGAACCGGTTAACAAAAGATCTAAGGAGGATGTAGATGAAATATGTGCGGAGGCGGTCAAGGAAACACGTGAAAACAATGAATCTGAGGAGTACAAAATAAATGGAAATGTGGATGGTGAGAAGTCGATTACTAAGCAGCATGAATTTGAAGCACTAATGGAAGTACTAGCCAAACAAGATAGGGCTGAAAGAGAAATGGAGGAGAGAATCAGGCAAGACCGGGAACACGAGAATCAGGCAATTTATGTTGTAATATATTTCACTTTCCATGTCTCCAGACTTGTATGTTTGTTTCCTAAACTTAAACTTAGTTTCAAATATGATGTAATTGACTTCTTAAAACTTAATATATTTCAGTTTCCATGTCGCAGACTTTCATGTTTTCAGACTTGTATGTTTGTTTCCAGACTTGTATGCAGTTTTATTTTGCTTGACTATGCGTTTTAACTTTCCTGCACATGCTTAGTTTACTGCACTTACATAGGTGTTGCAACTTGAATATGTGACCTTAGACCAAATTTGCCCAATTAGCCCTTTTGACAAGCCCCTAATAAGCTTGCTTTAAGCTCATCTTACTTAAAGCTTGGTTTTTACGTTCTTTGATACATGAAGTTTAACTGTTATAGCTTATTTTGAATTTTGGAGTTTAGTTGTTAGCTTATTTATAACCTAAAAAGTTGCTCCAATAGGGGTGTTTATATGAGTAATTATCATGGTTCTAAAAGGCGCGTCATGGCGTCGCAAATATGCAATGTGTGACCTCTATTCAAGCATCCATAGCTATCATGCATCATACAATCTTAAAAAAGTTTAGTGCATAATATAATGTTTTAAAAGTATAGTATAAGCAAAATTTATAATACCATATCATGCCAACAAATTACTAAACAATATCATGCCAACAATACCATATCATGCCAACAATTGGACTAGAAACCTCAATACAAAGGAATCGTGGCAACAGTACTAAGTGTTTACAACTAGCAGTACAAACCTAATACATACAGAATGAATGACCAAAGTACTTATGCCCATGATACAAGCTGCCTCCAGAAAATCCTTCAAAGAATATAAGCTACTAAAGAATATAAGCCATGTAACGTTATTGCTGGGTTAACGACCTAGTAAAGGTCAGAAAATCCTCTAACACCTTTATGTTCCGATTATATACATACAAAGTCAATGACAATTAACGATACCACAAGATCTAATACATACTGTCAATGAGCAGCATATTCAACCTTGTATTTCCATAAGTACTCCACAATTCGTTCGAGATAGGCAATAGCTGTTAGTGCAGGATTGCCAGAATTTAATGACATATTATGACTCAGCCGGTATAGGTTAATGCAAACCCATATTCCGCAGTCACCGTATACAGTTGCTTGCTTGGGGACATCATCACATTTTTTTAAAGCTGATCTCATAACCATTGATATCTATGCTTTTTGCATTCAACAGTCCCGTTTCGTCAAGTAACTTTGGCAGCCAATATCGAAATTTTGCTCGCATGGTATCCTTCCACCAACATTTTCTGTTTGTATACTTTGGCAGCGAATCATACAATGTCACAACACCCGTACGTATATGCAGCTCTCCTACCGCCCAGTGCTTCTCAGGTTCATTTATTGGAAATAGTACCTTCATCATTCACAACATCAGCCCAAGGCACTGGATACTTTACACATGAAGAACTAAGTAAAAGCACAATAATATACGTAATTTTATATGGAAAGATATAAACACCTTTTCGACATCAGACCAAGGCACCGGATACTTTACCCCATTTGCCTAATAGCTTCGTACGAAGTCACCCATGATTTGGGGTGTGAAAAATGGACCTGCCATAGCCCAATCGGCATCTTGTGGTCGGAAATTCCACATTAAATCTACCCACACATCTAGGTGCTATTTTTTTGGACAAATAATTGAATATGTTAAGGGAAGTTGAAAAACAATTTTGAAACAGAAATACACATTTATGGTTCAAATCTATCAACTAATTTATACGCACCTCGTCCCTCAGCCATCCTGCCTTACTATCACCTGTTGCCAATAAACACTCCCAAAAACGACGATCAGCAATCGTGTCTTCATTGCCCCATGGGAAAATAAACCTAGTACCATTTTTGTCCTTCAAAAACTTTTGAATGGAACCTGGCACAGTTACCGTTGTCGTTGTTTTCTTCGCCTTTCCAGGTCTCGACAGATTCTGAAATATAAATAAATATTTTTAGTGAATGTTATTATTAAAAAAACAAGAAATATATGTTTACACAGTTAGATACCTCCACAAATGGTTCCAATTGCGATAAATTCAAAGTATCATCAAAATCAGGAGCGTTAGGAGGGGACATGTTTTCACGATTGATCCTTGATGATTGCCTTCTCTTTGGAGTAGTTTCTGGTGGAGCAGTATAGGGTGAGTTGTAAAATCTCCCTGGCTTCCTCTTCCGTTTAATAGAGTTGAAAACATATATGATGTTTTCAGCCTAAAAAACAAAAACGGTTCATTTTTTACCACACAGCTCTACTAAGCAACAATTAAAGAACTTCAATACTAAACAGCCAATGTGGCTATGTTTGATGTTTATCACAAGCTTGAAAACAATAATCTAGTGGATAAAATCAACTGAGACCTCAATAATCTGGAAATTTCATATGAGATTTAGGAAAAAACTTGATCAATGGATTGCACAAGTAGTCGTTGATTTGGTTAACAACTATTCATTATACAAGCAATCATAAGCTAACCATATGATTTATAGTCTATTTAGAACTAATCAAATTACTCCAACATTGAAAAGGATTTAGAGAATCACTCACCATCCATGTTTAAGTCACTAGAAGAGAATGATATTTGAGTAGGCAGCAAAATGTGCACACTTATTCTTTTGATTGCCATCATTAAGGTCAACACTAAGCCTAATACGTTTGTACTGAGTTGCAGTGGAAATGTGATTTGAAAATTGGCGTACTCACTAGTTTAAGGTTGAGAAAATAGTAGTAGAGTACTTAAAGTAGTGTGATGGGTTATTGTGTTTGTTTTTAAAAGAGCCCTAAAATAAGTGTGATGGGTTTTTGGTTGAAAATTGGCGAGTCAGACACACTAGTTTACATGGTTGAGAAAATGATCACATCTTCAAGAGTTTAAGTCGCTTGGCCCTTTTACTTAAAAGAAGCTCTCAATAAGAGTAAAGTAGCGTATATTGTGTTTGATTGAGTTTGAGTTGTACACACTAAGGTTGACAACTCAAGAACATGTCGTTGAAGCTTTCATAGCTTTTAGTAAATGTTATTCAGTGTTCCCTAATCTTCAAGAAGTTTAGGTCTTTGAGATGGCCCTTTTCACTTAACATTTTATTTGATATGATGTCAAAATCTGGTATAGTTGGTCATTAAGCATATTTCTTCAAATGCCAAGAAAGTAGGTATCGAGTTATATAATTAATTTATGATGTTCCAATGCTACTTAATGTTATAGTAAGATATCTAGAAGGCGAGCATAGGGTGTAGGTTCTTTCACTCCCCACAAGCGCTTTTCTCGATATTCACCATTCTATCGCACACCAAAGGAGCTCTAAACAACCTATGTGGCTATGTTTGATGTTTAACAAGCTTGAAACAATAATCTAGTGCATAAAATCAAATAAGACCACAAGAACAGCCACCAAACACCTTATTTACCAAAATATAGTGTGTCTACTTTTTGTATGTTCTATTTAGCTTATTGAAAGCTTATGATCTTAGAAAAAAAAATTCACTGATACATAATTTTAAGGATTTACTAGTTTTTTGATCCAAACACTCCCCTTGCATTTTACTATCTTAAAAAGACAAAATTTTATGTGTTTTTACTATGTGATGCGAATATGTGTTCTTGTAGAACAAATCATGGCTCTTTATTGAGGGCCCTTTCTTATTTTCAAATGTAAATCTTCTTTGCAGTTGACTAAGTATGTTTTCACTTTTTCATGTGACTTAGCATGTGGTGTGGTTTTGTCTATTTAATAGTGGAACCATGATCTGCTTCTTCACCATATTTGCTCTTATTTATTTTCAGTTTCTTAACCATATTTGCATCACATTAATAGAATTATGTCCGAGTGGTAAAAGAGTTAAGTTTGAGCATAATCATGATGATAGGGAGTGGTCAATAAAGGTAGCAAGAGAGGTAATGTTTCCTGAGATATATGAATTATATGGACCAAATGGTGAACCAAATTATCGATTACCAGCTGAAGTGCTAGAAGACCTAAGAAGACAGATATATGGTCAGGAACAAGTAAAAGTTATAGAACCAAGTGGCGGTGTTAAACTTAAGCAACCACATCCATAAGTTGAGGGTCCTAGTAGCAATAACATTATTGTAGGGAAACAACCTAAAATGAAGGAGACCCTAACATGCAAGTCAACCATATTGCACGAGTGTAATGATGATCCAAAGAATAAAGGAAAAAGAAACTAAATGTTATTTCCTAGTTTCTGAAGGTGATGTAGTTGCTATTAATGGTAACGTGTAAGTGTGTTTAGGGTGATTGTATTAACCGAACTATGTTTAATGTCTTTGCTCAAGTTATGTTTGTCGTGTCTTTAGGGATTGTACTCTTATTATGCATGCATTGTTAGTAACAAATGATAAGATAAATAAGTGTATCTTAACAACTTAGGCTCGCCCAAACGAGCCCTCATAATCAAGGCAAATCACTTCAACTCGATCCTCATCTCCATAAGCCACCTCCCCATGAATATCAGCCACCTCTATAGCCGGTTTATCTACTTGTGCAGCCCCCTCCCCAGCTGGTTCATCAACTTTTTCTACTTGTGCATCCCCCTCCTCCATAGCCGATTTTAACTCTTTAAGAGCCCACTCCACAAATGATTTAAACCATATAGGTTCCTGCCACACAACCATTTCCTTACCCTTCTCCTCGGTTAGTTTCTTTTTCCACAACATCCATATCCATCGATTCCTAAAAAATAAAAAAAAGGGTTTGTGTTTTTAAAATTCACAAAAATTAAAACAAAGGAAAAAATACTATAAATATATACGTACCTCAACAGGAGTTGGATCAAACCCATCATAACCAATATCTGAGAATGCATCATTCAAATTCGGTAAGGCGGCACAATCAAATTTGTTATCCACCTGCATAACATTATTGGAATGATCAGCATCTTCAAGACTCCCCGGGAAATCAGCTTTCATAAGTTGCGTCATAGGTCCGGTAAACTCTTTAGAGTCCGTATAAAACAACTTATGCTTCTCATCATCTCCTACATTGGTCTTTATGGGGGTGTGTGCATCAGAAGTATCCAAGGGTCTGTTGGCATCAACACTCTCCACCTGTAAACAAGTAAACAAAGTTTGGTCAAAGATTTTTTTTACATAATGAACTCAAAAAAATCAAATTACAGCTTCTTACCTTATTCTCACCAACATCATCTTCTGACTTTATTCCTAAAACTTCCTCAAGTACCCCAATTCTTTTTTTAACGCTGTGTATCTCACTTAATAGATGTGATACAGCAACGTCTCCTACACATTGTTCAATACTACCAACCCTACACTTAATGGACACAAGCTCAACTTGAATGTGATCTTTATCCAACTTATGTAACGCTACTGCTTTGTCACATTTGTTCCCATCTGGAACCTCAGGATTACCTACACTGGAACATCTTCATTCCCAGTCTCATTCACCTTCAACGTTTCACCAAACCTAACAAAATTTTCTTCTTCTTCAGCAGTCTCATTCACCTTCGATGTTTCACCTTCTAGAACAACTTCATCAGCATCAAATACATGAATGTTTAAATCGGCTTCAATTCCATAAACATCCACATGGGCCATACCTTCATCTTCTTCCACCATTACTTGATCAACCAACTCTTCTCTTCTTTCCACAACTTGCAAATCAAGTCCACGGATATATTACATACTTCGAATGTACCACAGACACCTCAACTCGGCATTTGTTGGTACAAGCTTCTGTAATGGTTTAACAGCCTACTTAAGAAATAAACTAACCTGATATGATGAATGCAATAAAAACATACAAGACATAACTAATTTTGGGGTTTTACTTACCAGATCAAATAAAATAGAGTAATGCTTTTTTTCAAAGTTTTGGATTTTGGACCATGCTAAACAACGTGGGATCTTCTCTGGGTCTTTCATCCAAAACTGGGAGCTGTTAGGGAATGTCTCCATAATCCAAATCTGAAAAAACATAGGACACCAAAAACACATTTGAATACAACGTATTAAGACTTAGTAACTTTGTTTGCAAAATCAATATCAACGTTCGGTAAAAAAACCAAAACGCAATTGTGTTTCTAGACTTAATAACTATGTTTGCAAAATGTTTCAATCTAACGTTTCTATGTTTACTCGTGACCGTTTAGAAACCATTCCGTAAATCCTTAAATCTTTGCTGTGAGTTGGGTGATTTGGAAGTCAGCCTAAGAGTTGAAACCATCAACCCACACATCCTTAAATTTATGCCAAGCCTTACGAATTAAAGTTTTCTAGTGCGCCATTGTCATTGTGTTGAGTACGATCCCTGACGAAAACAACAAGAGTCTGAATTACTGAGGCTCACAGCAAATAAAGCACGCATGATCCTTTAAGGACATGGAACATCTTCCCGTGCGCTATATATACGAAACCAGGAGTTGTGGGTGTCACTAAAGGTGATGCTCAAGTACTAGAGAGTATTGTTTCTGGATGACTATTTAGGTATCTCTTCATTGTTTGTGCTTATCTATCGTACGTTGTTCAATAATCAACCATTATGTGCCTCAAATTTAATTTTCATCATATTCCTAATTCATAAGTTGTTGTAAAGGAACATTTAAAACCAATGCCTAAGGAACAACTACAACATACACCAATCTACAAGTTTACCATATAACACCTAATTAAGACCTAAATTACCAGCAAATAATACAAGTTGACATCTCATTAGAATAAGCATCATAATTATATACAAGCTGAAATAATGCGTGTTACAAATAAAATCTAATCTTCAACGCCCATACAAATCCATAGAGATTGTATGTTCGTTATTTTTTGGGATCTTTTGAAATAATGCATGTTACAAATAAAATCTAACCTTCATCGTTCTTTTATAGAGATGGGCCCACATGTATTCACCCCATGGATACTCATTCCACATAGAAAAATCTTCAACATTCTTAAGCAAATGGTTAGGAACGTAAAACCTTCCTTCCCGACCTATAAATACCCATGTTGCAATCACCAACAAACAAACCCTAACAGCATCTTCATCGGCTAAAGAATCCTACCTTTGCCCCGACTTCACCAAGGCCAAAAGCTCATCACCCTTAACTTTTTTGTTCCTATTTCCTTTTTTATCAGGAAACAAACAATCAAAAAAAGGACTATAACTTAAACCACGTACAATACGGTCGTGGTCAGTTTCTTTTTTATCTACAGGACCTAAATGAAACCCAGTTACAAGACTAAATTATTCACGCCCAAATTCGTAATAGGTGGGCAAGAATCACTGACTTCAGCCACCGGAACAGCATTTTGATAAAAATAATTGTACAAGTGGTTGTCTAGGGCATATATGGGGAAATCTAACCAAGGGCCAAAGACAGTGTCTCTAAACAATTTGGTTCTATTGTCATTCAATAAAGCTTTAATAGTACCAATATGTTCTAGTCTAGATCTCACCGTAAGCTTGGCATCAAACATTGTGGAGAAGCAGTTGGAGAAGCAAATGGATTAGGGTTTGGGTTTTAGAATGAATGCACTGTGGAGAAGCAGTTGGAGAAGCAGATGGATGAGTGGGAATGTTTGAGTTTGGGAACGTTTGAGTTTGAGTTGGAGAAGAAGAACGTTTGAGTTTGAGTGGGAAGCAGAACGTTTGAGTTTGATGTGTGTGTTAGTAGCAGATTTGTATTTTGTGTTATGTGTTAGTAGAATATTTGTATTTTGTATTTTATGAAAAGGTGTATAATGATTATAAAAACTTTGTAAAAGTATAATTTGGAATATAAAAGGTGTATTTTGTGTTTTATAAAGTTGTATTTTGTATATAAAAGTATTACACAAGTACCAATACAATAAAATAATATAAATGTGTACTTTCTACCTAATCAATGCCCAAGAATACATATGTGGAGGCCAAGTCACAAGAAATATGTACTATTTTATAATAAAATAAGACTATATTTGTTTTACTAAAAGACAAAAATATCTCAGTCGCCCAAGAATATAGGTCCCAGTTGCTCAAGAATTAATCTAGGATAGTAGTACTATGTAAGTACAAGGTGGGCCCAATGGTAGGGGCACATGTCAAGTAGATGGGAGAGTTTCCCAAATGTTCAAAGGCGACTATAGCCCATGGGGTATTTAGGTAAGTTAATTCTTTTTGGGGCAATAGGGGTAAACTCCTTAGGCAACCGGGGCATTTAGAGAATTAGACCTTTTCAAAATGTTCATGTTCAGATGGAAGAAGGTAGTAGTAGGAGGTCTAGTAGAGTTTCTAATTGCCTACTAAGTTGAATGAATATGTGCTTGATAGCAAGGTTAAATATGGCTTACATAGATATGCTAATCATGTTGTGCTTACCATTGAGAATTATTGCTTTGTTTCTAATTTGAATAGAACCGGTGAACCTTCTTCTATGAAGAAGCTTCCACTAATATTAATTGGATAAATGCTATGTCCGAGGAAATGATTGCTTTATATGAAAATGATATTTGGGAAATTGTTGACTTCCTTGTGGTAGGAAAGCCATTGGGTCTAAATGGGTGTTTAAAATTAAATATCGCCTTGGTGAGGTTGATAGGTACAAGGCTAGATTAGTGGCCAAAGGATACGGTCGAGGAGAGGTATTGATTATGAAGAAACTTTTAGTCATGTTGTTAAGATGGGTATTGTTAGGTGCTTAATAAGTCCGTCGCTCAAATGGATTAATAAATTTTTCAATTAGATGTTAATAATGCCTTTTCAGATGGTGATTTAAATGAGGAGGTTTATGTGTTACCTCCTCAAGGGTTTTTAAAGAAGGAGACAATAGGGTTTGTCTATTAAAAGTCTTTATATGGCTTGAAATGAGCCCCAGACATGGAACCATAAACCGACCGGGCCTTGTTTGAAGCAGGTTTTCAATAGTCTAAAATGATTATTCTTTGTTTGTTAAAACAAAGGGTGAAACTATTTTGTTTTTGCTTGTGTATGTTGATGACTTGGTTATTACAGGCAATAGTGAAACACAAATTGAAAGTTTTAAAAGTTTTTTGAAAAATAAATTTAAAATTAAAGATTTGAGAGAATTAAAATATTTTCTGGGAATTGAAGTTTTGAAAAGTAAAGAGGGTTTGTAATTTCAATCAAAGAAAATATTGTTTGGAATTGCTTCATGAATTTGGTTTATTGGCATGCAAACCTGTTATGACTCCTTTACCTGAAAATATTGTTTTGGCTCATAAGGAGTCAGATGGTGATAAATACTTGAAAAATATTACAAGTTATCAAAAACTTGTTGGAAAACTGATTTACTTGACTATGACTAGACCTGATATTGCCTATGTTGTTCATTGTTTGAGACAACATATGCATGCTCCTTACAATCTCATTTTAATATGGGTTTAAGAGTGCTTAAATATTTGAAATTGGCTCTGGTAGTGGTATTGGGTTTAGTAAGAGTCAGCTGGTTTAAAGTTGTTGCTTATTCTCGATTCTCGACCGGGCAAAGTGTCCTATTACTGAAGGGTCTTCTAGATATTGTGTGTTTGTGAATGGAATTTGGTTCTTGAAAAGCAAGTGAGCTACATTGTCTAGGTCTTCATTGAAATTTGAATACGTGAGCAATGGCATCCGCTACTTGTGAGATTATGTAGATTGTTAAGGTCTTGAAAGATCTTGGTGTGGGTGACTCTTTATTACCCTGTTGAGTTGTGTTGTGATAATAAGTCTGCTATTCAAATAATGCTAATCCAGCTTTTGCATGAAAAGACTAAACACTTTGACATTGATGTGCATTTGTTAGAGAAGGTTCTACTCGGTTGATCAAAAAATAAGGTTGACTCTAAAAGTCAAATTGCGATGTTTTGACCAAAGCTTTTGGTTCTTTACAACATGGTTCTATGGTTAAGAAGTTGGGCATGGTTAATCTTTATGCAGGTTCATCAGTTTGAGAGGGGGTGTTGAAAGTAACATTTATTTGTCACATTATGAACCTTTAGGGTCTATTGTGAAAATATATTATGCTTAACTTTATGTTTTGGTTGTGTTTGTAATGTCTTTATTTCTCAGTGGTCTCTATGGAACTTTGAGAGTATAAAAGATGGTGATCGGGTCTAGGGTTTCACAACTCTTCCACACACACAAAAGTTCTCTTTGATTCTCTGGTTGATACTGGTTTTCTGGGTTTATAGTTTAAGTTTGGTTTAAGTGTACATCAAGATCTTCTTGATCTTGATCTTAGTCTTGTTTCAGTTTCTGGGTTTATGTTGGGTTGTGGGTTAGTGTGTGAGTATTTGTGGACAACACCTATTAGAGGGACTGTCATCTTTTGATCTTGTATTGTAGGCTTGAATCCGTGTTGGGTACAAGTCAACTGTGTATATTGTTATAATAAAAGTGAAAGATCACTAAGGGGTGGTTGGTTGGGTGATTAAGTAGTTGTTATTTGTTGTTTTGATATCATTTTAACAATTTTTAATACACTTTTCCTTTTCGGTTATACTAATTTCTGAGCAAGTGTATTTGTTAGCTCCAATCCTTCAACCTTTAATGCATGGATGAGTATCTTCAGTTTTTCAGACCACACCTTGCTTGTTATGTCAAAATTTACTACTAATGGCAACTGCTATCTCTGTATCTCATCCACGGCACAACATGGTATTCAACAATGTGAGATACGTCATGTGAGTGTGCTAGACGGTTGACCAGTTTCAGTTAACATGATATTCCGTATAGTAAGTTTGGCCTTTAATTTCTTACCAATGCTAATGGAAGGGTGGTTCTTCGGTTGGTTGATCTCCAACCGAGTAGTCGACCGCGTTCCTCTCTAGCTCAACCGAGCATGACCGAATCTCTCCCCAACCTTTGCATTCTTTCGGTTTGTCAGCCAACCGATTAAATGGCACAACTCCTCCTATTTTTTTGACCGTTGCATGCTTTTAATACACAAAAAATCAAGAATTGTTTGGTGGTTTCTGGGAACCATCTTAGAAACGAACATCCTTTAGAAGCCGGGGAAAAAAAAAAAAAAAAGTCCTACCTTAGATTTATGGCAGAAACCTTCATGGAGATTAGAAAGATGGAAAAACTCAACAAAAAGGATATACAAATTAGAATCCGGCAATAAGTTGTCGGAAATTGTTGATGGAATCTATTGAGAAGATGAGGGTGAGTTGTCTTTTTTTTAGAGAGTGAAATAATGTATGTATTTAATGAGGGTGTGGTTGAGAAAATGGAAATGTCTTTTTGGTTTTTGAAAATTGGAAAATATAAATGCTATCGTTTTACATTTATGTTTAGAAAATGGAAAAGGTTTTTGTTTTACAATTACATAAATCATTTAAAGGTCTTTTTGTTTTACATAAATGCTATCGTTTTACATTTATGTTTAGGAAATGGAAAAGTTTTTTGTTTTACAATTACATAAATCATTTAAAGGTCTTTTTGTTTTATATAAATGCTATCGTTTTACATAAATGCTATTATTTAAAGGTCTTAGTGTAATCCATTATCATGTGTAGAAAATGGAAAGTTTAACAAGCTAGTGTAATTCTTTGTTGAGGCATGGATGAGTAAGTAGTTTTGTTACAGTATTTTCCAAAAGAAAATTGCTATCGTTTAGTATTTTTAGCGTTGTGTTTTTTTCAACAACAATATGCTAGCAAGTGAATTTAGACACACCTTAACTTGATTGACTACGTATATAACTTATCCATCATACGTGATTGAAGCGTGTAGATATATTACTTAGTTTTTACAAAAGGACAAAATTTACTTGAATTTTTATATTGCACTTGATATTGGCATAATATATGAATGAAATTTTAATTTAAAAAAATAATAATAAATTACTATTATTATCGTTGCCACCATTAAAGAATTATGGTTAGGTGTAGCGCAGGAGATATAGAAGGCGATATAGCGGTGATGATCACAATAGTTCTGATTACTAAAGATTGGCATTGGCGCTTAACTTTAATTGTACATTGTTCACTCTCAACCGATTAGGTGATCGAGTTACTTTCACTAGCTCAACCGAACGCAACCGATCAAACACCCAACCTTTCAATTGTTTTGGTTTTCAACCAACACAACTTTCATTTCTTTTTCGCGTAGATTTTGTTTTATTAGTTTTGATGGTGTATGTTTAATGTTGTGATTGCGGTTTTATTAAGAAATTATGGTTGGGTTGTAGTCTAGAAAGAAAGGCGATGTGACGATGAGAAAGAACCATAATATTTATGATTGCAATTAGCATTTTCACATTATTTACTTTTTTTTGAAGGTGAATTTCTTGAAAGTCTTGATGTCATGGTTGACAATGGAGGCCCAGACTACGTTGTCTAAACCGGTCCGCTGTAGAGCTCCCTCGCCGAAACGCCTATTTCAATCTCGATGGAAAACCCCTACTAATCCGCCTAGAAGGCACGACAATTAATTGGTAAACCTCGCTTTTCCAAGATTCAACCCAGGGGTTCTGGGCCTAAACCCCTTCACGAAAGCGACCACGAAGGAAAATCCCTCATTCAAACCCCTTGCAGGATTTGAACTCAAGACCTCCTCCCCAAGAGCCTAGCGACACAGGGCTACTAACCGTGTCTTGATGTCCTTGCATTGATATTTTTAGTCTTGATGCCAGTGCATTCTCTGGTGTACGTGAATCTGTAGACTTCGTTACAATTTGCCTATAATGACTCTTTGCGTCGATTATCCAACTCTATAAAGATTGGTCAGGCAACAAAAATCATGGAGGGTTTTTTTTAACTTTTAAATATTTGATTCTCCATGTTAGCGTATTTCACTAAACTCGCTCCAAGTATTCACTAACTGGATCCTTATATCCAACTGCCTAAAACCTTAGATAAAGTTAATCGAAAATGATCACCTGGCTTAATGCCATTGAACCCAAAACCACTTTCCATATAGAAACTTATCGGTAATGACTTGAACTAAATATGCTTATTAATTAGAAGGTGACTTAAAGTTTAAGAGTTATTTCGTAAATCGATAATTTGTGTGACTTGTTCTATAAGTTTGTTTATAATTCAAAACTTATGTATTTACGGTTAGTCATTTATAAATGTAGATTAATAGCTTTAGAATTATTTGTACAATTTGAATTAGAATTTGGTACCTTCTGAATTAGAATTTTGGGTTTGGCATCTTTGAATTTGGTTTGCAAATTTGAATAATGCTTGGTTTCGTTTTCAATTTTATATTTTTTTTTCGCTTGTTTGATTACCAACAAGTAGTATGAGCTAGGTTCGTTTTGCTATGAAGAAGAAAAAGAAGAAAGAAAAGAATTTGTTTCGAGTTTGTTTGGATCAAGTTCGTTTGTTTTGGTATTGAAGAATCGGTTACTATAGTTTCAAACCGTTTTGAACTTTTGATTTGGATTGGATCTGTTAATGAAATTGTCGATTTTATTGGATATTTGGTTTGAATTAAAAATTGAGCTTCTTGAAATTGTACCATTAACACTATTAGGAGCAGTTTGGTTTATGGGTGTTGGATTCAAGGAATCCATTCATTCCTAAAATTTATTGTTTGGTACGTTATTATAAATTTGAAATTGGAAATGAATCATAAAAAGTAATACCATATAGAAAGGGTGGGTTTCGTAAACTCATTTCTCTTACATGGCCCCACATGTTAACATATTCAACAAGATTCTTATTATTTTATTATATATGTCGTTCTCATCCTCACAATCAGGTAGGCCTTCTTCTATTTTCATTATTTTTCTTTGTTTTCTAATCTTATAATAATATTAAATTTTAAAACCCTTCTTTATCAAATTCTTAAAACAAACAATCTTTTAAATAGTTATATCATTTTCTCTCCTTATTTCTTTTCGAACCAATCCAAACAGATTCTAAACCCATCTACAAACCAAACGGTCCCTTAAGTATTTCTCCGAATGATTTAGTTTGGTAATTTTGAGACTAATATTTGGATCATGGTGCGCTTGAAAATTGTCAATATGTTTTGTTGTCATTCGCTTGGATTTTGGTCGATCTTAAGAATTCTAATTCTTTAGTGATCATTTGTTTGAAACCTAACTCTCGATTTGGTTATTTGGGAATTTAAATTTGAAATTTGGAACTTGAAATGTATTTCTCATCATATAAATGGGTCATTAGAATTATCCGTATCATATTTGGGGCATTTAAATTAAAGCCCGTTCATCAAGCTATATATTAAACTTGAATTTGTTTAATACTTGGAAAACAAATTTGAAGTTGAACCGTAATACTTATCAAATAAGTGCGTCATTAGAATTTTAATTTGGTATTTGCAATTTGAAGATTGATTTGGTGTTTCAAGACTTGGTTAAAATCAAGTCGTTTGGATTTTGTTTGATCGTTGGAATTTGTTAGTTTGAAAATTTTGGATCTTCATTTTTCGGGCTTTTGAAGTTGATTGCCCGAATTTGATTGTCTTTGTTGAAGATCGTTTGAGCCGATTTGTTTGTTTGGTTATCCGCTTTGAATTTGTCGGTTAACGTTTGATTGTTCGTTTTGAAGTTATCGGCGTTTCTTTTTGGATCAAATTCTTTTTTGATTGCTTTTATGAATCGATCTTGATTTGACTTTGGCTAGTATAACTAGTGTTTGGAACTTTTAATTTGATTTGAAGAAGATGGATGAGTTTAAGTCATGGGGAGACGGTTAAAAGTGACTTAAACTTTAAGGGTTGTTACGTAAATTTGGTAATTTGTGTGACTTGTCTTAAAAGTTTGTTTAGAATTACAAAACTAATCTTTGACGGTTAGTTTGCTTATAAATAGATATTAATAGCTTTAGAATTATTTGTACTATTTGAATTAGAATTTCATACTTTTTGAATTAAAATTTTGATTTGTACTATTTGAATTAGAATTTGATACTTTTTGAATTAAAATTTTGAGGTATGGTATCTTTAAATTTAATTTGGTAATTTGAATAAAGTTTCCATTTTATTTGTCAAATTTTCTTATTTGTTTCGTTTGTTTGATTACCAAACACTTATTTTTTGCAATATATATCTTATAGAGGTGAGATCAATGACACACAAAGAAAATCAAAAGAACAAATGAGCACATCTTAGCCCTTCATTTTGATTCCATCTAATGGTAGAGATCAAATTCAAAAATAACAAAAGAAGAAGAAATTGTTATTCTATCCCATTTAATAAAAAAACCCACTTTCCACATTTTTTTTAAAACAACATATCTTTCAAACAGAATCATCAAACTACAAAAATACACCATCATCGCGAGAATTAAATATTCTTTCTATAGATATGCACTTTTATATACTTTCACGAACTTTTTTCAAAATTTCGTCGTAATAATCACACGTGATTCAGAAAAAATCACATGTGATTCTGTTTTTGTTGCGATTCATGTATAAATCACACATGATTATGTTTTAATCTAAAATGAGTAAATCACACATGATTTTGATTTTTTGTTGTGATTCATGAATAAATCACAAGTGATTTGTAGAATCACTTGTGATTTTTATTTTAAAAATCACGTGCGATTTTATAAATTACAAAATCACATGTGATTTTAGCCGTCAGAATGTCGAGTCGAAACATAGTTTACCAAAAATCACGTGTGATTTTACAAGTCACATTCGATCTTTATAGTAATAAATCACATGTGATCTTTAATTTCAAATCAACTTATTCCTTCATTTTTAAAACAAATTTCGAAATCACGCGATTCTCATTATTTATATTTTGCTTTGTTATGAAAAATGTAAATTACGTGTGATTAGTCTTTCTTTGTTATAAATCAAGCATATATGTTTTAATCTAAAAATGAGTAAACACATGTGATTCACTTTCAAAAATAATTTACGATAAGTCACATGTGATTTGAGGTAAAATCACATGTGATATGAAGTAAAAGAATCTCATGGATTGTGTATGAATCACGAGGATTTGTCAAAGAATCACATGGGATTCTATGTATAAATCACATGTGATTCATGTGTAAATAACATGTGATTCACCTTAAAAAATAATTTTAGTAAAATCACATGTGATTTCATGTAAATCACATGTGATTTGCGTTGCAACAATAAATACAAGTATAAGTAGCGGTAGTAATGTAGTATCTCACCCACGTTGGCGGACCCAAGATCAAACCCAGGTGATTCCTTAGTTAAAATGAAAAAGTTAAAAGGTCAACATGGTGAATTTGCCGAGTACAATATAATGCAATGCAAGGAAAAGTGTGTGCTAATATTTTGCAAATGATTTAGAAAGGAAACAATCACACTCAAAAATATGTATATCTTGATTCGCAAAAGTGGACACGACATCAATTTCTCATACCTCGCTTTGACAAGATTAAATATCGTAAACCGCAACGCTAACAAAAGCTCATAACCAAATAGCATCATGATTTGATAATAATAATTTTAACATATTATAGTCATACTGATACAAAGATATATTTCCATATTTAATCGAGTACATTTTCATTTATTAATGCATTTTATTAACATGTACGAGTATTTAAAATAAAAAAAGAACAAAGGATAGTGGGATACAGTATATTTTCTCGAGAATCTACAACATAATGTCTTCACCATATGAAAACAACTTTATTGACTTCTATTATTATACTTCATCTTCTTTGACTCATCTTCTCCAACTCCGTTGTTAATGTCTGGCGACATCTCAACCGCCATCATAAACCGGACCATCATAAACCACAGGGCCGGTTCTGAGATTTTTGATGCCTTAGGCGAAATGGTCAAAAAATGCACCGACAAAATGATGTAAACGAACAACTAGCGGGGTTTGGCTTTTATATATACGTTTGAAATTAAAGAAAATTGAATAAGATAAGCATTTTCTTTGATTTAGTAGAGATAATGTGATAATGCGAAACAAATTTGACATTTTTTTTCTTTTATTTTACATATAAACATTTAATTTTCGTCTTAAATGAATCAATTACAAACAAAATTCGGTGAATTTTTTTATATATTTTTAGTCGATTATACATTCAATGCATACATTTTACTAAAGATACACACAATAGATAAATTAGTAGCTTCTGCCAATAAGCAAATAAAAATTAGTTTGACACAAAGAAAACAAATAGGTATCATTTGTGGAAAACTAGAAGGGGGTTGAATAGTTTTGCCAATTAAAACTTGGTTTTAAACTATTTTGATCGACTTATGTTAATCTATTGAAGCGTGTGTGTTGGATGTTGATAGATAAGCATAAGAATAAATAAGACTAAGATAAAGAGTAAGAAGCACAAAAGCACAACGCGAGTATTTATAGTGGTTCGCCACAAGGACACCTTTCTTGCCCTACTCCACCCCGAGTCACCTACTCGAGAGTTCGTAATCACTACACAACACAAACTCCTTGTGGCGGAGAAGCCTTCACAACGTCGCCTACTCTTTATCCGGACAAGGTTAGACACGGGTTCTTCCACAGGTAGAACCAAACCTATCAACGCCGCCTACACTTTATCCGGTATAAGGCTAGATACCGAGCTCCATTACAAAGGAGGAACTACTACCCAACACTACACAAATCCTATCTCAAAGGAGATCTACTCCTTATGACAACATCAACAAGGATATCAATATCCTTTGACTCAATCTAAATCTATCTTGTACATCGACACACCATATCGAGTGTACACCTTAGGCACCTTTCACTAATGCCTTTGACTCGACTTCTAGGCACCCTTCACTAATGCCTTTTGACTTGACTTCAGGCATCCTTCACTAATGCCTTTGACTTGACTTCTAGGCACCTTTACTAATGCCTTCAACACGGACTCTCGCACCCTTCACTAATGCCTTCAATATGACTCTTCGACACTTTTTCACTAATGTCTTCATCTTGACCCTTTAGACATCTTTCACCTATGTCTTCGGCACTATACTTCTAATGAAAAAGAACTATCAACAAGATACCATTAGTAGCCTTGAGGATGACGAAGCTAGGCAACCCATGGACTTGAGCTTGCTTGACTTCAAGATGTGGTGATCTCGCCTTTAAGAGGAACCTAGAGAATCACATAAACACAAATCTACATAGAAAGATCACTTGGATCTGAGGTTAGAGAGTTTACAACACTAAGAGAAAATATGTGTGAAAGAGGTGAGTTAAAATGAAGAAATGGCTCACTATTTATAGAAAAAAATATGCTACTGTCCCACGGATCCCTTACTTGTGGGATCCGTCCAGTGTAAACTAGGGGAACCGTGGGACGCTCCTCTTTGCCCATGGGTTATGGGTCATGGCTTATGGGTCATGGGTCCTAGACTTTGGACCATGGGTATCCAAGTAGATACATTGTATCTAGAAGATGCAATGCATCTAGTCCATGGGTTATGGGTTAGCTTCATGGGTCATGGATAATACCCATTATGACTTATGCATGATGTCATGCAATGGGTTATGGGTTATGCTCAATGGGTATGGGTCATGGACTTTGGGTTTTACCCAACTACATTCAATGTATTAAGTCAATGGGTTAAATACTTAATCTTCTACCTATTCTATTACCCATTATAATACATATTAAGTATGTATATATCTACCCAATATGTAAACACTAGTTGTTGTACATATGCATTACTAAATCATGAAAGCACTATTACTTGTTTAGTGTTTTATGTGAAAACGTAAGTGTGTTAGTAAACTATTGGCTCAAACTATTTACGTATTTTATTTGTTTCGTTAAAATGATTTTATGTTTGTTATCGACAAAACATTAGAAGATCGTAAAATATAAATAAACGTTTTACGCTTATTTGTATTAACATCATATATTTTCATAACGTTATCTCAATTACTTTTCCATTTAGATATTTTATCATATTTTTATTTTAGGTAGTCTCATAATAAGCATTCACTTTATATTTTAATCATTTAAAGATATTTTAATATGTGAAATAATATTTCATTGTTAAAAGCGGATTTAATTATAATTTTTATGGCTTTTGTATTTACTAAATAAGCAAATATTCTAAGATTGAGTGAGTATAAATTAAAGGACTAACTCAATTTTTCAAAAACCTTTAATGATTGAAATAGTACTCTACACGTAAATTTTGTTTAAAAATAGTAGCAAAGCTACCAACATGATATTTATAAAAGATGAAAAAAAAAAAAAAAAAAAAAAAAACAAGTAAAAATAAAATTTTAATTGTGGTTCAATAAAAAATAAATTAAAACCATTTATTACACCACCCGCGTGTGTGCTTATTAAAGCTACACAACAAATGCAAAATTCATTTGTTTTATTTCTCTATCTTGGATTTCGTCTTCTCCCCACTAAACTTCAAGGCTTTTTTATTGAGCTTGAAATTGTTTTGTTTTTAATTTCTCTCATGTTTACAAATTAGAAAAAATTGCCCTTTGTTTGTGTGATGCCACAGGCCGTCACGCCTCGACCGCCTATAGCTGTGGTCGGGCCTGATAAACCGCAAATCACATGTGAAGTATCTCAATGGCTATAATCACACCATCATAAACCGCACCATCATCTCAATGGTTATAATCACACTACTCTTCATTTCCCTCTTAACCTTCCTCCACCCAACCACCACCACCATCATAAACCGCCACCGCTGTCCAATTAAAAACCAACCCTCATCAACTAACATAATCCACAACGTGTGTCTATCCATGCGCTACCCTCAGCTCTGCGAAGTATCTCTCTCCAACCACCCTTCCTCCACTCCAATGGAGATTATTCGGTCGGCATTAGCAATCTTGACAAGTCGAGTACATGTCCCACCGGATCTTGAAATCTTTGTTGTTGACGATGAAATGAGAGATCGTGTAAAATGAATGATTGAAATGAAATGAGTAAATGTGGAGGTGTACCGACCTTTACGTGATGTGTTTAGTTTTGAATGATTTTACAAAATTGCCCTTCAATAATTAATTATATTAAAATGATGCTTAATTTAAACCTTTAGATTTAAAATAGATGAATGGTTGAGATCTATTGATTTGATCTTTAGATAATTATTGTTCGCATTGAAATTTTGTCTAGAGCGAAATTGTTTTATTTTCTTCGATAATGTGAAAAGTTTGAAATATTATGATTAAAATTATTATATATAGTAAATGCGGGTTGGTGTGGGTATAGCGGTTCGATTTTTACGGGTAAAACCGAAACCGCACCGCAAAAGCGGTTTTATATTTTTTAAAAACCAATCTACCGGTTTTTGTCGTGATGCGGTTTATTTGGTGCGGTTTTTGTGGGTTTGCGGATTGCGGTGCGGTTTTTGCTCACCCCTAACTCGTTCCAAAGCTGGTATTTTTAAACATAAACATGTTGCTGATCTTTCTCAGTTATTATTACCTGGTCTTCATCGTGCACTATTTGTTGCTCAAGAACCGAATAGGTTTAAATCGCTAAAACCCAAAGTGGCTTTCTGCGATGCATAATGAAATGGACGCCTTACGTAAAAATGATACATGGAAACTTGTTCCTCGCTCAAAGAACTCAAATGTAGTTGGCTCGAAATGGGTTTTCAACCAAGTTTCTTTCTGATGGGACTGTTGATAAATATAAAGCATGTCTAGTAGCTCAAGGTTTTACTCAAGTACTCAGTTTAGATTATTCGACCACTTTTAGCCCGGTAGTAAAATCCTCAACGGTTCGCATTGTTCTATCCGTTGCTGTTCTAAATAAATGGCCTCTTCACCAACTCGACGTACACAACGCCTTTTTGAATGGCGACCTTACTAATACGGTGTTTATGGAGCAACCTTTTGGTCTTCTTGACCTGCATTTACCGAATCATGTATGTTGACTCAAAAAGGCATTGTACAACCTTAATCAAGCTCCTCGGGCATGGTTTCAACACATAATATCTTTCTTGTTGGCCTTGGTTTTTCCTGTAGTCGAGCCGATACTTCCCTTTTTGTGTTTGAACATGATTCATGTGTTCTCTATCTTTTAGTTTACGTCGATGATATAATTCTTACCGGGAATCACAAGGAAACCATTTGTACTTTTATTTATCGCCTTAATAGTGAATTTGAAATCTCAGACCTTGGACACCTTAGCTATTTCTTGGGTTTAGAGGTTTCCTACACACCATCTGGTCTTTTCTTGGGTCAATCTAAATACGGCCATGATATACTTGTACTAGCTCAACCAACTTGCCGCAAAACCCGTGAGCACTCCTCTTCTACCACGAGACATTTTATTACTCGGGTGTCCCTTTCTCGGATCTAACTTTATACCGCTCACTTGTGGGGTACTTGATACCTTCAATCACCGCCTGCATTTATCTTACGCGTAAATCAAGTGAGCCAATTCTTCATGCTCCCACTAAATGCCATATTCAAGCGGTTAAACGGATCTTGCGGTATGTTAAGGCGCTATCTCGTATGGTATCTCTTTTCATCACTCTTCAACACCTTCCTTTATTGGCTATTCGGGATGTTGACGG
Organism: Chrysanthemum lavandulifolium; assembly: GCA_022545495.1. Taxonomy (NCBI): domain Eukaryota; kingdom Viridiplantae; phylum Streptophyta; class Magnoliopsida; order Asterales; family Asteraceae; genus Chrysanthemum; species Chrysanthemum lavandulifolium. The sequence goes on from CM040245.1 coordinate 59,716,498, forward strand.
GTGTGTTGCATTGAAACATGCATTTACCTACGACTACTCCATCTTTCTTGGAAGCAACCTTGTCTCTTGAGCGCAAAGAAACAACCTACGATGTCTCGCTCAAGTTGTGAATCAATATCGAGCTCTTACTAATACAATGCGGAAATTATATTGGCCATTAATCTTGTTCAGTAACGCTATGTTTTACCTTCCGCTAGCCCAACTATTCGTGTGACAATAACGTTCTTTATTCCTAAGCTAGAATTTCATCACCATAAGCGGGTAAAGCACATTATTGACTATCACTTCATCGGTGAGCTTGTTTTATCCGGAAAGCTACACAATCGCTTTTTCCTACAACTCTTCAACTAGTTGACATCTTCACCAAAAGTCTTCCACGCCTTATTCGAATCCTCCCGCCAAGCTGCGTGTTGGTCCACCTCCACCCGGCTTGAAAGGGGTAATAGCAATAAAAACAATATCGAATATAGGAACCGATTGTGTTGACCACATTGAATAGGAAGTTTGTTAGTTGTACTTATCTCTTTTCTTTGTAAACTTGTATTATAAATACATCAATATACATCTCACCAATTAACGTGAAGCTTATCAAACCTTATAGGACTTGTTATGTAATATGAGACAACTAGTTTGGATTCATTTTATGACATGGTTATGTCATAAGGGTTTTTCTCGTCCAATAGCCAACTTTAGTGGAAATGACTAAAATGTCCTTCTGCATCTATTCTTCGACCTATGAATGGCAATGGGATGGGTTTGGAGCAGGGCAATCATCCCCATCCCCAAACCCAATTAGCAAACCACGCCCCAAACCGCCTCGATCCCTATTGGGATCTTATCAGAGCGCCTCATTGGGGCGAGATGCCCCCCCAAACCCGCTCCGATCCCCGTTGGTGTTCTTATCGGGGCGCCTTTTTGGGCGCAATGCTCCACCAAATATATGTTGTTCCCCGTTTATTCTCAATTTTTACACCATATTTTAGCAATATAATTATATGTAATAACGTGAAAAATTGAAACCCACTAATAATATATTAAGTACTAGCCTTGATGATTTTTCAACGAAGTAAACATAGGTAATGACAAATCGTCCCTTAGAAAATCAAGACTTCTTGTGAAAATATGACACAAAAGAAGTTGTTTTAATCTAATTTGAGATCTTGCAAATATACAAAACTACATAAATTTGATAATATTGTTTTATTACATAAATACTAATATAACAATATATAAATATAATATATCAGATATATATGTTTCAAGCGGAACATTCTAACCCGCCTCGCCCGAACCCAATAAAATGAAAACTGGTTTCGGGTTTCTAATTGAGTTCGGGTTTTTTGCCATCCCTACTTTGCCCACTTATATCCGGATCGGATTTCAACCCGTTCCCAAAATTACTATCTTTTACCATTTATGTGAGCATTAGCAACTGGTTCTATTCCAAGATTGCCTTACCCCTGTCATTTGGTCTTCACCTTCTTTGTACCTGAGACAAACACAATAAACACATATATATAAACATAGCTCTCGTAAGTAAAATACTGTTAACTAGGACAGGTAAACACATATACAGCAACCTTCCCTGCCAGTTGACAATCAACATCAGGTCATTTCTGTAATTGATTCTACTTATGTTCAATACACCAAGGGTTTGAGAAAATGCTCATAGCTAGAATAGGTTGTACTATTTCTCAGTTAACCTGTAAAGTTAATTACATCTATCTCTTCCCATCTAAGATATGATGATTTTGGCTTCAGTAACCTTACTGTAAAACCCTAAAAATATAAACGCATAATAAAGACTATTCTACCCTTTAAAATCAAAATTTCGAAATACGAAAAATACACTAACGCTCATTTAACAAAATTTGAAACCTAACTTATTTACTTTATTTTGAAAACCAACGACATTGTATGTCAAAGATAAACGTCACACGTAAACATTTTGGGCCGTTTGTTGGGTAGTCCGATTAACCGTTGGGCCTCGTTCTTTCTTTTGAGAGCCGCGATAACAACTTAAGCCACTTGGGCGTGGTCTTTGTTCATTGGGTTAAGTCAAGCCCACACCGTAACCCTTATACCGATCGACATGTATTATAAATACAAACACATAACATAATTTTTGAAACCCTAATTCCTTCACAAAAAGTCTCGGCACTTTCTTTTGCCTCTCTTTTCTTTTGTTCCGATCGACGGCCGCGGCTGCCATTCTTGTGCCGTGGTGTTTAGTCCGACGCAAGCTAAAGGTACAACTAAGTCTTTCTCGTCTCCTCCTTTTTGCTTCGGAATTCTGGCCGTGACTTAAGTTTTCCATACGCATGCTTTGTTTTACAATACAACATGTCACACAAAGTAATAAACTAGATTATGTAACATCTAGTGATATGGCTGCATGGAAACATGCAAAGTATTAATAATATGTGTCAATTAAATGGGTGCAAGGTAACGTGTATAGCATCTGATGTTAAACCTCTCGACCTACATGTTTTTCTATTGGATATGTAAAGGTTAAATGGAATTAAAACACGTATACACTTGGTATTAAATTATGTCGAATAGAACTATAGATCTAGGGTCTCGTTTTGTTAAATGGGGAGTACAAAAAAATCTGTTCGGGTGAGGGGGTCTCGACAACAAAAGGGATCACACAAGGAGATTATATAAACTTGTTCTATCATAACTAAATGGTTAATAACGTCTATGGTTAAGTGTTTGTGTGTCGAGTAGATTGTGAGTCGGAAAAACAATATGTAAAGACTGTGAGACTTGTTGTGTGAACGTATATATTGAAGCAAGGGAAACGGGTAAGCTTTGGTCTCATTAATATGATATTAAAAGATGGGGAAAACCCTAGAACATAAATTAGAGTCGATTAGGGTTTGAAAGCTAAGTGTAATTCGTTATTTCATGTAAAAAGTAAGTCGTTGAGGTCATTAATAACGAATGATTAAGCGTATAACGAGCTAGTATTAAGTATGTTGTAAGCATGCGTGAGTTGTAATTTTATGTAAGAATTCAAGAGTCATGAATTGAAAGAATTGTATGCATGGTCTCATTTAGGTTGGTTGATAACGCCACACGCCGTTCGGGGTCAAGGAAACTTCCTTTCTTCGAGCAAGTTTTATAACACCCTAGGCGTGAACCTAATCGTTGTAGTGTAGTAATTAGGGTAAGCCACGGGTATTGATATCGCTCTCTGGGGAATAGGAATGCTAGTAAGGAGTTACTACGCTAAGGTTAAGGTTGAGGAAGATTATTTTTGTATCTTTTATATTTTATGAAATGGAAAGGTACGAATCTCGGTATTGATTTGGGGTTGGTATTTCACCGATTACTCTACTATTATCTAATTATCTAAAGTAAGGTTGTAGGAGTCTATGTCTAATTAATGTGTGCTCGTATGATAAGTTAAAGATGTGTTTACTTAGTTTGTATTACTCCTTAATTATCTCCTATTGGTGGTTGAATTGTCACGTCCTTATTCCTAGTTGCGTTGTGTGTCTAAAGTTGTAGGGTGTCGTTTCTCCCTAACTCTTTGAACTTACCAAAGGGTCTCGCCTACAAACCCACTAGGGATGATAAACCCTACTCTAAGGCTCTTTGGATGGTTTAGCCTACAACTACTCGTAATTATACCTAAGGTTCACAAAGATGAATCAAGCATTAATACACAACGAATGACCTATCGCATTACTAGATCATTAATCAACTAAGATAAGAAACAACCAATCAATATTCAATAATTAAGTTTCATACTTTCTAAGTAAACACACAAATAAATTAATGGACATGGAGAACATGCAAGCATACACAAATAATCAAAGACATAATTGAATTAATGAAGTAAAGACTTATCTTGATGTAAGATAGGGTTTAAAACCCTAAAATATCGTACAAGACACCTTAGGTTCGGTTTTAGGTTTTACTCCAAAGACTCTCCCTAAAGACCGAAAAATTCGGATTCTATATATAAGATTACAATTGCGACGACGCCACCTTATGTTTAGTGACGCCCGCCGTGTCGCCCCATTAGGGTTTCGCCTTGGCCACGTTAACCTTGCGACGGCGTCACCTTATGTCCGTGACGCCGTCCTCTTCGACTTTCGACGTCGTCTGGATTGCATCTAGGTTGCCCGAGTAGCGACGGCCTACTCTTTCACAACTAGACGTCGTCTACTTGAAAATACGAGTTTGGGTTCCGACCGTCACAATAATTTTGGGGACGGCGTCGCCATTAGCACCGTCGCGCTTCTAGTTTCGAAGAATCGTGAGTGTATCGATTTTGACTTTGGCCATTTTCTTCATATATTCGCGCCTTTTGTCCAAATAAGTGCCATTCCAAAGATTTTGCCTTCACGAGACCTAAAAGTGAAAAGGAACGATATTAACAATAACGGATACAAAATGATCAAATAAGGACTTAAACGACCCTCAAAATGGTACCTTTAAAACCTTATCAAATATCCTTACACTTGTTATTTGCTTGTCCTCAAGCAAATGTGCTTTTAGCCAATTAATTTATAAGTTAGGGGTCATGAAGCATTAATTCAAAACGGTCCACAACACATATAAGCCCATAAAAGTCATAACAAGCACGGAAATTACATACTAGCACCTCACATGGGGTGTTTGGATACTCACATCTCTCTCGGTGTATATATGAAATATAACAAATAGGAAATGGAAGATAAACACTCATTAACCGGTCCTAGTACATAGATTACCATAGGCTTGAGAATAGATCAAACCTCCATCGCTTTACGTAAGGACCTAGGAAAGACTATCAAAGAGGTCTTTAAAGGGTTGTAATGTTAGGCTTACGGTAGGGAAATAAGGGTTTGGTGGGATAGGCTATTTAGTGGTGGCAAGTCAAAATCTCTATGTTACAAGCATATGAAGAATGGCGTTGCTAAGCCAATACTCGACACTCTAAACTCTAGATAACTGAAATAAATAAACATAAATTTAAAGATAGATGTAGGATGGTAGCCCGCTTTTTTTTTTTTTTTTTTTTTTTTTCACTTTTTTTTTTCTTTTTCTTTTCTATTTTTTCGATTTTTTTTTTCATACACTTTTACTCTACCATCCTCTAAGATAACATCAAAATACTAGGGATTTGCTGATATATCCCTACACTTGAGTTTTTATTACTCTAACACTAATTTGACCCGATTTGAAAAGATCAAAACACTTGGGGTACATTATTATGCAAACAAAGGGAATTTGAATTTAACGTTCCCTTCCCGTCATTTCATAAACTTTAACTTTTCCTATGAATCCCAATCGTCCCAAAACTGTATACAAAGGATATGACTCGACTTAGCAACTTATGCAAGCAACTAGATAATTGAACTAAGGGTTTGGGGTGATAACAAACATTTGCACTAAAAGTGAGTGCATAATGGGTAGGCTAAGGCGATTTGGGTGTATATTTAGGGGTGGGGTGTAAACAATGCTCTTCATTGATATTCCGGAAAACCGAAACATCACGAGAACCGCGAAAAGGATAGGCTCGAGGGGTTAACTAGGGTATCGTGTACTAAAGATGAGTACAACGCATAAAGGGTGTGGGGAATTACTCAACCGATGTGGAAGAAGTAATTATATTACGTGTATCAAACAAGGGTTATCCTAATGCCTCTTATCATTTAGTTATTCCTAACTACACAAGTGTAGCCTCACTTGCGATCTCGGAATGCATCACAAAACAAGTTCTAGAATCTAGTATACTACCGGTTCACACTCTAAGCATTAAAGATGAATGCTTTATTCCTACTAATCTAAGGGCGATCCTCACATTTTGGTGGAATTTGGGTGGTAAAGGGTTTTGTGCTAGTCATATAACTTCCTATCCGTGAGACACTTTTGTTAAGACTAATGGCCCACTCCTATATGTCATAAAAAAATTTAAATTTGGTGCCAAAATTACCTTAACCGACATTTTCTCATGGTTTATTACACAATCACAATTGGACAAAGCAAATAGTCAAGGATAAGCATAGTTTCAAAGTTCCGCTTTATTTTCCCTCCCTACACTTAAAATGAACATTGTCCCCAATGTTCCCCGAAGTATCAAAGTTATGATAATCGAAGGTAATTAAAATGAAAGAAACTAATACTCCCCGATTAGCTCGGTAGGATCCGTGTAAAGTGGTGGTTAAACTTTTCAAGAAGAATTATGCGTGAAAAGCTCCTCCAATCTTATGTAACTTCTTCGACAAACTAAACCCGCACACTTGAAGAAAACAAACGAAACCTTCGCGTAAAATCGGCGGTAATAATATATAAGACTCGATTTAAACTAGGATATAATGCTTGTGGAATGGATGTTTACTGAATTTCTAAGAAAATTAAGACCGGAAAATTACAAAATTTATAAGTAGCTCGAAAACGAGAAAAGTAACTGATGTTTTACTCCTTCTCGACGCCGTCAGTTGCAATCTGACGACGTCAAAGTTATCTTGACAAAAAGCGGTGCGATTTTCGGAAAAATTCGAAAATTTACATCTTTAGAATCTGGAAAATATATCGCAAAACATCCATTATGACTCGATACAAGCATTTGACTCGAACAAACAAACATAAATATCTTTTAGTTAATTGTTATTCTCATGTTTACGTTTCTTTTGAAAACGTGTGTAATCCTCCCTACACTTATCCCTTATGTAAAATACCTTTATATGCAATTAAGACGAGGTTAAAAACAAAATAAAGCATTTTTACAAATTTAAACATGAGGATAAACAATTAATAAAACATATAAGACATTAACAAGCAAACAATTAAGCATGGGTTGCCTCCCACGAAGCGCTTTTCTTTATTTAAGAGTCTTGTAGCTAGACTCATAGTCGTGTTCTACGTTTTCTCACTACCGCCTCTTGACGGTTTGTTTTCCTTCATCGAAGGGTGTAAACGTTGTATGCTCACCGTGGATTCCTTGCCAACGTTGTCAATTATGGCGACGGTTTTATCTTTAAATTGGTCTCCTTAATCGTGAAAGGCCCAAACCATCTTGGTTTGTTTCTTCCTCGTAATGCCCTTATCCGAGATCTATACAAGAGCACTTTTCTCCCTTTAGAAATTCCTTAGGGTCCTTTTTACCTTAGGTATTGAGGTGGGATTGCTTCCTAACTTTTATCGGGTTTCCATAATGTCGATACAATCCTTGAACCATAAAGTCTCTAAGCCCTTTTCCCACTCATTCATCTTCTTCTTAACATTGTTGCCCGGCTTTTCGATTTCCACCCGTAATCATTTCCATGATCTTAAGAGGGTATCTTGGGACGATGGGTATCCTAGCGTAACCCTTCCGCGCTGAGTATCATGATGCCTTCTCCGCATTTGATGGTTGCTTTGGCGGTGGCCGTGAACGGTGTCCCAAGAATGAGGGTACGTTTTATCTTCCTCAACATCAATGATCACGAAATCCACCGGATAAACGATGTTAGCCACCTCAATTAGAACATCAACAACGATTCCTACAGGGTGGACATAAGTATGATTAACTAAGGAAAGTCTAAGGTCGGTTTTGGTGGTTTCTCTTTAGTTAACTTATTATAGATTGACAATGGCATTATGTTCACATCGGTCCCTTGATCGGCCAAGGCATTTATATTGTCCATGTCACCGACACTCACCGGTATCACGAAATTCTCGTGGTGTCTCGTTTTCTTGTTAACGGTTTTTTATAACCAACTCATACAGAGGTTCCATAGGTAAGGCGTCGATTCTTCTTCCGTCATTTTTCCTTCAAGAGCTTCCCTAAGAACTTCATTGTACCTAAAGTTGTTTACTTGGTTTGCAATGGTTTTCTTGTTAATTTCGTGTTTAAGGTAGTACTCAATGGTCTCGGGTTCATCATTAGGCATGACTCATCCTTCGTGCCTTCCTCGCTTTTCCACATCTCACCTTTGCATTCTCGGGCATAATGGAAACGCGTTTATAAATGAAGTGGGAGGGCAATCATTGTTTCTTACGAGCACTTTTCGGGAACCTTTGTTCGTAAATTCAATTACCAAATCCATCATTTCTTTCATTTTGCTTGCATTTCCTCTCTCGCCTATAAACCTCCTCTTCAATCGGCTAATCTCTCCGTATGAGCCGCCATGTACTCCCTCATTTGATCCTTGAAGCTTGGTGAAAGTGGTATTGGGAAGTAGAGCGAAGCGCCTTTCGAACTTGGGTTTTGCTCATGACTTGGGATTCGAAAGAGGTGTGGAGCGGTTGGTGGAGTGGGCGGTTGGCGACCTCTCGAGGAATTTGTACGGGTGCTCTTTTTCGTCTTTTAATAAGATAATCAATTCTCTCTCGATGGCACTCAATTGCTCTTCGAGTGTATCGGAGGATTCGGAAGGAGTGGATATGGCATGAACCATGTTAATCGGAGTTTCGGAGATTCACTCCAATCTTCGTAGCTTTGATTGGCAAGCTCTCTATAATATCCCATGATTTCTGCATTAAAGTTGCCGAGTCTTCCACCGCGGCTCGATCAATGGATCGTCGAGCGATGAAATCGGTATGATCATAGAAGATTTGGATTTGAAGCCAAAGATCAATGCCATGGTGTGGAAGTTCACGGAGTAGTTCCTTAAATCGAGTCCATGCTTTGTAAAGAGACTCACCTTGGAGTTCTTTGGAATGTCAAGATGTCTCGCCTAAGCTTAGTGGTTCTCCCGGTGGGAAAAATTGAGCAAGAAGCGAGAGGTAAGATCATCCCAACTTGAGATGGAGCCGTGGAAGTCGCTCAAGCCAATTACTAGCTTGGTCCCGTGAGAGAATTGAAAGACGCAGGCATGTGGTCTCCCGAGTAGTAGCATCAAGGTCGATGGAATCGACAATTTTGAGGAAATCCCTCAAATCTTGATTTGGATCTTGGAACGAAGTCCATGGAATGCACATCCGTTTTGCACCAACCGGAAGGTGTCGGATCGCAGGGCCGTAGTTTGGGCTTGGTCGGGAAGCTCAATGGTGTTCCTATAGCCTAGGTGGCTTGGTCTTGAGTATTCACCAAGAGTACGGGCTCTTGGCGGGTCATTGGGTGGTGGGTTGATGAATGGTAGTGGGTTATCACCTTCCATGATGCAAAGTGATGGGATTACGAACAAAAGTCACGAAGAAGGGGGATAGACTAAGAGAAAACTAAAATGAGAAAAAGTTTACTTGATAGGAATCAAGCAAAGAACCCAAACGAGGTGGACTACTAACTAGCTATTCTATTCCCAACAGCCGCCAAAAACTTGATAACGCCACACGCCGTTCGGGGTCAAGGAAACTTCCTTTTCTTGAGCAAGTTTTATAACACCCCAGGCAATGAACCTAATCGTTGTAGTGTAGTAATTAGGGTAAGCCACGGGTATTGATATCGTTCTCTAGGGAATAGGAATGCTAGTAAGGAGTTACTACGCTAAGGTTAAGGTTGAGGAAGATTATTTTGTATCTTTTATATTTTATGAAATGGAAAGGTACGAATCTCGGGTATTGATTTGGGGGTTGGTATTTCTACCGATTACTCTACTATTATCTAATTATCTAAAGTAAGGTTGTGGGAGTCTATGTCTAAGTAATGTGTGCTCGTATGATAAGTTAAAGATGTGTTTACTTAGTTTGTATTACTCTTAATTATCTCCTATTGGTGGTTGAATTGTCACGTCCTTATTCCTAGTTGCGTTGTGTCTAAAGTTGTAGGTATGCGTTTCTCCCTAACTCTTTGAACTTACCAAAGGGTCTCGTCTACAAACCCACTAGGGATGATAAACTCCTACTCTAAGGCGCTCTTTGGATGGTTTAGCCTACAACTACTCAGGTAATTATACTCTAAGGTTCACAAAGATGAATCAAGCATTAAGTACACAACGAATGACCTATCGCATTACTAGATCATTAATCAACTAAGATAAGAAACAACCAACCAATATTCAATAATTAAGTTTCATACTTTCTAAGTAAACACACAAATAAATTAGCCGGACATGGAGAACATGCAAGCATACACACAAATAATCAAAGACATAATTGAATTAATGAAGTAAAGACTTATCTTGATGTAAGATAGGGTTTAAAACCCAAAAATCTTGTACAAGACACCTTAGGTTCGGTTTAGGTTTTACCCAAAGACTCTCCCTAAAGACCGAAAAATTCGGATTCTATATATAAGATTACAATTGCGACGGTGTCACCTTATGTTTAGTGACGCCGTGTCGCCGCCATTAGGGTTTCGTCTTGGCCACGTTAACCTTGTGACGGCGTCACCTTATGTTCGTGACACCGTCTCTTGACTTCGACGTCGTCTGGATTTCATCTAGGCCGTTCGAGTAGCGACGGCCTACTCTTTCACAACTAGACGTCGTCACTTGAAAATCTGAGTTTTGGGTTACGGACCGTCACAATAATTTTGGGACGGCGTCGCCATTAGCACCGACGTCTCCTTCTAGTTTCAAAGAATCGTGAGTGTCTCGATTTTGACTTTGGCCATTTTCTTCATATATTCGCGCCTTTTGTCCAAATAAGTGCCATTCCAAAGATTTTGCCTTCACGAGACCTAAAAAGTGAAAAGGAACGATATTAAGCAATAACGGATACAAAAGTGATAAAATAAGGACTTAAACAACCCCTCAAAATGGTACCTTTTAAAACCTTATCAGTTGCGTTCAAACAAATGTTACATGTGAGTCGTGGTTAATCATGTAAAGTATAAAGGCTTGTGTAAACCATTTTGAAAGAGAGTTCTAAAATCCGTTCTTGACATTTATAAACCCTATACTTTGGATGATGATCATATAAGTCCTCAAATAAGATAATTATCATATTAAACCTTTAAGTTACTATTTATCATTTGTAACCCAAAAGTTTGGCTAATTAATGATTAAGACTCTAAAATGTTATAATTCCGTCTGTCACTAAGAATGAGAATATGCTTACAACCCTAAGAAAGTTAATGCGATGAATCCGTTATAACTTGATGATGCTAACAAGTATTAAATAAATCATAATCCATGTAGATTCATTGAAGGAGACGCGACGTTATATCTTCGTGATTCACTCATTCGCTTGCTTTTCTCTCATTTGCTTTAAGGCATGAGATATTCGACCTTTTTAGTAAAGGTTCTTATGATGTTCTTTTCGTTAGCTTTCCTATTTTACTTATTAGGGTTTCCGATGCCATTGCTATGAACCCTTTCCTGATTGTTTGACCTGTTGCTTATCTGAACTTATGTTTTATTGAACCATGCAATATCTGATTTGAACTATATGTTAGGAAGACTTTGATATGCACATTTGTTGAACCTTATTATATTTAAATGTGAAGCTTATGATATGAGTTATCTGATATGTTATCTGTTGAACCTTGTGTTTGATTTGGACCTGTGTCATAATTGAAATTTTGTTTGACCTAAGTTAGTTTGACACCCGAGCCAAATATTAACTAGTCATGGGGGTTCCATGTCCGTGTCAGTGATGCACCATTGACATGACTCTAGGGCAGTAGAGTGAAGTTCTGCCACGTCCCTTATCTATTATTTGTTATGAGCTCAAGTTATATTATATTATCAATATATGTTTGTGGGGCGTATGGATGCATCCTAGATCCGATCCGTTATCCGATATGATTTGTCTAGGTGAATGATGTCGTGTCTGTCTGGCGTCTTCATAAAACTCGGGAGCTAGCTACTCCGACTTATTTTAAGATTGTTTCTATATTGTTATGATGTTTTTGATATGATATGTTCTGGGCTCGTGGTAGTTAACTAAATCTTTATTTGTTATTTCTATGTTAAGTATTTTGATTATGATTTGGTATGTTCAAGTGTTAATAATTATGTGCTCGGCTTATTATATGTTATTATATGTGGTTATGCTTTTGCATGTTTATGTGACTACCGTCTACTATGCTAGGTTATGATTAATATGTTTAAAATGAGTCGCATGCTGTCATCTGATGTCATGTTAGTTATCGTCATGTGAATTCGTTGATCTGTGAGATGAATGTGCTAGTGTGAAAGTGAGTATTCTATAAGTTTAGTATGTATAATTTGTTCAGTTAATTTTGTGAACTTTGCTTATACGATAGTGTTTTATCTGCCTATGTGAATTGCCATGCTTAACTCTGCTGATGTTAGGATTTGATCTGAGAACTGGTTTAGCTTATGATATCTGTTTTGATAATTGCTAATGGTTATGCTATGTTTTGTTTGGTCTATTTAATTATAGTTTGTCTACTATGTTTCTATTTGCTTGTGAGGCGCCATGATTTGACCGCTATTTCATTCTTTGCAATATTGAATTAAGTGTGTTAAGTGAAGGTTAATTAATTTGTTGAATGCCATGTTTATTTTTTTAGAAAGTGTTTCGTTAGTCATTAGACTCTTCGTTTGGCTTATAAGTAACTGTTATTCTTGATATGTTAAGTGTTTGGTTGTTCGATGTGTTTGTGTTTGTGTCATTAATGTGCTATGAGATGTTTAACTTGTTATGTGGTCATTTGGATTTCAGATATTTGTGCTTCCATGAGAATCCTAAAAGATCCCTCATCATCATTTTATTTGCCGATTTTCTTTTCTGCGCGGTATTTTAAGCATTCAAGATGAGCTCTTGGGATAGCCGATCCGGGTTGAGAGTAGAGGCGAGAGCAAGATTTGACCATAGAGATCTTAGAATTATTTTGGTTATTAAGTTATTTATGTTTTCTTTTGAAAATTTCGTAAAGACTTTCGTTTTTGTATAGTACTTAAAGTTCTGATATGAAACTGTATTTGTGATATCTTTACCCTTGTCGGGTTGGGGTGTTACAATTATGGTATCAGAGCTCTAGGTTTTAGGACCCTTAGAGCTGAGGCTATGACCTGTGAGGATTGGGTAGATCTTAGGTTTTCGTCTATTCAGACATCTTTCGATTCCTTTTGACTGTCGTTCAGATTCGACTTCGATATTCTTTTGTCTTCACTGAGTTGGCCCTCCTCTTTTCGCATCAAATTTTGTTACTTTGTTTTCGCTCGTCCGTTTGTCGATCGTTAGATGGAGACTACCCGTGGAGCCGAAGAAGATGGTGCCGACCTGCGTTCTTTGCATCGGGTTCTGTCTTGGAGAGGTTCGTGACGAAGCCACACTGACCGCCGTCTTCTTTGGAGGCATCGGGATCTTCTTTGGAGGAAGCGGGACGGACCAACAAAAGACGCAAAAGACGGAGACAAGATTCAACCGGTGGCTGAGAAGATTCATTTACTTCATATGGTTTGGGCGCGACGTGTGTTACTTTGATTCGTTTGTCACGCGTTTTGAAGCGGTTTGATATCTTACTACGTGATTTTGATCGGCATTACTTTTCTTTGATTCGTTCAGAACTCGATTTGAATCGTGAAGTTTTATCGTTTAGCATTATGGTATATTTCAGTTTTTCTTTTTGGATCGTCAGTAATGAGTCATGAGGAACCGTTTTGTGCATTGGTTGCCTTCTTTTTGTTATGGTATGGTAAGTTGTTTTGATGTCGTATATGCTGTATGTATGTGATTTGGTCTGTTATAGAATGTTACTTGCTATCTGTATGTTATCTGTATATGATATGTTTTGTTCTGATATTAGTTATGTGTTTTCCATGACCCGGACGAGAATATGATGACAATAAGAACTTGTTATGTGATGCAAGTATTATGGCTTTGATCAACGTGATAATACCGAGATCATATAATTTGAACTTATTGAAATTATATGACGTCCGGGAAATGCACGTGGTTGATACGTGAATGGACTTGACTTGTATCTGTTATTTGGCACTCCTCATGTTTGTTTGAAATTTTGTACCTATTCGTGAGATTTCGTCGATATCTGTTACGTGTAAGTTTTGTGCGCGTGGACCGAAATTGTTATGATTTGTGTGAACTATGGATTACTATGTTTGCTCTAAATGTGTACGTCTCCGTGTACCCTTATTGTGGTCCTAGGATTTTTCGTGAAGTGTTTGAGGAACATTAGATCCTTTTAGTTTGATTATCTGCGACTAGTGAGATTGTTAGGATTCATTCTGTCTATGTATATGTTTGTTCTCATCATTAGAGATCCGAATAAGTTAGAGCGTGTTGTTTGATTTTCTGCATCTCATATGTTTTCTGCCATTACTTGATAGGCATATGATTATTTGTTGTAAGTGTTTGATTGTTGCTTTGATTTCTAAAAAGTAGGAGTTTAAATGTTCTGATAAGAATCCGTTTGTTCTAGGATAAGTTTCGCGTTCGCTATGTTCCTTGAAATTCTGAAATCCGCATTTGTTTGTTGTTCTATTCCGTCTTCTCCAATTTCGAGGACGAAATTTTCTTTTTAGAAGGGGAGAGTTGTAAAACCCTAAAAATATAAACGCATAATAAAGACTATTCTACCCTTTAAAATCAAAATTTCGAAATACGAAAAATACACTAACGCTCATTTAACAAAATTTGAAACCTAACTTATTTACTTTATTTTGAAAACCAACGACATTGTATGTCAAAGATAAACGTCACACGTAAACATTTTGGGCCGTTTGTTCTGGGTAGTCCGATTAACCGTTGGGCCTCGTTCTTTCTTTTGTGAGCCGCATAACAACTTAAGCCACTTGGGCCGTGTGTCTTTGTTCTGTTGGGTTAAGCCGAAGCCCACACCAGAACCCTTATACCGATCGACATGTATTATAAATACAAACACATAACATAATTTTGAAACCCTAATTCTTCACAAAAGTCTAAGCACTTTCTTTTGCCTCTCTTTTCTTTTGTTCCGATCGACGGTCATGGCTGCCATTCTTGTCTTTGTGGTGTTTAGTCCGACGCAAGCTAAAGGTACAACTAAGTCTTTCGTCTCCTCCTTTTTGCTTCGGAATTCTGGCCGTGACTTAAGTTTTCCATACGCATGCTTTGTTTTACAATACAACATGTCACACAAAGTAATAAACTATATTATGTAACATCTAGTGATATGGCTGCATGGAAACATGCAAAGTATTAATATATGTGTCAATTAAATGGGTGCAAGGTAACGTGTATAGCATCTGATGTTAAACCTCTCGACCTACATGTTTTTCTATTGGATATGTAAAGGTTAAATGGAATTAAAACACGTATACACTTGGTATTAAATTATGTCGAATAGAACTATAGATCTAGGGTCTCGTTTTGTTAAATGGGAGTACAAAAAAACTGCTCGGTGAGGGGTCTCGACAACAAAAGGGATCACACAAGGAGATTATATAAACTTGTTCTATCATAACTAAATGGTTAATAACGTATATGGTTAAGTGTTTGTGTGTCGAGTAGATTGTGAGTCGGAAAAACAATATGTAAAGACTGTGAGACTTGTTGTGTGAACGTATATATTGAAGCAAGGGAAACGGGTAAGCTTTGGTCTCATTAATATGATATTAAAAGATGGGGAAAACCCTAGAACATAAATTAGAGTCGATTAGGGTTTGAAAGCTAAGTGTGTAATTCGTTATTTCATGTAAAAATAGTAAGTCGTGAGGTCATTAATAACGAATGATTAAGCGTATAACGAGCTAGTATTAAGTATGTTGTAAGCATGCGTGAGTTGTAATTTTATGTAAGAAGTCAAGTGTCATGAATTGAAAGAATTGTATGCATGGTCTCATTTAGGTTGCGTTCGAACAAATGTTACATGTGAGTCGTGGTTAATCATGTAAAGTATAAAGGCTTGTGTAAACCATTTTGAAAGAGAGTTCTAAAATCCGTTCTTGACATTTATAAACCCTATACTTTGGATGATGATCATATAAGTCATCAAATAAGATAATTATCATATTAAACCTTTAAGTTACTATTTATCATTTGTAACCCAAAAGTTTGTCTAATTAATGATTAAGACTCTAAAATGTTATAATTCCGTCCGTCACTAAGAATGAGAATATACTTACAACCCTAAGAAAGTTAATGCGATGAATCCGTTATAACTTGATGATGCTAACAAGTATTAAATAAATCATAATCCATGTAGATTTGATGCGCTCCCAAACAGTCAAGCTAAATCACTCAAGCTCGCCACTTGTGAATGGCGGACCGTAACAAGCTTAAACCGCTCAGAAGCGAACTCAATGAAGATCTGGGAGTATAGTGTTTCCCGGTCGTTATGTCCCGGTGAGCTATGCAATGAATTATCAAGCGTCACGGTGATCGAGAAATTTGAGCGGAAAAGGATTACGATATGATATTATAACTACGTAAAAAGCCAACAAATTAAAAGCGGCTTAAATGCAAATTAAAGGAAATTAAAAGATAAAATCTATTAAATAAACGCTATCACTATATTTAAAATGATGTTTTTGTTTTATGTTTTACAAAGCGAAATTAAAATCTACGTGACGTATAAATTAAAAAGTAAAACTTATACAATATAAATCCTAAAATATGAAAATACATTTTACAACCCTAATGATAAAAGAAAATATTTAGAAAAATAAAATTATTTTTATAACTAATTATCTAATTATTATTAATTAAAAACTATTTTAACTATTAAATATTAACCTAAAATACAAGAAAATATGAAACAAGGCTAGAAAAATAAAATTAAGACTTAGAAAAATCTAAAATATCAAAATAGACTTTTCAAAACTATTTTTGTATTTTTCTGATTATTTTTGTATTTTTTATGAATTAAAAACTATTAAAAACTAATTAAATTACTAAAAATTACAAAATAAACTATAAAAAATCTGGAAAATTACTTTTTTTACTTTTTATATTTATCTAATCCTAATAAAAAGGAAAAATTATTTTTTTGAACCTTTTCTTAATTTTTTGTATTTAAAGCTAATTAAAAAGTGCTAAAAAGTGATTTAAATTAAGAAAATAGCAAACAAGCTTAGAAAATCTGAAAATTTCAGGAAAAGTCTAAAATAATATTAGGAATATAAGAAAATGGAAAAACATGGGGTTGTGTGCAAGATATTGAAGCGATGAGGAAGTGCTTATTGAAATAAGCACTTGAATAAGCAAATGGAATCCAAAGGCTACCAAACCAAAGCAAGCTAAACTATGCTACAATAACTCAAATGCAACTAGAAACAACAAGACGTAGCTCTTGTAATGCAAGATAAAGCAGTTTGGTGTTTTGAGTTTAGAAGCTAAAACACGTGTTTGGGTACCAACTTTGGACACAAGCACAATCTTCAAATTAAGCTCAAAATGAAAATCACCAACTGGAACTTAAAGAAGACCTGGGTGAGACCAAGTGCACCAAAAATCAGACCATGACTAGCTCTTATGAGCCCTGTGCACAAGCTGCAAGAACTGAGAAAACTCGACTTATCTTTGAACATCCGTGAATGAGGCATCTATGTCCTAAAAGAGAAGCTAGTTTGGAGCTTATACAAAAATTGTAAAATTCTGATAAAATGCTGACAAGAAAGGGAACCAGTTGAAGTTTATGAAACAACAAATTTTCTTGAATAAGATTCAGAATTGAGTCCAAGAAAATGTCTCTCGGTTGGCTCAAAACTAGATTTTCTAGATTTTGACTTTTGACATAGTTATGAACATTTGACCAAAGTGAACTTTGAATCCAATTTATTGGTGATGTTGATGTTATGTGATGTAATGAACACAATGCAAGCAAAGTTTAAGACTTTTAAACACAAATTGAGCTTTGCAAATCCAAATCCACAACAGTTTATCGTTGAAACAGATATAGATGCAAGTTTGACTTTTGAACTAGCGGCACCAATTATTGATTGATATGAGTTTATATGGAGCTAACAAACATGAACCAACAAAAGTAAAACTTGAACAATCTTTAGAGAAAGAATAAGCTAAAACCAAACACCCTTTATTAAGCGATTAAGACCCAAACTGATCTAAACTCTAAACTAACCCATGATATCGATCCAAATAAGTTCAAATACTCTAAATACAACTATTTAAAGAGATTAAAATTAGTTATAACCTCAAAGGCAGAATATGCATATGAAACTTTAAAATGACTTACAAGTGGTCCTAAGCCACAATGGCACGAAACAACTCCCAGGAACAACTAACCTAATTAAACCAACCCAACGGAATCTAAATCAACCCATTTCCAACTCCATTTCCAATTTAAGCCCCAGTTGACTTTACATTGACCAAGTACCAAGATGAATGAAACTTGAACTTAGGCTTATACAAAGCTATAAAGCTCATATAAGCTTATTGGAGCGAGAAAATAAAGCTAGTTGAAGCTTTGTATTAGAATTTGAACTGGAAAAATTCAACAAGAATGCATAAATATGAAATTAGATAAAACCTTGAAGTTCTTGATTAAAACTTGATTACACCGCAATTATAACTTGAGTTTAACACTTGGAAACACAAAATTACAGTTTTGGAATTAAACTAATACATTAATGAGAAAAACGACATAAGAAAATTTTAAGCTAACAATCTACTACCCTTCTTGCTTCTCTTTTGCTTCTTTTATAATCCAAAGTCTTTTTCTCTCTCTTCTGAATGTATCCCATCAATCCTTAGCCATTGGATGGCTCAAAATGATCACAACCGTTTAAATGAGATTTTGGCGCCAATTTTGGTATTATCCAATTGGGGGTTGAGTGAAAGGTTAGGGGTACATTAAATGAAGTTTGGATGTTAGTTGGAGGTGGGGGGACATGGTGGAGTGGAATGGAGGAGGGGGGATGGGAGTTGGCTTAGTTGCAGAGAAAGCAGTTGAGATGGTGAGACTTTGGCGCCATGGTGGTTTGACCAGACATTTGACCCAAGGGTTAATAATAAAGGGTGGTCACAATGCAATTTGACAGGGGGTCCAAGGTTAGGCAGGGGGTCCAAAATAGGTTTAAGGTTTAATAATTAGAGGGACTTGTTATGTAATTTCTGAAAAATCAAGGGCCAAGGCTGCCAATTCTGAAAAGTTATTCCAAGGGACCACAAGTGACAACCTTCAAAAGTATAAGGACCAAACTTGCCATTTTGCCATTTTCCAGGGGCCATTTTTGCCAATTTTGAAACTTGAAGGACTAATTTTGTAATTTTCTCAAACTTTTGACATTTTTCACCAAAGGACTAAATTTGACAACTTATGATTTTAAAAGGACCTTTGGTGATTTTTCTTTTGAAATTATGTGCTCGTGGGTATTTTTGACAAATTTTGAAACTTGGGGACTAAAGCGCCAATTTTGCAAACTTGATACGTTTTCATCGATTTTGATATTTTGCATTTAAAACACATAAAACACCGATTTGTGATATTTTGATCATTTTGATGTGTTTTGAGTGTTTTCGGATGATTTTCAGTTTATATTGTACAAAATGATGAGTATTTAGACACTCATCAATCCCCATCTTGAGATATTGCTAGTCCCTAGCAATGATTTGAGAAAACATAATGGATTTTAATCTCTTTACCAAAAGCCATTACTTACGGAGTAGCCAAATGTTTTAGTTCAAGTAAGAACCATGGTACATCGATAACCATGTGATTTTAAGCAAACCACCGACTTTCAACGGATTTGATTTTGTCTTTACCGAAGCCGTACCCTTACGGACTAGCCAACTCTTAGATAAATTATCGAATTATCTTTGGTGAGTGATTACCAATTATGGATTTTCCATCGCTTTTACCACAAGCCATAATCTTGCGGGCTAGCTAACTCTTCACTTTTTAGGATATGGTGAGTTGAGAACCATACAATTTTGGGCAAATTGCAAGCCATATAAACGGATTTGAGAAATCTTTACCAAGAGCCGTTTGCTCTGGATTAGCCAATCCTTTTGTCTTACAGACATGGCGGATCGATAACTAAGTGGTGAGTAAGTGTAGAACACTTACTCAAAAAAAAATTTTGGCCAAAAGCGGGAATTAGGCGGATAATTACATGATAAAATTCGTGAGAATTCCCATACTTAGAAATGAATATTGCCCTCAATATTCAAAGTACAGCGGTTATGCCGAACCAAAGAACGTAAAGGGAAATACTACGCCATTATTTAGAAAGATTTTTTTTTTTTTTTTTTTTTTTTTTTTTGAAACATGTGGGCAACCCCCACACTAGGGTGGTAGAAAGAGGTAAGAAGACGAAATATGGGTGAGAACCCATATGGCATGCTCTTGTTTTTGATTACCGAGTCGCTAGCTTGACTCGACCCAATTCATTTGTTCATGGGAAAGTAGCGTGGAAAACCAATCTCGATCGGACTTTCGTTCACAATGTTGATAAACATATGAACATCGAAAGTTCCACACCGACGAGATACAACCTCGGTATTGTTAATAGTAGAAACTATAAAGGATGATACGGGGTCAAAGATGGTGTCCTCATTCCGAAGAGAAAAGGAAAGAGCAACCACACCATCCGTGAAGAATGGAATAAAGGCGTACATGAGAATGCAAGTCCATTCCTCGTGAGAGAAGCAAATCACCGGTTTGACATCTTTAAGCTTAAACTTGAAGCTTAGATGGTGATTGTCAAGAAGATGTCCGGGAGGAGGGTGGGAAATGGTTCTTCAATCAACGAGACTTTCGGAAAAAGGATGTCTCCTCCGGATCAAAGTAAGTGTTATCAATTCCGTTGGAATTGACTCATCACTAAGTAATGCATCGACTTCATTCCAAAGTTGTCATCTTCCTCATCGGGAGTGAGAGAAGGGATGGAAGAGTCGGGATAAGACTAGAGGATGATGGATCATTTTGAGCAATTCATCAATGGGAAGAATGTCTCCCATTGGATCACAAACATCATCATCCAACTCGGATGAAGCGAAGAGTTTAGTTTCATCCACGAGTTAACAAACTCGATGCGACAAAGCGATTCGGAGGTGGGACAAGTGGTGTGCTCTTAGAGCTAGCAGGTTCCACCACTTCCGATGAAGTCTCGATTCTAGATCATCATCATCATCAAGAACACTCTTGACTTCCCAGTACGACTTTCAAACCATTTGTTTGAACCGGGGTAATTTTCAAAGCTTTGAGCTCAAGACGCTTTTGAAAACTCCTCTTAACGTGAAGTTTGAGAGTGTTGCATTGAATCTTCGGATCTTTGATCAATTGTGGCAACACTCTGTTTGTCTGAGGTTTGGAGTTCGGTTGATATTTAACGTGAGCTCTTCGTTGTCAACCCGTATGGTTAACTCTTGAAGAAACACATCGATCGAGCACGACTGTTCTCAAGAAAGCTCTCCCAAGATGAGGGGAACTCTAGGATCCGCATCGAAGTCTACTACAACAAAGTCGGAGGAAAGTGAAACTTTCCCACTTTCATCATGACATCCTCGGCTATCCCAGTGGACGAGTTACAGTGCGGTCCGCTAGCTCGAGTGTCATACGAGTGGATGAAAGTTTAGGAAGGACGGTTTCTTCCATACCGAGAGTGGCATGAGGTTAATGCTAGCGCCAAGATCGGCAAGGCGGAGCATTGAAACATCCCAAGAAATCACACGGGATTAAAACCGGCCGGGGTCTTCAAGCTTTTCGGGAAGCTTATTAAGAATGGCCACGAGCATTGCTCATTTAGAGGGTTTCGCCATCTCGAGATAACTTATCTTTGTTGCTCGAGTAAGCCTTTAAGTGTGGATGCAAATTTAGGCATTAGAGCGAGAGCATCAACGAAGCTTATATCAAAGTGAAGCTCATTGAAGATTTGGAAAATTTTTCCATTTGCTCTTTGTTTCGTCTTTGAGCTTCTCATCATTCATTCTTGATGGGTAAGGAAGTCGACTAGACTTTTGAGCCGGGATGGAAGTGTTTTCGGCTCGAATTTTCTTGAACATCGGGTTCGGACTTAAAGCTTGGACTACGAAGGTGGGACGTGTCGGTGATGCCGTGGGCTTGAATAATGCACCTTGTCCGTTGTCTCCTTGGTAACTTGACTCATTGCCACGGGAGGAGGGGCATAGGAGTCGTGGGTCCATTGTGCGTCTTACCACTACAGTGGTGACGGCTTTCAACTCGGCATTGGGATTAGGGATAGTATTGCTGGGAGTCCTCCGGAAGATGATGAAGCTTTGTTCATATTCATGTTCATGAAACCGCTCATCATATTCTTTAACTCATTTGTCTGCCGAGACATTGTGGTATCAATCTCCTTTTAAGCTCAACTCATGTTATTGATCCGAGTTTGCATTGAGCGTATGCTTGACTCGGTAATTTTCATGAAGTCATTTGGCATGGGAGCTTGAGGAGGTTGTTGATAACTTTGATGATTAGGAGCTTGATAAGGTTGGTTGAAATTGTTCCGGTTTTGATTGAAATTTTGAGAGTTATTGAAATTTTGTCCTTGATTGAACAAAGCGATTTTGATTGCCATGGTTTTGCAGGAGGAAAACCGGTGGTGTCATACCGCTAGGTGCACGGTAGTGAGGATCGACTGTGGTCGGTATTGATTGTGGTTTACCAAGCCACGGGAGCTTGGTAAAAGGAAGCATCGGTTGCTTGACAATCATAATACGCATGTGGACCACTACAAGTTTCACACACCTTGTTTACGGCTTTGGTGGTTCAGCTTATGAATTTCGCTTTTGATTTCCTTAACATCCTTAATCATACAACGGATAGCATCCGTTAGAGCAATTTATCGGAGTCGCTAACTCAAGAGTTCTTGGATGAAGAAGAAGGAGGGTTAGGAGTATTGACTTTGTTGCGAGAAATAGGAACTTTTGATTTTGCTCGCAAATATCAATCACATCTTTAGGTCTACGATTCAAGATATTGCTACCGCGGCTGCATTCAAGGAATCTTGATCGTTACTGCTCAACCCATTGTAAAAGATATTGACTTGTTGAAGTTCCGTGAATTCATGATGGGGCATTTCCGAGGAGATCTTTGAATCTCTCCCATGCCTCTCCAAAGTTTTCATCGAAATTTTGACGAAATCCGAAATTTCATTTTAAGATTAGTCGTCTTTGATGGAGGAAAGAAATAATTCACAAACTTTTGAACAAGATCCTCCCAAGTTTCGATAGATCGAGGGGTTCTTTTCCGACCAAATCCGGCCGTCCCTCAAGAGAGAATGGAAAAGCATCAACTTGATGACTTTTGTGGAACATCCTTGTAATTGATAGTTGAAGTCAACTTGTTAAACCAACGGATGTGTGCATACGGGTCTTCACGATCAAACCGTGGAATTGATTTGTGACACAAGTTGGATCAAATGTGTCTTCAATTCAAAGTGATCGAGTTGATTACCGGTAAAACGATGGCATCTCCATAACCCTCGGTGGGTGCTTGGAGCATTTCCGCCATAATACGTTAAATCGCCATATTGTTGTTTGAAATAGTACGAATCTCGGGTTCGACTATTTGGGCAAAGACGCTCACGAGAGCGTCTTCTTGGAATTTCGCTAGATCACGCAAAGGACTCAATGATCTAGAAGAGCGAGTGCGCATGCACTAGAGTTAACTCTAAGGAATCTCGAGCTAAGGAGAAAATGGGAATTATGAAAATCTTTCGGATGAGAATGAGAATTATGAAGACGTTTTATAAAAATGGGGTGAGGAGAATCTTTTGGGTTTTACGGTTCAAACGTGGATATCACAACAAAATCAATTAACACAAAATCGAGGCAAAACAACGATGAACTTAACCAATAATCACAATATGAATGGCTTTTGAAAAAGGTACACCAATCACAAGGACACAAAGGTAAGTCTTAAATCTTTGGTTCGGGAACTTATTATGGTCGCACCCCAGTTAGGTAGTGCCTTTCGCCTTGGTTTCGGAGGTAATCTTTAAGTTGTTATTATTAAAGAAAACGCGAATCTTTTGTATTTTTATATTTGATACATATATAGAAACAAAAGAAAAATATTTTGTGTTTTATACGTTTTGGATGTTTTGGGTTTTGGATTTTTATAAGAAAATATGGATATATAGATAGATATGGATGATATGAACAAATGAGTGAGTATTCAAACAACTAATCGCTAGACGAAGACAATTAGCACAACTCCGAATGGTGCCAAAACTTGATGCGCTCCCAAACGGTCAAGCTAAATCACTCAAGCCGCCACTTGTGAATGGCGGACCGTAACAAGCTTAAAGCGCTCAGAACGAACTCAATGAAGATCTGGGAGTATAGTGTTTCCCGGTCGTTATGTCCCAATGAGCTATGCAATGAATTATCAAGCGTAAAGTGATCGAGAAATTTGAGCGGAAAAGGATTACGATATGATATTATAACTACGTAAAAGCCAACAAATTAAAACGGCTTAAATGCAAATTAAAGGAAATTAAAAGATAAAATCTATTAAATAAACGCTATCACTATATTTAAAATGATGTTTTGTTTTATGTTTTACAAAACCGAAATTAAAATCTACGTGACGTATAAATTAAAAAGTAAAACTTATACAATATAAATCCTAAAAATATGAAAATACATTTTACAACCCTAATGATAAAAGAAAATATTTAGAAAAATAAAATTATTTTTATAACTAATTATCTAATTATTATTAATTAAAACTATTTTTAACTATTAAATATTAACCTAAAATACAAGAAAATATGAAACAAGGCTAGAAAAATAAAATTAAGACTTAGAAAAATCTAAAATATCAAAATAGACTTTTCAAAACTATTTTGTATTTTTTCGATTATTTTGTATTTTTATGAATTAAAAACTATTAAAACTAATTAAATTACTAAAATTATAAAATAAACTATAAAAAATCTGGAAAATTACTTTTTTACTTTTATATTTATCTAATCCTAAGAAAAATGAAAAATTATTTTTTGAACCTTTTCTTAATTTTTGTATTTAAAGCTAATTAAAAGTGCTAAAAGTGATTTAAATTAAGAAAAATAGCAAACAAGCTTAGAAAAATCTGAAAATTTCAGGAAAAGTCTAAAATAATATTAGGAATATAAGAAAAATGGAAAAACATGGGGTTGTGTGCAAGATATTGAAACTGATGAGGAAGTGCTTATTGAAATAAGCACTTGAATAAGCAAATGGAATCCAAAGGCTACCAAACCAAAACAGAAGCTAAACTATGCTACAATAACTCAAATGCAACTAGAAACAACAAGACATAGCTACTGTAATGCAAGATAAACAGATTTGGTGTTTTGAGTTTAGAAGCTAAAACACAGGTTTGGGTACCAACTTTGGACACAAGCACAATCTTCAAATTAAGCTCAAAATGAAAATCACCAACTGGAACTTAAAGAAGACCTGGGTGAGACCAAGTGCACCAAAAATCAGACCATGACTAGCTCTTATGAGCCCTGTGCACAAGCTGCAAGAACTGAGAAAACTCACTTATCTTTGAACATCCGTGAGCGGGGCATCATGTCCTAAAGAGAAGCTAGTTTGGAGCTTATACAAAATTGTAAAATTCTGATAAAATGCTGACAAGAAAGGGAACCAGTTGAAGTTTATGAAACAACAAATTTCACTGAATAAGATTCAGAATTGAGTCCAAGAAAAATGTCTCTCAGTTGGCTCAAAACTAGATTTTCTAGATTTTGACTTTTGACATAGTTATGAACATTTGACCAAAGTGAACTTTGAATCCAATTTATTGAGTGATGTTGATGTTATGTGATGTAATGAACACAATGCAAGCAAAGTTTAAGACTTTTAAACACAAATTGAGCTTTTGCAAATCCAATCCACAGGTTTATCGATGAAACGAGATATAGATGCAAGTTTGACTTTTGAACTAGCGAGCACCAATTATTGATTGATATGAGTTTATATGGAGCTAACAAACATGAACCAACAAAAAGTAAACACTGAACAATCTTTAGAGAAAGAATAAGCTAAAAACCAAACACCCCTTTATTAACTGATTAAGACCCAAAACTGATCTAAACTCTAAACTAACCCATGATACTGATCCAAATAAGTTCAAATACTCTAAATACAACTATTTAAAGAGATTAAAATTAGTTATAACCTCAAAGACAGAATATGCATATGAAACTTTAAAAATGACTTACAAGTGGTCCTAAGCCACAATGGCCTGAAACAACTCCCAAGGAACAACTAACCTAATTAAACCAACCCACTGGAATCTAAATCAACCCATTTCCAACTCCATTTCCAATTTAAGCCCCCAGTTGACTTTCTGTTGACCAAGTACCAAGATGAATGAAACTTGAACTTAGGCTTATACAAAGCTATAAGAAGCTCATATAAGCTTATTGGAGCAGAAAATAAAGCTAGTTGAAGCTTTTGTATTAGAATTTGAACTGGAAAAATTCAACAGTAATGCATAAATATGAAATTAGATAAAACCTTGAAGTTACTGATTAAAACTTGATTACACTGCAATTATAACTTGAGTTTAACACTTGGAAACACAAAATTACAGTTTTGGAATTAAACTAATACATTAATGAGAAAAACGACATAAGAAAATTTTAAGCTAACAATCTACTACCCTTCTTGCTTCTCTTTTGCTTCTTTTATAATCCAAAGTCTTTTTCTCTCTCTTCTGAATGTATCCCATCAATCCTTAGCCATTGGATGGCTCAAAATGATCACAACCGTTTAAATGAGATTTTGGCGCCAATTTTGGTATTATCCAATTGGGGGTTGAGTGAAAGGTTAAGGTGCATTAAATGAAGTTTGGATGTTAGTTGGAGGTGGGGGACATGGTGGAGTGGAATGGAGGAGGGGATGGGAGTTGGCTTAGTTGCGAGAGAAAGCGATTGAGATGGTGAGACTTTGGCGCCATGGTGGTTTGACGGACATTTGACCCAAGGGTTAATAATAAAAGGGGTCACAATGCAATTTGTGAGGGGTCCAAGGTTAGGCGGGGGTCCAAAATAGGTTTAAGGTTTAATAATTAGAGGACTTGTTATGTAATTTACGAAAAATCAAGGGCCAAGGCTGCCAATTCTGAAAAGTTATTCCAAGGGACCACAAGTGACAACCTTCAAAAGTATAAGGACCAAACTTGCCATTTTGCCATTTTCCAGGGGCCATTTTTGCCAATTTTGAAACTTGAAGGACTAATTTTGTAATTTTCTCAAACTTTTGACATTTTTCACCAAAGGACTAAATTTGACAACTTATGATTTTAAAAGGACCTTTGGTGATTTTTCTGTTGAAATTATGTGCTCAGGGACTGTTTTTGACAAATTTTGAAACTTGGGGGACTAAAACTGCCAATTTTGCAAACTTGATACATTTTTCATCTGATTTTGATATTTTTGCATTTAAAACACATAAAACACTGATTTGTGATATTTTGATCATTTTGATGTGTTTTGAGTGTTTTAGATGATTTTGCGGTTTATATTGTACAAAATGATGAGTATTTAGACACTCATCAAGATTCATCAAGGAGACGCGACGTTATATCTTCGTGATTCACTCATTCGCTTGCTTTTCTCTCATTTGCTTTAAGGTACGGATATTCGACCTTTTTAGTAAAGGTTCCTTATGATGTTCTTTTCGTTAGCTTTCTATTTTACTTATTAGGGTTTCCGATGCCATTGCTATGAACCCTTTCACGATTGTTTGACTGTTGCTTATCCGAACTTATGTTTTATTGAACCATGCAATATCCGATTTGAACTATATGTTAGGAAGACTTTGATATGCACATTTGTTGAACCTTATTATATTTGAATGTGAACCTTATGATATGAGTTATCGATATGTTATCTGTTGAACCTTGTGTTTGATTTGGACTGTGTCATAATTGAAATTTTGTTTGACCTAAGTTAGTTTGACACAGGCCAAATATTAACTAGTCATGGGGTTCCATGTCCGTGTCGTTGATGCACCATTGACATGACTCTAGGGCGATAGAGTGAAGTTTCGCCACGTCCCTTATCTATTATTTGTTATGAGCTCAAGTTATATTATATTATCAATATATGTTTGTGGGCGATGGATGCATCCTAGATCGATCATTATCCGATATGATTTGTCTAGGTGAATGATGTGGTGTGCAATACGCGTCTTCATAAAACTCGGAGCTAGCTACTCCAACTTATTTTAAGATTGTTTCTATATTGTTATGATGTTTTTGATATGATATGTTCTGGGCTCGTGGTAGTTAACTAAATCTTTATTTGTTATTTCTATGTTAAGTATTTTGATTATGATTCGGTATGTTCAAGTGTTAATAATTATGTGCTCGGCTTATTATACGTTATTATATGTGGTTATGCTTTTGCATGTTTATGTGACTACCGTCTACTATGCTAGGTTATGATTAATATGTTTAAATATGATTCGCATGCTGTCATCTGATGTCATGTTAGTTATCGTCATGTGAATTCGTTGATCTGTGAGATGAATGTGCTAGTGTGAAAGTGAGTATTCTATAAGTTTAATATGTATAATTTGTTTAATTAATTTTGTGAACTTTGCTTATACGATAGTGTTTTATCCGCCTATGTGACCGCCATGCTTAACTCTGCGATGTTAGGATTTGATCGAGAACCGGTTTAGCTTATGATATCGGTTTGATAATTGCTAATGGTTATGCTATGTTTTGTTTGGTCTATTTAATTATAGTTTGTCTACTATGTTTCTATTTGCTTGTGAGGCGCCATGATTTGACCGCTATTTCATTCCGCAATATTGAATTAAGTGTGTTAAGTGAAGGTTAATTAATTTGTTGAATGCCATGTTTATTTTTTTAGAAAGTGTTTCGTTAGTCATTAGACTCTTCGTTTGGCTTATAAGTAACTGTTATTCGGATATGTTAAGTGTTTGGTTGTTACGATGTGTTTGTGTTTGTGTCATTAATGTGCTATGAGATGTTTAACTTGTTATGTGGTTGTTTGGATTTACGTATATTTGTGCTTCCGCGTAATCCTAAAAGATCCCTCATCATCATTTTATTTGGATTTCGTTATTTGTATATTTGTTTTGTTTAGCTTTTGTTTCGTTATATCTGCTCACTGGGCTTTGTAAGCTCACCACATTTTCTTTTCTGCGGCGGTATTTTAAGCATTCAAGATGAGCTCTTGGGATAGCCGATCCGGGTTGAGAGTAGAGGCGAGGCAAGATTTGACCATAGAGATCTTAGAATTATTTTGGTTATTAAGTTATTTATGTTTTCTTTTGAAAATTTCGTAAAGACTTTCGTTTTGTATAGTACTTAAAGTTCTGATATGAAACTGTATTTGTGATATCTTTACCCTTGTCGGGTTGGGGTGTTACATTACTACATGTAAGCTTTACCTTATACAATGTTTTTTTTCTTTAAAATATGTCTTGTTACTTTGATACTCAGTTGAAGTACATACGCCGATTTGTCTTCAGGTCTCAGCCCTGTCCTCTCCGGATGCTTTAATGTTAGCAGTACTTGAATAATTTGTAAAATGCTTATCAGTTCCTATATATAACTACCATTTTCGAGAGAGAAAAATAAAATAAAATAAAATAAAAAAAAAATAAAAAAAAAAAAAAAATAAAAAAATTATCAATAATAAGGCCTATATTCCTTTAATTCTAGCGTATTTGAATTTTCTACCTGGCATTACTTAATCATAGTCCTGACTTTTGCTAGAGTTTCATGAGTGTGCATACGTAGCTCAATCAGTGGAATGTACTAATGATTTAAAACAAGTTACTTGACTGAAAACGGATATAGAGTGTTAACAAGTACCAAATTAGTATGAGTGACTCACAATAAGACAAAATAGAGACTCCTGCCCTCAAACAAGCATATGCCTAAAGCATTACAACTTAATTATGACTGTTAAGGAACTAATGTGCCACCACTTTGGCTATGTTTCTGGAAGCAAGGGCGGAGCTATTAAGGGACCGGGAAGGGTCCCGACCCCCTTAGGCCTAAGCCCGTTAGTGTATTTTTTAGCGATTTCATGTGTATTTCCGGAAAAAACTTTATTTCGGCCCTCCCATTTAATGTATTTCTCCAAAAAAAATTTGTTTCGGCCCTTTCACAGAAATTTTTCAAGCTCCGCCATTGTCTGGAAGTAGAATAATCATGTACCACTAGCCTTTCTATTAAGGTTGGTTACTCATATTAGTGCAATAGTTTTCAAGATAAAATAGTGATTAAAAATAGAAGTTCATAACACCCATAAGTGGCGTGCAAATAGACAGTGAATTAAGAACTCACCAACAAGGGAGGAAATCCAATAAGCATATTGGTTAGTCTCGACGCCACAGATGTTACCGACTCCATGTCCATTTGATATAAAATCCCTTCCTTTCTCTATTGACAGTAGACAAAAGGTGCCTATGAAGTTTAAGAATCCCTTACCTTGGTCTTTATATAATTCTTCTTTTTTATTTGGCCCATCCACCCACATGAATACATTGTAGCACACTACACATATTGAACATGGTTTCACATTTTAGCTGGTAATTTCATATAATGTAATGAGGAAATTGATTGTTTTATGCGTATAATATTCAACTTAAGTTCAAGAAATTTCAAGCAACGAGATTGATCATTAGTTGATTAAGTATACCGGAAGTCTGGAGGTAATTAGGAGGAAGATTACTCGACAGTAGACTTTTCTAGGACGCCTACAAAATTAAGCTGTATATGTAGACAAATGTGGGTTCTTTATAAAACAATTAAAGACTATTTAGGTCAATATAAATTGTTGATTGTCATTGCATCTGTTTTTATTTGTCTTTAACCGACAAAGATTTTATAAAATTGAGATATCAATCAATAGGTACTGCATTACATAGAAGAAAATGCTACATCTTCCTAGTTTATATTTCTACACATACTCCTACTTGTAGGATGATGACACAAGACATAATCAACAGTTTAGACGAAGAGAAACAGTAAGTGAAAAACATGAAGTTATATATCTGTGTGGATAGCAACATTAGAGTAGCAATATGAAGTCCGAACACTCTCCAACGTTCACATTTATTATATATTATAAGTGAAACAAATCTGTTAAATTTATACAAGCGACCACTTTAACCATCTATAGTTTATCGCAACTCCATACACTCTCTAATGTTCACATTTATAAATTAGAATTCCACAATGTAATATACTTGGACCTATGCTAAATGTCCAAACACCCCTCATGTTTATAAGAACTGAAGTTTCAGTTTATCTAAAAGTGGGTGACTAGAAGTGGTAACTTGTGGATATTAAAGTTGACTTTTGGATATTAAAAATTTCAGTAAACACATGTAGACCTGTTCTTCCATTGTTGATTGCATTCATGTCCTCTGTTTCTTAACCCATAGGAAAACCAGTAAGTCATCCATTCCTTGTACACGTTTCTTTTGTTTATTTCCTAGTTTTTTTGGTAATCCTTTTTACATCTATTAGTCATATTTTTGCTGTATGTTTATCATCTAGAAAGAGTATATTATGTGCTAAGATCATGATCATGGTTTCAAAATGATTTGGTGGTGTAAATCAAAATCATGATAAAAAGTATCTTTAAAGAATCAATTTTTGAAATACAAAGTCAGATAAACTTATAGTTATGCTCTTATGGATACTTTTGTAAAGTCAACATGCATGTATTTGTGTAACCAGGAGCTGGTTTTGGGGTAAAAACCGGTTGAATGCACCGTTAAACCTGGAACCCGGAGCTCGACCGGGTAGATTAAAAAACCGGTTTCAAAAACATTGATATATGTGATGCAACTCATGAGACTTTCTATGTTTGGGGGATTAAAGATATCAATAAAAGCTTCGGCAATCATCCATTTAAGAATTTAAACAACGATAGTCCATCTTTATTAGTACTTAATTTATGTATGTACTATACGACATAGTTTAAGTGTATTTTAATTGAGCTAGTAACCAAGTGAATCATTATGTTGTTAATTTATTTAGTTTTCATTCTACATATTGTTACTCTTTATAGAAAGTATCTCTGTGTCAACATTTGCCTGCGCTTAATAATTCTTTCATGTTCAATTGGTTTTGCGTCTACTTATTACATTACTTTTTTGGTACACTATTTTTTGGGCTAATCGTTCACATGGAATTCCAGCTGCTTTCATATCATTGATCATGGCTGGTTCTTCCGTTGCCCATCGATGGAAATATGACGTGTTTGTAAGTTTTAGAGGTGAAGATATCTGTAGAAACTTCATGGATCATCTATTTAATGATTTCAAGCAAAAAGGAATTTTTGCTTTTAGAGATGATAACGAATTGCCAAAAGGAGAAGAGATATCTCCTCATCTCTACAAAGCCATTGAAGAATCGAGGTTTTTGATAGTTATCTTCTCCAAAAATTACGCTTCTTCAACATGGTGTTTGAGGGAACTTGTGAAGATACTTGAGTGCAAGCAGATTGAAGATCCCAAACATGAGGTTCGGATTATCTTTTATGATGCCAAGCCTGATGTGGTGAGGAAACAAAAAGGAGTTATGCACAAGCATTTGCCAAACATGACGTATTAAATAGAACAGAGGTAGATAAATGGAAAGAAGCTTTATCCATGGCAGCTAACTTATCTGGATGGGATCTACAGGACATGACAAATGGGTAAAGTTCTTTTTGTCTGCAATTATCTATATGTTGGTTGCTTTCTCACAAACCGGTTAGTCTCGTACCTCAACTAAAATTTAACTTTCGGTATTTTCATTTTCTTTTTGGGTCTTTATGGCTAAACAGGTATGAGTCCAAGTTCATTCATGGCATCTCCAAAGAAATCCTCAAAAAATTATGTGACGGACCCTTGCATGTTGGTGAATATCTTGTTGGCATAGATATCCACTTCGACAATCTATACTTGTCACGCTTCGTTGGGTCTGATAAGGTTAACATGATTGGAATATGTGGTATAAGCGGAATAGGAAAGACGACCCTTGCCAAAGTTATTTATAACTTGATGTATGTCCACTTTGAGGGAAGTTGCTTTTGTGACGACGTCAGAAAACAGCAAGACCTAACTCAAGTCCAAATGCAAATGATTGGAAAGATCATGAAAACAGAAAATTTTAAAATATCAAGTGTTGCTGAAGGAGCTATGGTAATAAAGCAAAGGATATCATGTAAGCCGGTCCTGCTTGTTTTGGATGATGTGGATGATCATGAGCAGTTAGAAGCACTAGCGGGTTCACCTACATGGTTTTGCCCAGGAAGTTTGATTATTTTCACCGGTAAAGATAAACAGCTGCTAAGATCTCATAGAGTGGATGAAATCCATGACATGGAATTTCTAGATAGGGATAAATCTCTTTAGCTTTTCTATTCCTTCGCCTTTGAGGAAAAAAATCCTTCTACAGGATTCAAAGAAGTTTCTGAGAAAGTTGTGAAATATGTGCAAGGTCACCCTTTGGCCCTCAAAGTTCTGGGTCGTTTTTTATATGGCAAAACTGTAGGTCAGTGGGTTAGTGAACTAGAGAGGCTTAAATTACATCTGAACGAAAAGATACAAAGTGTGCTTCGTTTAAGTTACGATGCGCTAAACCTCCATCAACAAAATATCTTACTTGATATCGCATGTGTATTCATTGGAGAAAACAGTGATTTTGTAACAAGCATACTAGATGGCTGTAACTTTTTTGCAGATACAAACATGAGAGTTCTGGTTGATAAGTCATTAATCACGATCTCTAGCAATATGTCACTTCAAATGCATGACTTGATTCAAGCAATGGCAAAGGCGATTGTTCGTGAAGAATCTAGCACGCATGGGAAGAAAAGAAGATTGTTGATTTCATCTAACATTTGCGATATACCAGGTCAAAATAAGGTAAAAAGTGGCATATAATTCTTTTCTTTTTGTTTAATATAAAAGTATAAACAATTGCATATGTCAGTGTTTCTAATTTAAGTTACATGTTTTTGTTTTTCGAGGTGGCAATAACCGAAGCAGTTGAAGTTCTAGTACTTTCGTTAGAGAAATTTAGTCAAAAGGTTCACATAGATGCTAATGATTTAGCACATATGAAAAAGTTGCGGATCCTGAAAATTCATCAAGAGGAAAAAGTATCTGAGCAGAAACTTGAATTGAAGGGCCACAATGTGATCTTCTCAGGAAATTTGTATTATTTGTCCAATGAGCTAAGCTTGTTTTATTGGCATGGATGCCCTTTCAAGTACTTACCTTCAGATTTCTATCCAGAAAACATTGTGGCCATTGACCTGTCTTATAGCAACATAAAACATTTTTGGACAACACCTAAGGTATTTCCTTGTACACATATGTTTTCCTATTTGATACCTAATGATCCGAGAATTTATCTTCTTGTTTTTTCCTATCGATTTCAGTGCTTTAAAAGGTTGAAAGTAATGAAGCTAAAGTACTGTTGTAACCTAACAACCACCCCTGACTTCTCAGAGATTACAAATCTAGAAGAGCTAAGTCTTGAAGGTTGTGTGAATTTGGTTAGCGTTCATCCCACAATTGGAATGCTCAAGAGGCTTGTTGTGTTAAATCTGAGAGATTGCAAACGGCTTCAGAATTTTCCAAGTAGAGTGGAAATGGATGCTCTTCAAGTTTTGAATCTAACGGGGTGCCTAAAAGTTGACCAACTCCCTGAAGCATTGGGTCGGATCAAAAGCTTAATGGAGCTTCATGTTGACAGAACTGCCATTACAGAACTTCCTTCTTTTGTATCCTCTCTAATAAACCTTGAATCATTGTCATTCGGTGGCCAAGGGAGGATTCAACCTAGATGGTGGACTTCAATCACTGATCCTTTTGGTTTACTAAGTAAACAACAACATCCCCAAAGATCAGTTTCATGTTCATTGGCAGGTTTACATATGTTAAAGTCTCTGAATTTCAGCTACTGCAATTTATTAGAAGTGCCTGAGAGCATTGGAGGCTTATCATGTCTAAAGGAACTACACTTAGAAGGGAACAATTTTACTAGCTTGCCTGGAAGTTTGAGTCAACTTTCTCATCTTGAATTTCTTCATGTTGATGGTTGCAAGAAGCTGGAAGTGTTGCCCGAACTTCCACCTAGCGTATGGAATATTAATGCATCTCACTGCACCTCCTTAAGAGAAATGTCGGGATCATCCAAAGACCCATTCAGGAATAGGGTCAACGTTTTCTGCAATTGTCCAAAGCTATGCAAGAATGTCACCATCGATAGCAAGGGGTCTATATCGAAGACTCAGAGTCTTGACTCATCTATAACTTCTCAAGGCTCTATTCGCCAGCTTTCTGCTTTCCTTGAGTATTTGGGTTTCCAGACTAACAGATGTGAATTCTTACGCTTGCCGGGAAGTGCCTTTGATTGTTTTAATATAGTATATCACGGGAATAGCGTGTCGGAGTGGTTTACAAATAGAAGTACGGAAAATCATGTAAAGGTTGAATTACCATCAGATTGGTGTTATGATAAGTTTAGGGGATTTGGAACTTGTGTTGTTTTCAAGTGCAAAAATCCTCACAAACTTACAGGATACTCTATAAAGAACTTTGATGGAGCTTCTCTGAGTACAGTAGAATACTTTCCATATGTCTCGGAGGAGTTTCTGAAAAATGAGGTGATAGGAACCCATGCTTCATATATGATATGGTTGCATTTTAGGAGGTATAGATGGGGTTGGATGAAAGCAAAGAATTTTCTTACATTTTGTTTCGAAGAAAATAATAAAGATGTTGAGGTGAAGGAGTTTAGTGCAAGACTAATTTGTGATGAAGATATAGAACAAGAAGCAGATTTAAGTATGCTCCAAGGCCTCCCAACTCCAACACAACATGGTGGGATGTTAGAACTAACTGGGGCGAGTGAGCATTTATACTGGTCCTGGTAGTTCAATTGAAAACCTTTATTGTGTTTCTTTAATTTATCCATATGACTTTTGTTTATAATTCTTTTATGTAGTACACTGCACACACAAGGTGTTTATTGAAATCTGTATGAGAAGAAATCATTGACTGTTATGTTAAATTGACTGTCAAGAACGTATTGCAAACATGGGTTCCTTTTCATATCCATTTGTATCTTCAATCTCCTCATTGCTTTTGAGAAATGAAATGTGTTTTTTTCTGCATTTATTTGCAATTTCATATTTGTCAATACAAAATTGAAAACCTCTATTGTGTTTCATATTTGGGGTGAGTGCTCATTTATACTGGTCGTGGTAGTCCAATTGAAAACCTCTATTGTGTTTCTTTAATTTATCCATATGACTTTTGTTTATAATTCTTTTTATGTAGTACACTGCACACACAAGGTGTTTATTGAAATCTGTATGAGAAGAAATCATTGACTGTTATGTTAAATTGACTGTCAAGAACGTATTGCAAACATGGGTTCCTTTTCATATCCATTTGTATCTTCAATCTCCTCATTGCTTTTGAGAAATGAAATGTGTTTTTTTCTGCATTTATTTGCAATTTCATATTTGTCAATACAAAATTGCACCACAGATTCCTCGCTTCTGCAACCTACCAACAGGTAGGCTTCATCTTTGAAAATTTAAGTTAATAATAATGAAAATGATTACTTTTTCTCTAGTAGACACCCATCACTTGTTGCAAATTATAAGTTCATTTTCAAATTGCATGTAATTTAAGAAGTTCTCATTAACTACACTTTTCACCAATCAAATATCATCTCTACTTACTAAAGTCTCTTTTGGTTGGTTATATATGAAATGGACAAGTATTTTAAAAAATTGTCATGTTTGATAGATAGCTAACTGTAAGCCTAATGAAGCGTTTAAAAAGCATTCAGTATCATCCTGATACGAACCGAATCGATAATAGAATAAATAGAAGAAAATAAACAAGATAGATGATTTATGTTAATGGGATAAACCGACCCCCCGATGGTTTATATTAATGAGATAAACCGACCCCCAATTGATTATCAAATCAATAATTCATATCATTCAACATAATAAGAATTACAATCCTAATACCCTATTTATAATTGACTTAACCTAATGCCCTAACTTCCTCACCAAGAAATATAATAAAAGGAAACTAAATAAACTAATTAATTAATAATAATAATAATACTAAACTATAATAACGCAGGATCGTATCAATACTCCCGCCCCAAAAACACCTTGTCCTCAAGGTGTGGATGCAAACATTCTTGATTCCGGGATCCCATGTTCTTCGTTGTAGTTTTTGCTTGTGTATACCATAGTGAAACAAAGACAAAAGGCCATAAAAACTCAATTTTATGTTGATAATAAGTTGCGGTGCAACTTCTCATCATCTGCATAAAAATCTTTTCCATAACAAAATTAGAGCCATATAACCGACCCTAGTTCGATCCTAACTTTGCTCGAGCTTCTTTTAACAAACCGACCAACACAATCCATATTACCCTTTTACGTGATTTCTCCGTTGATTGTTCCCAATACGCTATAATCGGTACAACCAAATTGTAGTCGTCTCACGTGCAACAATCACCATGATTAATGTCCTTACGGTGGTCAGCGATGTCGCTTGCCTAAGTGAATATCGCCTTTTCCATGAACTTCTTTCCACAACAATGGCTCCTAGTCACACGAGTTTTTGGTCATTGCTACCTTCACCATCATGTTCTTACGTCGTGGTGTTTTTGGTTGGGCGGGGTGATGATCGACTTTTCTTAATACTCGATTCTTCATCTCCCTTAACCTTAGTTTTAATAGGAAAGTTCTTTGTTGGATCTCCCAATATCCATGTGAATGTCGGTTTAGTCACCATCATTCTTTGCCCATATGCAACTCTTCAATTCGTTGCAAGCGTGTTCGATTAAATCGACCTTATCATCCCATTCTTCTTCAAACGCGATCCGTGTTCCATTGATTCAAGAAACCAGCGGTATACTTTTCACGACAAACAAGCAGTAATTCCCCACTCCGTGAGCGGTACCTCGATGAGCGGTGACTTGATGAACAATTTTTTTTTTTTTTTTTTTTTTTTTTTTTGAAACCCTAGAATCGAACTTCTCGATACCAATTGATCGAACCGAATCGATAATAGAATAAATAGAAGAAAATAAACAAGATAGATGATTTATGTTAATGGGATAAACCGACCCCGATGGTTTATATTAATGAGATAAACCGACCCCAATTGATTATCAAATCAATAATTCATATCATTCAACATAATAAAATTACAATCCTAATACCCTATTTATAATTGACTTAACCTAATGCCTAACTTCCTCACCAAGAAATATAATAAAGGAAACTAAATAAACTAATTAATTAATAATAATAATAATACTAAACTATAATAACGCAGGATCGTATCACATCCATCATTTGAGATTGCATATCAGTCATCAATAACTCAATAAGCAATTCAATGTAATGTGCAGTCCAAGTACAATGGAACTGAAATTACCAAGGCCTTTGGTGTAGTGGTATGTAAGTTGCCCACCAACCTAGAGGTTGTGGGTTCAAGCCTCGCTGGACGCATTTGTGAAATATATTAATTGTAAGATAGGCGTGGTATAGGTCGTTCTAAAAAAAAAGAAAAAAAAAATGGAATTGAAATTAGATGTATTTTTTTTTTTTGATAGATCGTCAGTCTATTGTGACCATGCATTTTGAAACTTAACAAAAAAAACATTGGTTTACTACAAATATGTATTTACTCGTTGCTTGCTCCATTCATTCTGAATTTCTGATGTTTATCTTCGGCTGATGTTAAGGTAAAAGTTCTTATGGGGGTTATGATCCTAGTTAATTGTTTGTAAAAGATCGAAAGCTATGTGAGTAAATGATCTGATTGAAATAATTGTTTGTTATGATGAGGGGAGCCTAACTTCTTGGTCCTACTTTACTTTTATGATCGTTTTCCAACTACTTTGAGTTCACTTTCCTTGTTATTTTTGATAAACTTTTCCTTTGGTCTAACTTCTGAGCAAGTGTATTCGTTATCTCCAATCCTTCAACCTTTGTTTATTAATGTTGATTGTGAGTATCTTCAGTTATTCAGACCACACCTTGTTATGTCAGAATTTACTACTAATGGCAACTGCTATCTTGTATCTCATCCACGGCACAACATGGTATTCAACAATGTGAGATAGGTCATGTGAGTGTGCTAGACGGTTGATCAGTTTCAGTTAACATGATATTCCGTATAGTAAGTTTGGCCTTTAATTTCTTACTATTTACTAGTCTTGATGTCATTGCATTGATACTTTTTAATCTTGATATATGTCACTGCATTCTCTGGTGTACGTGAATCTATAGACTTCTATACAATTTGCCTAAATGACTCTTTGGGTCAATCATCCAACTCTATATAAAGATTGGTCAGGCAACCAAAATCATGGAGGGTTTTTTTAAACTTTTAAACATTTGATTCTCCATGTTAGCGTATTTCACTAAACTCGCTCCAAGTATTCACTAACTGGCAGAGGCGGAGCCATGTTGGGAGGAGTGGGGGGAATTGCCCCCAACGATGCTCTAGTAGAAAGACAAAACCAGTAGGAAAAAAACTCAGTTTGGTAGAAGATTTTTAGAGTGCCCTCGGCTAAGAAATTTTAGTGCCCTCATCGTTAAGAAGAGACAACAATCTTAGTGCTTAAAGATGTCTTTTTGCCGCTTAGCCATTAGCAATTGTGTTTCGTTATCACCTCTGGCTTTGTCGGTGTGCAGAATAAGCTTCTGCTATTTTTTGAGAGATGAGGAAGACAAAGGTTAAACCAAAATATATATATTCATTATTTGTACTTTGTTGATGACAGCTCATGTTTTATATATATAATTTTATATATATATACGACTATACGAGTATTTTTTTTAATCTATTTTAACTTACTTACAATTTACCCCTTGATTTTTCAATACATGCTTTATTCACTGTGGTTAAGTTTTCAGATTCAATACTACCTTAAGCATTTGTAATGTATTCCTTAAAAAAAAAAAAAAAATAGGTGATTGTACACTCCTAAAAATAATTGGGACACTCATAATTTAAGTGTTTGGACATTTATACCCTCACATTATTTTTAGTTATGTTTATCCTGTAAGGGTATTAATGTCCAAACACTCAAAATTTGAGTGTTCCAATCATTTTTTAAAATGTGCAAATCAGCTCCCTAAAAAAAAGCCTACCTAAGTCAACGCATTTCAAAATAAATTGATCTAAGACACCACCTTAATCAGGTTTCATTCCATAAACATCCTGCTTTTAGCTAGTGTATTATATTGTAGTACACTAAAAATGGCATATTTTAACATGTTATTAACCAGTTAATATCGACCCAACCCGCCCGAATTTTTTAAAAATTACACTGAAAAACGACATATCTCAAACTCATTTGTTGTTAATTGCCCAACGGGTCGGGTTTAGGCGGGTTTTAGTAAACCCGCACGTACCCGTTTATAATATCCAAACCCGAACCGTCCCAATACCCAATGGGTACCAATTATTATTATCCATCGGGTTATCGGTTTTCCGCGGGTTTCGGTTATCCCAATTAAAATCATCGTTGTACAACTCAACCTTAAAAAATCCAAAACACCTAATGTATTCAAAGTTTTAGAAGTTAAAGAAAGCGACTTAAATATTCGTAATGTTTGAAGATTAAAGAGTTAATGTGTCATGTGTGTGAGAATTAAAGTGTCAAGCGTAAGTATTAATTTGTTAGTTTGTAATTACCAAGATATATGCTATTAAAGAGTAGAGTAGAAAAAGAATTGTACAAAGTTAAGAGCTCAAAACTTATTAGAACCTTATATAAATTAGCAAAACAAGCGGGTACAAATTCGGGTATACGGGTGAGGTAAGCAATGGTATTACTAGAACCCGTGCCGAACCCGCACCCGATAAGAAAAGAATATATCTACCGAACCGTATCCAAACCCATGAACCGCTCAACCCGACCCAAGTGGTTCGGGTTTGGTTTCCCATCGGTTTGGTGCTTTTGCCATCCTTACCGTTGATTACGTTTATGGCTCATGCCACTCTTATTGGATCCTTATATCCATCTGCCTAAAACCTTAGATAAAGTTAATCGAAAAATGATCACCTCGCTTAATGCCATTGAACCCAAAACCACTTTCCATATAAAAACTTATTGGTAATGACTTGAAACTACTAGAAAAAGTACCATTAGCAACAATTAATTAACAACAATAAAGAAATCATTGCTATTAGCAAGAAAAATGTTAACAAAGATGCAAAACTTTTAGCAACAAGTAAATTAGTTGGCATTTTTAAAAGTATGGATACATCAATTTTGCTATTATTTTACCAACAATTTTGTGAGTCATATTTTTCAAGTTGACAATATTAGAGTTACATTAATAAAATTTAAACAGCAAATCCAAATAAGTATTAAATACATTTTAGACAACGATTAAAATTTTAAACTACTAATTAAAGCACTTCAAATAAGTATTAAATAATTTAATTTTAGACAAACTATTCAGTTTTCCCACAATGAAGTCAAAACACAAAAAGCGTGAACCACTCACCGCTCAACGTCTCCAGCTCGTCATCGCCGCCACGAAATACCGTCGTCTCTGCCGTCGTCATCAGCAGCTCACCATGTCGCCGCCTCACTCAATCGCTCCATCCCGTTGTACCCACCTTGCTAACCCATATTGTGAACTTGTGATTGCTAGTGTTGCATTGGACACACTAGTCTGTCTCTCGTTTTAGACCTTGCTAACTGATAAATCATTTTCGTACAGATATTTTCCGAAGAAATACAAAGGAATGTATTTCCGGTCGTTCTCCCAACGAGGATGAATGGAGTAAACAACTCGCGTCTCAAATATCGGATTTGAATAAGAAAAGGGCATAAGATGTTATTATCTAAACTACGGGATAAGGAAAGTAAATGGAACATAAAATCTACGGGAATCCTAAAACTAAGGCAAACTACGCAATTCTACACTAAAAGCAAAAGCGAAATCAAGCGAAACGCGAATAAAAAGCAAATACGTCTAATCTAGATCCTAAAAATAACCTAAAACTACTTTTACTCTAAAAATGTAATAAGAAAACTATTTTAGAATTAAAACTAATTTTTAGGATTTTTCTTGATTTATTAAAAATTAAAAACTAATTTAAATCTATTTAAATCTAATTAAAATTATGAAAATTACCAAATAAAAGGAGAAAAATAAGGAAAAATATTTTTTATGCTTTTTATATTTATCTTAAACTATTAAAATTGAAAAATTATTTTTTGGAACTTTTTCTCAATTAAATGCAATTAAAGCTATTTAAAAATGATTAAAAACTAGTTTTAATTAAGAAAAATAGTGAGCAGTAACTAAAAATTATGAAAAATTCAGGAAATTCTAAAATATTAATCGAAGCTATGAAAAATGGAAAAGATGGGCTTATGTGTAATAAGCGGAAGTCGTAGTGTAGCTGTTGGAAATAAGCTACTACTAAAACAAGCTAATAAGCTCTAAAGGACACCAAAGCGATACTTAAGCTAAACTATACCTAAACTACTCTAAAGCAACAGGTTTTAGCTAATTCTAACATCTAAATAAGCATCTACCAAGGATGAGCTAAGCGAAACATAAGCGATAACATGAATCGACCCTACTGTTGAGCTTATCTAACGACTTATCCAACAAGCAAAAGGAAAACCGGTGGAGATCT
Source organism: Chrysanthemum lavandulifolium (assembly GCA_022545495.1). Classification (NCBI taxonomy): domain Eukaryota; kingdom Viridiplantae; phylum Streptophyta; class Magnoliopsida; order Asterales; family Asteraceae; genus Chrysanthemum; species Chrysanthemum lavandulifolium. Next base: position 59,758,894 of record CM040245.1, read on the forward strand.
CAAGTCTACCAGCAGAGAACACAAGTCCAAAGTTACTGACTAAATATGACTAGAAATGAGCAAGTTATGATCAAAACAAAAAAAGCGGCAAAACAAGAAGCAATGAAGTTGATGAGCAGAACAGTGAGCTAGGGACCTACTTAGGAGCTTATCTATGAGCTTATTCAAGGAGCTAAACCCAAAAACAGATAGGTAGTCTTATGAACCACCTGGCTAGCTACAAATGTGCCAATTCTCAGACCCTAATTACTAGAAATAAGAACTACACAGAAGCTGCAAGATTAGCAAAAACCATATCAGATCTTGCAGTTTGACTTTTAATTAGAGACAAGAAGTTTGACTTATATGAGATTCTGAAGCAAAACAAGGATAGAATAAGATGAGAAAAGCGTAATGCAACTATAGCAACCTTGCTAAACTGATTCTAAACCTATTTGAGATGATGACAGAAGCTTGATTACCAACAGTAAGCTTACTAGAACACTTTCAAGCAAAGTTGACTTTTAGCACAATTGACATTAAATCAAACACAGATATGACCTCAATAACATAAAACAAGCTTACATCAACAGATTTAATCCACCACATAAACTTCTAGCACAAATAAATCAGGCAATCCAAACAGTCCTTAAACATGCTTATATGAAACTAAACTTTGCAAACGGATGAAATGAGATTTTAACTGAATCAAAACAAGCAATCTAACATTAAACTTAACCAATAACACGATTAACATCATAAATCAACCAAAACTAGATTAGACTTCAAAGTTTGACTTATTTTGACTTTTATCAAAAACTAGAATTAAGAACAAGTAAAGCGATTTCAACTCACATAAGCTTGGATAAGCTTATGTGAGCTTAAAGTTGAGATGGAAAAGCTTTTGTATTAATGGAAACAAAATATGAAAGCTGGATTTGTGAAGATTAAATTGAAAGTATAAATTGCATTAAGTAAAAGCGGAATTACAATTCAAAGTAGAGATTAACAACTAATTAACTATTAAACTTGACAAGAAAATTAAATGGCAACATTTTTCTAAATACATGAAAAATGGACAGTTGTGACTGTGGAGAAAGAGTCCTTTTATAAGCTGAGCCTTGAGCTTGGGTTGATCTCAGAAGGTCCTAGAACTTTTAATCTTGTCCATTGATCGTTCCTTTGCATCACCACTCTATCCCACAGCCGTTGGATTAGATTGGATGATGTGTTTCGGCCAATCAAGTGCTTTCTTTTGTACAAGCTGGCAATCCAATGCTGACATTCTTCTGACACCTTGGCAGAGCTTCTAGAAAGATTCTAAGTACGAAGTTGAGTGTTTGGATTGGTGGTGAGTTGGTGTACGGGGTGTGTTTGTTTGAGGAAGAAAGCCACTGTTTAAAAGGGCGCGTTTGGATATAAAATTATAACTCAAATAAAGTAGACCGGGTCTTGGTTTGCTTTGACTTGGGTTTGTGGTCGGGTTAAAAGGGTATCGGGTTGGGTTTAATAACCGGGTGAGTGAGGTTTTGGGCTCGTGGGATTGTTGGGCCAAGGAATTTGTGTTATGGATTTGACAATGGATTTTGGACTATGTTTAATACTTGGTTTGATTTAAACATAAAAGGACCAATAGTGTAAAGTGACAAAGACCAAGGATCAAAAGTGAACTTTTGTGAAAGTGTAGGGTGACATTGGGATATTGGGAAAAGTGAGAGGTGAGGGTAATAAGGGTAAATGTGGAAAGTTGAGGGATTATTTGTGTAATTTGGGAAACTTGAAGGGTGAATTGTGAAAATGTGATATTATGCGGGTTTTCGGTGAAATCTCCCAAATCATGTCCCAATTCGTAGTTTGATCTTATAAGCTCCAAAATCTACGAAATAGCATCCCGCATCGGCTCGGCTCTCTCTCTCTCGTGCCGGTTTTCTTGGGTTTGGCTTCTTTTGTGTGTTTTTTAATATCCGTACTGCACATGCATAAACTCAAGAAAACCACAAATATTAGCAATAAGCGGCCTTTCTTGGTTATTTTGGGTCGGTTTGATAGTGAAAAGATATGTGAATAAGCACATATCAAAATACCCAGACGAGACCATTGTCGTGTCCTCACGCAATGCAATCAACTCACGCTTCTAAAACCAAGGATTTCAATCTCTTTCTACTAAACCTATGAAGAAGTAGCAAAGATTCCTCAAAGAGACTAAAACCCTTAATTCTAAAACGCCCGTTTACCTTTTAATTCACATGTATAGATATTACGGTTAAGCACATCGATTATGAATGACGGTTTGTTGAACTTTCATGTCGATCAATAACTCAAACATTTTCAAGCGACACGTTAGGATCACGGGTAAGAAACACAACACGTGTGAAGTGACCATACGGATAGAATACATCGTCACGATTTTTCACAAGTCCCAAACTAAGCGTAAACCGAAATCATTGTTACATATGACTCTAGATGCTAACACTACCCATGGAAGTTACTTGTGTACTTACCTTTCGTTCCCATTTTCCTATTTCCTCTAGATTTTTTTATTTTGTTGAGAAGTGAATTTCTTCAAATTCTCGTTTCGATAAGAGTTATTCGATAAAGATACAAAGCTAAGTCGATAATTAGTTATCCGTCTTCTCTCAAGAACCATTGTCGTAAAATGAGGTCCACATCAAGGAATTTTATTACTAATATTTTGACTTTTCATTTTCATACATCATTTTTTTCATCATTTTTTTTTTTTTTTTTTTTTTTTTTTTTACATTTATACTTTTACTTGTATGAGTGTGAACTACGGAGCTTCACGGGGTAATTCAAGACTATAGGCTTCATGAAATGAGAGTCCCGGTGGCTAGGCTAAGACCTCATACAATCCGGCTAAAGATCCAAGGGTCCGATCTCGACACATGACTCACAACTTTACTTATTACATTTCACATATCACATATTGCTCAATTATTTATTTATTTTGGATCCTTGATGTGTACCCAATTTTCAAAACAAAGATTCTTTTAAGAAGATAAAGAACTAACCATCGCCAAAAACTCGACATCTCTAATTATTTAGACAGATATGGGGTGAAACAATTTTGTGGGAACAAAAAGCCATAAGTACCTTGATGGGCTCTAAAGAGAACCAACTACTCCACGTTTAGCATCTAAACTCATAAGTAACTCTATCATTTCTCGATCTCGCAAATTTAAAATCCCAAATAATGAGATCCAGATGCTTAGCCGATAATTTTAGATTATCTATGGTTAAGGGAACAAGCTAGGGCTCAACACGCCCGGTCAAGTCGAATTCTATTCCTACTCTCACCAGTGAAAGTCAATCAAGGTGTCAAAACATATATTAACTTAGCAAATGTTTCGTCTAATGAAATCAAGTCATGCATATTTAAAATCACTTAGGAAACTTGCAAATTCTTGGCCTTGTGAGCTAGAATTAAGCATTTTATAGCTTCTAATCTAAGAGACTAGCAAAACTTTTCAATCAAAAAGACTAACAAAAGCTTACAAAAATTTTAAATTTTTCACATTTTTGCACAATTTTTTAATTTCTAAGGAAAAACGGGGTTACGAGAGAAACACGACACAAATAAGCAAGTGCGGTCAAATCAAATCGAAGATTACCCTACCCCAGACTAGAACGAAACATTGTCCTCAATGTTTAAAGCAAGGGTATCACGAAAATCTAAAAGCCGTTTATAAAGTATGCTAAAAGATAAACGTTAGTCGATAAGATTAGGATATCGGATTTCCATCAGCAACGATCATGAGACTCGAGTGGAGAAAATGACAAACTTGAGCACGAGAGTCTTCATATCGAACATCCTAAACACAACATCACAAACAACCAAACACGAGAAATCGAAGAGGCGGACCCCTTCGTCACTTATTAGAAAATAGAAAGAAGATAGATGGATAAGCATGGGGTGCCTCCACGAAGCGCTCTTGTTTTTCTTCACCGAGTCGCTAGCCCTGACTCGTCCCAATTCATTTGTCCTTGGGGAAGAAAGTGGTAGAGATACCGGGGTCAGCGGTGTCCTCATTCCCGAAGGAATGAGACTGGGTGGGTTGGGTGGTGGAAAAAGTGTCGGGCTCAAGCACAAATGGTATGTCATGAAAGAATGATCCATCATCCGGCGGTTTAGCGGGCGGACGAAAGAATGATGGATCAGAGAGAGAAATCTCCAAAGAAGATGGGAGCTCATGGAAAGGAGGTGAAAGTGTAATAATGAAGGCATCCAAGAGAGGATCCTTATCACTAACAATGGTTTTAGCATAGAACTCATCAATGAATATCCCGGGTTTAAAGATCTTGTCTTCACATAAAGGCTCAGCGGGATAATGGATGGTGGACTCATCAGAAGAAGGAGAGTCAAGAGAACCATCAAGAACAACCATAACATCCTCAATACCCGGTGGTATTGGGTCATCAAGAGGAAAGTCGATTTCTTCCACATCAGAATCACGTGGCGGTTTATCAAGAATATCGACTTCAACCATCTCAAAATCAATCTCCATAATAACCTCAGTGTCGGATTCAATACTTTCTTCAACATCACATGACGGGAGAGAAAGGTCGGAACACAGAGATGGGACAAGTGGTGTGCTCTGAGAGCTAGCAATATCCACCACTTCCGTTGTGGTCTCTGAATCGGACTCAAAATCTTGGTCAAAAGAGGATTAACCGCAAAAGGTGTAGTCGTCCTTGAATTCAAAGAGTGGATTTGAGAAAATCCGGAAGTAACCTCGGAGATGTCAAGAGAATCACATAAAAGCGAATCACAATCACTATCGGATATATCCTCGGACTCACATGGGATTGGGTCAAGGCTCTCAACACAAGGCGATTCCGTTCCGAATAGTGCTAAGAGGCTCGTCCCCATTATGAGAGAGTCAGCGGGATCAACAATGTTTGAAGAAATAGAATCATCGACCTCTTCCATACGACATCACTTCTCTCATCCGGTGTGAGTGAAGGGAAGAGTCGAAATGCAAGGCTCGAAGCGGGAGGAGTTTCGGTGACAAACTTTCATAATATTCTTTCATTTGGATAGAATCCTCATCATCATCGTCGATGTAAGTCGCGAGCCATCGGGCACGTCTTGCAAGTGCACCGCTCTTCAATTCGTATTTCTTGAGGCATTTTTCAATCTGAAATTGCTCGTTCTTCTTCTTGAGTAATTCTATCATAGATTTTCGTTGCGAGATGCTCGATCTTGACAAGTAATTCACCATCGTTTTCGATGAGGATCTCTATCCATAAATTCTTGAGTGTATTAATACATCTTTGGAAACTATCTTGAGGAATTTGCGGGTATTGTGGTTGAATTTCTTGGTATTGTGGAGGTGGATCATAAGAATAGTCATAATTATCACAAGGAACTTGCTCGTAAACAAGCGGGTTTCGCATTTGACAATCGGAATTAAAGTGTGGACCTCCACAATACTCACAACAATATGATTGTTGTGACGGGTTTGGTGAAGTATATGGATAAGGCTCATAACCAAAGGTCTGATTGTCATATCGAGTTTGGCATTGAAAACCTTGGTGAGGACCTCCACAGTACTCACAAGAGTATGACTCCGTCTCATGGTATGGGGATTGGTTAAGGAAATCAGTCGTATCATTGTAGGGATATTGGTTGTAAACAAACTCGTCTCTCGTATTCACAATGCTACAACCGGGACAATTCCCACCATTTTGAGGTCCCCCACACCATTGACAACCATAAGGGTAAGACGAAGACATCGAGAAGAATTATACGAATGAGAGGGTAAAGAGATAAAGAATTGACGGTTCAGAGGGTGAAGAAGAATATTTTTGGGTTTTTTAAAACAAATTTTGAAAAGGAAAATCTTTTTGGGTTTTTATAAAAGGGATATGTACAAATATCAACAATTCAAATGCACACGACACGAGACGGAATACGAAAACTCGCTACAAGCCCTCCCCGGCAGCGGCGCCATTTTGATAAATCATTTTCGTACAGATATTTTCCGAAGAAATACAAAGGAATGTATTTCCCGGGTCGTTCTCCCAACGAGGGATGAATGGAGTAAACAACTCACGTCTCAAATATCGGGATTTGAATAAGAAAAGGGGCATAAGATGTTATTATCTAAACTACGGGATAAGGAAAGTAAATGGAACATAAAATCTACGGGAATCCTAAAACTAAGGCAAACTACGCAATTCTACACTAAAAGCATAAAAGCGAAATCAAAGCGAAGCGAATAAAAAGCAAATCGTCTAATCTAGATCCTAAAATAACCTAAAACTACTTTTACTCTAAAATGTAATAAGAAAACTATTTTAGAATTAAAACTAATTTTTAGGATTTTTCTTGATTTATTAAAATTAAAACTAATTTAAATCTATTTAAATCTAATTAAAATTATGAAAATTACCAAATAAAAGGAGAAAAATAAGGAAAAATATTTTTTATGCTTTTTATATTTATCTTAAACTATTAAAATTGAAAAATTATTTTTTGGAACTTTTTCTCAATTAAATGCAATTAAAGCTATTTAAAAATGATTAAAAACTAGTTTTAATTAAGAAAAATAGTGAACAGTAACTAAAAATTATGAAAAATTCAGGAAATTCTAAAATATTAATGAAGCTATGAAAATGGAAAAGATGGGCTTATGTGTAATAAGCTGAAGTCAGTAGTGTAGCTGTTGGAAATAAGCTACTAAAAACAAGCTAATAAGCTCTAAAGGACACCAAAGCGATACTTAAGCTAAACTATACCTAAACTACTCTAAAGCAACAGGTTTTAGCTAATTCTAACATCTAAATAAGCATCTACCAAGGATGAGCTAAGCGAAACATAAGCGATAACATGAATCGACCCTACTTGTTGAGCTTATCTAACGACTTATCCAACAAGCAAAAGGAAAACCGGTGGAGATCTCAAGTCTACCAGCAGAGAACACAAGTCCAAAGTTACACTAAATATGACTAGAAATGAGCAAGTTATGATCAAAACAAAAAGCGGCAAAACAAGAGCAAGAAGTTGATGAGCGAGCGGTGAGCTAGGGACCTACTTAGGAGCTTATCTATGAGCTTATTCAAGGAGCTAAACCCAAAAGCAGATAGGTAGTCTTATGAACCACGGCTAGCTACAAATGTGCCAATTCTCGGACCCTAATTACTAGAAATAAGAACTACATGAAGTCGCAAGATTAGCAAAACCATATCGATCTTGCGGTTTGACTTTTAATTACGACAAGAAGTTTGACTTATATGAGATTCGAAGCAAAACAAGGATAGAATAAGATGAGAAAAGCGTAATGCAACTATAGCAACCTTGCTAAACTGATTCTAAACCTATTTGAGATGATGACAGAAGCTTGATTACCAACAAGAAGCTTACTAGAACACTTTCAAGCAAAGTTGACTTTTAGCACAATTGACATTAAATCAAACACGAGATATGACCTCAATAACATAAAACAAGCTTACATCAATGATTTAATCCACCACATAAACTTCTAGCACAAATAAATCGAGCAATCCAAACAGGTCCTTAAACATGCTTATATGAAACTAAACTTTGCAAGCGGATGAAATGAGATTTTAAGCGAATCAAAACAAGCAATCTAACATTAAACTTAACCAATAACACAGATTAACATCATAAATCAACCAAAACTAGATTAGACTTCAAAGTTTGACTTATTTTGACTTTTATCAAAAACTAGAATTAAGAACAAGTAAGAAGCGATTTCAACTCACATAAGCTTGGATAAGCTTATGAGCTTAAAGTTGAGATGGAAAAGCTTTTGTATTAATGGAAACAAAATATGAAAACTGGATTTGACAGAAGATTAAATTGAAAGTATAAATTGCATTAAGTAAAACTGGAATTACAATTCAAAGTAGAGATTAACAACTAATTAACTATTAAACTTGACAAGAAAATTAAATGGCAACATTTTTCTAAATACATGAAAAATGGACAGTTGTGACTGTGGAGAAAGAGTCCTTTTATAAGCTGAGCCTTGAGCTTGGGTTGATCTCAGAAGGTCCTAGAACTTTTAATCTTGTCCATTGATCGTTCCTTTGCATCACCACTCTATCCCACGTACCGTTGGATTAGATTGGATGATGTGTTCGCCAATCAAGTGCTTTCTTTTGTACAATTTGGCAATCCAATGCGACATTCTTCCGACACCTTGGCGAGCTTCTAGAAAGATTCTAAGTCACGAAGTTGAGTGTTTGGATTGGTGGTGAGTTGGTGTACGGGTGTGTTTGTTTGAGGAAGAAAGCCACCGTTTAAAAGGGCGTTTGGATATAAAATTATAACTCAAATAAAGTAGACCGGGTCTTGGTTTGCTTTGACTTGGGTTTGTGGTCGGGTTAAAAGGGTATACGGGTTGGGTTTAATAACCGGGTGAGTGAGGTTTTGGGCTCGTGGGATTGTTGGGCCAAGGAATTTGTGTTATGGATTTGACAATGGATTTTGGACTATGTTTAATACTTGGTTTTGATTTAAACATAAAAGGACCAATAGTGTAAAGTGACAAAGACCAAGGATCAAAAGTGAACTTTTGTGAAAGTGTAGGGTGACATTGGGATATTGGGAAAAGTGAGAGGTGAGGGTAATAAGGGTAAATGTGGAAAGTTGAGGATTATTTGTGTAATTTGGGAAACTTGAAGGGTGAATTGTGAAAATGTGATATTATGACGGGTTTTCGGTGAAATCTCCCAAATCATGTCCCGAATTCGTAGTTTGATCTTATAAGCTCCAAAATCTCGAAATAGCATCCCGGCTCGGCTCTCTCTCTCTCGTGCCGGCTTCGGCTCCTCTTCTCTCTCGTTCCGGTTTTCTTGGTTTTGGCTTCATTTTGAGGATTTTGTGTGTTTTTTAATATCCGTACTGTACATGCATAAACTCAAGAAAACCACAAATATTAGCAATAAACGGCCTTTCTTGGTTATTTTGGGTCGGTTTGATAGTGAAAAGATCTTCTATAAAAGCTTTCGGTGAAGTGAATAAGCACATATCGCGGCATGCCCCGAATTTGTAACCAAAGAAGATTGGGAATTGGGATGGGATTCTTGCATCATGGATGACAGACAAATGGAAGAAACGTTCTGCTGCTGGTGTTGCAAACAGAAAAGTAGTTCCAGGGGATGAAGCAGGATCATATGTTAGACACACTTGAGGGTGTCTCAGTTTTGAAATACACCGTACACGCTGGGTACGTAAAAATTTTATACATTTGAATAAAATGGTTGAATTTCTTAATGTGTGCTGATTTATAGTGATGATTAAATTACACAGCTTTAAGCCAATTTTGTTTCTGAAAATTATTGATTGATAGAGTTGTTAATTTACTCCGAGCTTTTACTTATTTTACTTTTTACTTTATTTAGTTCTATTTTGAAATATTATTTTCCTATGGTTCAATCAGGAGCGTCCAGTTAAGCATCAAAGATAGGGTCTGTTCATGTTCGTACTGTCATTAATATAGTTAAGTATCAATCAGGCTCTTAGCTTGATGCTTGATGCTTGGGCAACTAACGGGGTTCGTCTTAGGCTCTTAGCTTGTTAAGTTTGAGAGATAACTCAGGGTTTTTACATAGTAAGATCGATATATGTATTCATCAGGTCTTGTATAGTGTTACTAATCTAGACTCAAGTTTCCTTTAATTGTTGTTAGAAAAGGTAAAAGGTATACTATAAGGTTTAGCTTTCTTGAATAACTTAGATTTGAGCTCCAACTCTCAAACTTAGAAAGTTCAAATTGACCAGAGTATTATTTGAGTACTCAGAGGTTTATTTAGAACCTCATCTCTGTTTTGTCATGGCAAAAGGATGATTTAGACGGTTGAATAACAGCCAAACACTGGTTATAATATTTGTGCGAGTCAATTATTGTAAGTCTAATGAGACCCGGTGAGCCCTACTTAAAGATAAGGTCAGCTTTGATTCCGTCTAGGTTCATATTTTCTTATACCAAAACCTTGTTTTACAGGGAGCACTACTTGGTGAAACTATATTTCATTTGGTTTTTTTGGATTTAACTGAGGTTTCATTTCTCTATTAATGACTTATGATCTTAATAATTTTATGTTTATCTGTTTATTTTATGTTATTTTGTGCAGGAGACTGAATTGGGTACTGAGCTAACAAAATTAGAGTTTTTTGAAAAGTTGCATAAAAAGGACAAAGGTAAAGGTTACTGGTGCGATCTCAGGGCGAAAATGGCAGCAACTAAGTATCGTGAGATTGTCAAGAAAAAGAACAATGTTGATGATTTAGTTGATATTCCATTTGATGGTGAAGCATGGGCAGAGGCCACTAGTTTTACCAAGAACAACAATGGGTATGGATTTGGGCTTACAAAACAAGCAGACCGTGTATATAAGAAGGCAAAAAGATCAGTTGCTAAAAGATCTCCCACATACACTTCAAGAATGGCTGATGAGGCTTGGATTGAATCAGAAGTTAATAGCAGACTAGAAATCTGAATGAAAGCATTTGAGGTTGACATGCAGCAGCGAGTTCAAGAACAAGTGCAGGAACAAGTTAATAAATTCTTCTTCGAGATGCAAAATCGAGTTCCTACATTCTAGTGATTCATTAGTCTTTAGCAAACTATATTCCTCCATTCTGGTGATCCATTTAGTGTCTAGCAAACCTTCAGTCTACAATGACCAAATTTTTTGGTACTTTTAGTTCTTACAATCGCAACTAGTTGGATATTTGATCGTTAATTGTGGCGAATCATATGATGGTTTACTTTGTAGAGATTTTATCAACAATATTTGGATTTCAATAAAGTTACATTTGGTATAACTTTTTCTTGTGGTTTTATATATTTACAGAAGTGCTCATTCAAGGTTCTATCTATAGAATTTGGGCCAAAAGCAGGTTGTTGACTAATAATGTAATTAGCAAGTGATATATCTTTGATGCTAATTATTTAGAAATGGCAACAATTGACTTAAAAATGTGTTGCTAATTTAACAACGACTAAGCATGCTCGTTGCATTTTTAAATTAGCAATGATTTTAAATGTTCTTGCTAATTTAGCAACCAATAAGCAATTTCGTTGCTTTTATAAATTAGCATAGATTGAATTAGCATCAATTGGTGTTAGTTGCTACTTTTGTTGCAAAATACGTTTAGCAACCATTTTTTCATATGTTGCAACAAATTTAAGTTGTTGCTAATGGCACTTTTTCTTCTGTATACATATGGTTATTTAATTATTGTAATATACATCTTATAAACTCTATACTATATTGAAACCGTGAGCTAGTCATCATGAATATACAAAGTTGTCAAATACCAAAGAGATGGATCACCACTAGAAAAAATGCCATTAGCAATAATTATTTTAACGAGAAATCGTTGCTAATATGCATTTAGCATCTAATTTTAGCAACGAAATTGTTAACAAAGTTGCAATTTTTTTAGCAACAAAAAAATAGTTGGTATTTCTACAAATGACCATAAATATTTGTTGCTAATTTAGCATCCACTAAGCAATTTCGTTGCATTCTCAAATTAGTATAAGCCAAATTAGCACCAATTGGTGTTAGTTGCTAATTCGACCGGTGCTAGTTTTAGAATGCAACGAAATTGCTTAGTCGTTGCTAAATTAGCAAAAAATATTTATGGTCATTTGTAGAAATACCAACTATTTTTTTTTGTTGCTAAAATAATTGCAACGTTGTTAACAATTTCGTTGCTAAAATTAGATGCTAAATGTATAATTTAGCAACGATTTCTTGTTAAAATAATTATTGCTAATAGCATTTTTTCTAGTAGTGGATGATAATGTAATAACGGTAGATACATATGGAATTGACTGTTCAACCATATGATCATCAAAACGATAATTAATGAATATCACATGGGATACTATTGGTCACTGATTAGCTTTAATAAAGATGATAATTAATGATTTTCAAACGAAAGAATGGAGATGTATCCAGATAGACATCAAAAGTTATTGTTTGCATGTATAGTGTACATAATTATAAATATGTAGATACAGAGAACATATGCGCAAAGGTATAATTTCCTCCCTAGGCTAAATTATCACAGACAAGAGGTTATCATAGGAAAAGATTAACTAGTTAGAACTCCAAGATACAAGACTTCTACCCATTGTAATGACTTGAATGGTTTGATGTAGAAGTGATGTGGAAATGTAGCTAGATGGTTGGTGCATAAAATGGTGATTAAAGTCTGTGCTGGCATGGTTTGATTAATATGCACAATGGTCTTTTGAGCATTTCATCTGAGAAGATTTGGAAAATGCTCTGCTTGGTATTTCTGGGACAAGTATATTCAGTCACACTACTACAAAAAAGGCCATAGAGCCCGGTTTAAAATGGTCATAGTGCCCGGTTTTTCATGAGGGCACAAAAGGGGGGGGGACTCTATGAGGAAGTGGCATAGAGCCCGGTTTTAAAAACGGGCTTTATAGTTTGTAATAGAGCCCGGTTGGGAACCCTGCTCTATGTGATTAAAAAATACCATTTTTAAGTATCATAGAGCCCTGTTTTCTGCTTACAAACATGGCTTAATGACTTTTATTTTTTTTTTTCTTTTTAGCTTTTTTTTTAATACCACCTGTTTATATTATATTTCCTCCAGGTATACAAAACCACAACATAATCAGAAACAAGCACAACCAGCAACAATATTATAACAAAACCATAACCATGAAGGTCACCAAAAGCAATGGATTTAAGATCCAAGATCAGTTACAGGTCCAAGCTAGATCAGTTTCTTACCACTAAATTACAGGTCCTATGTCTTCCAAACATACTAAATAACAATAATTAAACATCACAACAACAGTTTCATAATCAATTGTTGTGTTGTTGGGCGAAGGGAAAGGAGATACACAAAAAGACATGACGACATTCCAACCTTTCCTAAACACTAACATGATTGATGATCAGATGCCACACACCGAAATGCACGAGCTGACAATGTCGTCCAACTCCTTCGTAGTAAACGGCTTCTTGTCATTCCAAGGCATCTATAGAAAAATAACATCCATAGACCATAAGCTCTAAGTAAGATAAAACAAAATAAAATTTAGTGCGATAAAACAATAAGTTTCATATTGTCATATTTAAACCACCAAGGACTAACCGACTTGTGCCTATTTCCATGTCAATGCACATGTTTGAAAAATGTTTTACGTGAGGGGCAATGTACACAAATAGCTCTAACGACTTAGACTTAAATGCATGGTTTGTGTCTACACCACGTTCTTCCTTTATTTTTCCAGAAACGGTGATGCAAAAGCGCTACCATTTCTAAAACATGCTATCATATGGGTATTGTTGTGTTTGGTCGGTGTTTCAAGATAGCAGATCTCGGCTTGGCGCTCCTCTAGCAAAAATACCCTCTGGTCGCATCTAAACTACCAAGGACTAACCGCACTAGTGCCTATTTCCATAGTTACCGGCGAGATCTCTTGATGTATATATTTATTATCGACTATATGAACCGACCAAGACATCTAAACCACCAAGTTACCTAGCGATCTCTTGATGTATATATTTATTATCGGACTATATGACACCTTTCTTAGTGCCTATTTCCATAGTTACCTAGCGGATCTCTTGATGTATATATTTATTATCGACTATATGGAAATAGGCACCATCGGCCTAATGTCTAACGATCAATAACTAATCACACTATATGAACCACCAACTCACAAGACCAATTTTCCTCAAGAACATGTAAAAGTATATATACCACATACTGAGACTCAATTTCCAACTTTCGAACAAAATTTTTAGAGAAAACAATGCACTCAACTATAAGAAGTTTTAAAAGTTACTTACCATCTTGGGAAATGAGTGTTGTTGATGGGTTACAATGATGCATCCACTTCATAACATAGTAGCCATGACCGCTAATACTGAGTTTGTTGGTTGCACTAAAAAAACAGTAGCCAATTTATAAGCATTATACAAAAGAAATTAAAAAAATAATAATATACATGTAAAGAACGAGACGATTTACCTCAACGAGATTCCATTTCATATTACCAAACGCATACGAAAGAAATTAAAGAATGGTAGAGTTGTGTTAACCTTTATAAATATAAATGTGAATTATACATTAACGCAAAAGTTCTTTACGCACAACATTGGTGAATTCGGCTATCCTCGTTCTTTCCTTCCATATCGAATCCAAATGAACCCAATGTTTTGTTGAGGTACAAGTATGAAAAGACTCGGTGTTCATCGATAATATGTGACCTTTAGTATAAATAATTTACATAAAGTCATAAAGCAATGAAATATAGTGTTGCATATCGCACCTTTCAACGTATGGTGCAAGAAAAACAACTTATCTTGGCTTGGGTCCATCGCTTTCAATAAGTAGTCTTTAACAAGCAGACCTTTCCTAAACACTAACATGATTGATGATCAGATGCCACACACCGAAATGCACGAGCTGACAATGTCGTCCAACTCCTTCGTAGTAAACGGCTTCTTGTCATTCCAAGGCATCTATAGAAAAAATAACATCCATAGACCATAAGCTCTAAGTAAGATAAAACAAAATAAAATTTAGTGCAGTATAAAACAATAAGTTTCATATTGTCATATTTAAACCACCAAGGACTAACCGCACTTGTGCCTATTTCCATGTCAATGCACATGTTTGAAAATGTTTTTCGTGAGGGCAATGTACACAAATAGCTCTAATGACTTAGACTTAAATGCATGGTTTGTGTCTACAATTAGCAGTTCTTCCTTTATTTTTCCAGAAAGCGGTGATGCAAAAAGCGCTACCATTTCTAAAACATGCTATCATATGGGTATTGTTGTGTTTGGTCAATGTTTCAAGATAGCAGATCTCGGCTTCGGCTGCTCCTCTAGCAAAATACCCTCACGGTCGCATCTAAACTACCAAGGACTAACCGCACTAGTGCCTATTTCCATAGTTACTGGCGGATCTCTTGATGTATATATTTATTATCGGACTATATGAACCAGCCAAGACATCTAAACCACCAAGTTACCTAGCGTATCTCTTGATGTATATATTTATTATCGGACTATATGACCCGCTTAGTGCCTATTTCCATAGTTACCTAGCGGATCTCTTGATGTATATATTTATTATCGACTATATGGAAATAGGCACTCATCGCCTAATGTCTAACGATCAATAACTAATCACACTATATGAACCAGCCAACTCACAAGACCAATTTTCCTCAAGAACATGTAAAAGTATATATACCCACATACGAGACTCAATTTCCAACTTTTGAACAAAATTTTAGAGAAAAACAATGCACTCACTATAAAACAGTTTAAAAGTTACTTACCATCTTGGGAAATGAGTGTTGTTGATGGTTACTAATGATGCATCCACTTCATAACATAGTAGCCGTGACCGCCAATACCGAGTTTGTTGGTTGCACTAAAAACAAGAGCCAATTTATAAGCATTATACAAAAGAAATTAAAAAATAATAATATACATGTAAAGAACGAGACGATTTACCTCAACGAGATTCCATTTCATATTACCAAAGCATACGAAAGAAATTAAAGAATGGTAGAGTTGTGTTAACCTTTATAAATATAAATGTGAATTATACATTAACGCAAAAGTTCTTACGCACAACATTGGTGAATTCAAGCTATCCTCGTTCTTTCCTTCCATATCGAATCCAAATGAACCCAATGTTTTGTTGAGGTACAAGTATGAAAAGACTCAGTGTTCATCGATAATATGTGACCTTTAGTATAAATAATTTACATAAAGTCATAAAGCAATGAAATATAGTGTTGCATATCGCACCTTTCAACGTATGGTGCAAGAAAAAACAACTTATCTTGGCTTGGGTCCATCGCTTTCAATAAGTAGTCTTTAACAAGCGCACTGGTCAAACATACATACTGAGTCTTGAATTGCATATGGGTTCGGGAAACCACATTTGTTAGATTGCGTTTTCTTCCGCAAAATTCTATGTATGGACCTAGAAACATGACAATATATAAAATGTAAAATGACAAAATATTCCAACTCATCAAATAAGATAAGGTAAACGCATATGTACTTACGTTGCAAACAAAGTTATAATGGAAGGGTTAAGCCATCCATTCGTGAAAAGCATCATAAGATCACGGCGAAACTATAATTTGTAAGGACTCGATTGTCCAAAGACACGAGGCTCGACATTAACATGCATAGAACGAGTAGGATCGGGTTGCGCATCAAGCGTTCATAGGCACGAACACATGCTCTTTTCTCGTCGACCACGATAGTCATTTCATTTTCTTAATTAGCTCTTCTTTTTCCTTGCTAGCACGCACAATGCAAGTACATTAGTATTGGTATCTACCTCATTGATAATCCAAACTCAAGTTAACTAGTCTCAATTAATTACAGGTGCAACTATTCATTTGATCGGTCAAGAAGATTTTTAAGAAAAAACAAGTTGTGGTTCAGTTCTAACACAGAGTAAAGGTCACTTAAATATGCATGACTAGATGTTTTGGAAAAAACAATCGACCTACATGAATGGACTAGCTTTCCACTGTGGATGAACCTTGTTCATATATGAAAATATTTGGTTTTCATTATTACTTACAGAAAATATTGCCTATCATATACTAAACAAGTGTACAGCGTACCGAATTGAGTGGGCGTGCACCCTTGGTCGCACTCTTGGTTGCCGTAGCTGCTGCTATATGGTTGGATGGTCCTTGTCTAGACAAAGTTGGTGATGTTTGTTTTCGGGTGGAAGATTCTTTATTTGTTGCTGAAATTTGCTTGGTTGCAGTTTGGTTGGAGGTATTTGCTGCCATAATTTGCTTGGTTCCAGTTTGGGTGGAGATACTTGCTGCCACAATTTCCTTGTTTCCTGTTTGGTTGGAGGCCTAATAACAAAGTATAATTAGTATATTGACTAAATGTTACTACAATATTATAAGTGAATCATATGTAGATTAGTTTACCTTAGTGAGTTCAATATACTTCTTTGGCCATTGAATAAAACTAAGCACGGTTTGTCCTAATCTACTAAACTCGTCGGTTGTGACCGGAAGAATGTAGTCCTTGTAATCAGCTTCGACGTTGTCTACATGCACCTTCGCATGCCCTTGTAGCACTGACTTTCCATGTACTTGCTTAGCCGGATACACCATCCCTATAGCACAAAGAATCTTCTTGATCCCGTAGGGGAGAAACAATTGGCATTTGCTAGCCTCCTACAAAACATATATTATTATATGATACACTTATAATGAAAAAATATTAACAACAATCGAGTACATGCATAATTATTCAAAATTCTATTAATTTACGATAAATTGATAGATTCCAAGACTTCAGGCAGAAATCTTCTAACTTGATATCAAATGTCATCATGTATAAACTTGGGATGGTGCATTACTCCCATATACTATTACAGAGAAATTTGGAGCATTATCAGTGAAATATCAAATTTTTATGAGAACTGACTAAATGACTTCATTATAAGACTTATAAGGCACACAAAAAATGCAACACTTTATAGTGAATTCTGAATACTAAGGATCTAATAACCAATTGCAAAAAGGGCTAAAAATAGCAAGTGGAAGTGATTCGATGCTAGAAGATCACTATAAAGATGAACTTCAAACACATCGATTCATCACTTATCGCTAAAAATAGCAAGTGGAAGTGATTACGATGCTAGAAGATCACTATAATAACAATACTAAATTTATCGCCATCGAAACTTCAAGTCGTAATAATCATACAACACATCGATTCATTAAGAAAAAACTTCCAAACATCTCCTCAAACAACGATTATGTCATACAATAACACGATGCACATCTTTTATTAAGGTTTACTTTCATCATTTTCAAAATCGACATTTATTATATATTTATTAACTGATCACCATTTAAACTTAAAAACTACATAGACATAGCAACTGCTAAAAACTGTTTAGAGTAGTGAATAGAGTAACTACATGTACCTGTATATTGTCCAATACATCAAAGTTTGACGCCGAGTCACAACTACTTTTCCTCATTAGCGGGCTCTCGGGGTTTTCATTCGCTTGCTTGGCCTTCATCTCGCTTATTGCTCTTGCAAGATCCTTATCAAATTCAACTTTCATTTACGCGTGCTTCCTTTATTTTTTCGTTCACAATCATTGTTACCTCTTGCCTTTCACGATACCTTCTCTTCTTTGCAACATATCCTCAATACCTTTTTAACCCCACGAGATGTCCTACCCCTAGTACGACCACCATGCTCCGGTCCTACCACCATAATCAATGGATCTACACCATCTTCAACTTCTGAAATGTTTAATAATTCTGTATGTGCCTCAATCTGTATTTTTATGCAAGATATAATACTCAGAAACAATTAACACGTAACAACTATTAAGAATAAAGTTTGAATCTAGCAATGTCTTACCAATTTGTCCATAATAACTTGCATTTCGTGCTAACATCAATCCTTTTACTTTGTCGTGTACTCTCCTTGCCAAACAATAATGTCTCCCGACGGTCGGCTATCTTATGGACATCCGTGCAAAGATCTTGAAGCTCTTTCTTTTCCCATTTATCTATGTTTCCACGATATCCTTTTGGGCCCACCCGTGGAGGATTTTTCTTGAGTTTGGCCCATTCCTCCCTTTTCATGTTTCGCCTTGACGCATCGAATAATAGAGAATTAGAAATATTCGACATTATACACTATATAAAATACATTATAAAGTAGGACATACCATTTTTTCAGGGGTACTTTCCAGCTTCACAAACTCTTTCCACGTCTCGGGTTCAATAAACGTCCACTTATTACAAGGACTTCTTTTCTGATACATGTAATCTGTACGAAGATCCTTTTTGAAACTTTTCCAAGAATGGTTGCACTGTTTGAGCACTTGTGATTTGAAGTCGTCATTCTTAAGCCTACAATGCTCCTGTTTAATGTAAAAAACTAAGCTTATAAGATGTAAATAACATAGTAATTAAGTGACATTCTAACTTAATCAAGACAATGTCAGACTTGCAAATGCTTCCAATATGGCAAATCAAAAAATATAGACTTTTTTTTCCATATGTTGGTTGGAGCGGTTCTCTTCGCTTTCCAAACACATTGTTTACTTTTGAACTCGGGATAGTCTGACTTCTCCATCCAATGGTTGTCGTAATACTCTGGCTCGGTACGCCATCAAACAACTTTGTTCGCTTTACGGTATGGGTGATTCTTTCGAAGCGATCTTGATGTCCCATATATACCATCTTCTTACAATTTGGCAACCACCTTGAGTGGGTATCATCTTCGCAAACAGGACACGCCTTATATCCTTTTGTACCGTATCCAGACAAGTTGCCGTATGCACGAAAATCACTTATGGTACAAAAAATCATGGCCCGCAATTGAAAAGTTTCCTTCATGTACGCATCATACACTTCAACGCCTGTACCCCACAATTCTTTCATGTCGTCAATTAACGGTTCCAAATATACATCGATGTCGTTTCCTGGTTGTTTTGGACCTTGAATTAACAATGACATCATGATGTACTTTCGCTTCATGCATAACCAAGGTGGAAGATTGTAGACGCATAAAAGAACTGGCCAAGTGCTGTGACGACTACTCATGTTTCCAAATGGGTTTATTACATCGAAAGCTAAGTCCAAACCGTATATTTCTAATCTCATCACCAAACTGTATATTTCTAATCTCATCTCCAACCCGTATATTTCTAATCTCAATATTATCAATATTTCTCCATTGAGGTGAATCAGCCACATGTCTTATTTTTCCATCTTTTTTACGCTCTTCGGCATGCCAACGGAACAACTTTGCATCTTTTGGATTAGCAAATAATCGTTTCAGCCTAGGTATAATGGGCAAATACCATAATACTTTAGGCGGGGGCCATTCTTCGCCACATCACTATTAATTTACATTTGATTTTCCTTATACCTTGATGTATTACAGATAGGACATTTATGCAAATCCTTTTTTTCCTTCGTATACAATACACAATCATTGGGACATGCGTGCATTCTTTTGATTTCCAATCCCATTGGACAAATCAGTTTTTTTGCTTTGTATACTGAAACGGGCAACTCATTATCTTCGGGGAGCAACTCATGCACAACCTCTAACAAATATGTAAAACCTTTATCACTCCAACCATTAACTGCCTTTAGGTCAAACAATCTTAACACTGCACTTAGTCTAGTGTGTTTTTTACACCCAACATATAATGGCTTTTCCGCATCGACAAACAATTTTTGAAATTTGGCATGATTGTTGTCATCTATATCACCCTCCAAATCATGTAACATGTCATCTAAGTTATCATGACCGTTGTCTTACGAATCATCGTCATCATCCTCGCTATAATCAGAATCAACCGTGTCACGCTCTTGTAACAATTCACCATGCCATGACCAACAAGTATACCGTTCCGTAAACCCATTTGATATCAGGTGTCCTCTTACTTCATTAGAGTCAATATATGCAAGTATATGGTTACAATCTTTACACGGACAAGATATTCTTAATTTTCCTTTTTTATCCCTATCATCCTCGGCAACTCTAATAAATTCAGACAAATTGGTCAAATATTCCTTTGAATTTCGATCTATCTTGTACATCCATCTACTTCGATCCATCTAAAATTTTGATCTATCTAGTACATTCCCTCAAATCCCCAAATATGTGTATGAAACACAAATTTGTACAAGTAAGAGAAATCATACCGACTTTTCCTTAAATACTCAATATGTTAGCAACATTCTCATCCTAAATGGGATAAATTATTTAAAAGGAAATCCTAAAATGGGGGCAATCCTAAATTAATCTCTATTAAATGAATATCGACTAAGTATTTTACTAAGAGAGAATAATTTATACCTTATTTATACTAAATGAATGTCATGACAACGCTATTAGTGGTTCGAAAAATCATAGAAATACACCTTACTTGCACGGGTCAATCAAGCTAGTAGCATGTTTCGCGTGCCAAATTATTTCCGAAAACGATCCTACAAATACAAATAAGTTACAAGTTAACAAAACAAAGATTCATATATCTAAACATATTTATAGTATCGTGAATTCTTATTACAAATACAATAAATGAAACAAGTCATGTTAACAAAACAAGGGTTGCCTTTTCTAATTGAGCATTTAAATGAAAATAGAAACCAACTTGAACAACCGAGAGTAATGTCCAATCGAGCTAAAATAAATGAAACAAGTCATGTTACAAGGAGAAAAAATCACGACAAGCATGAAAACAAAAAAAAAAAAAAAAAAAAAAAAAAAAAGGTGCGACCATGGAAAAAGATCACCCAACTTTTTTGATTTGGGTCCATTTGATCACAGTAAGCAATGAAAGAAAACATACATTATTGTTAGACTAAGAAATACGTAGTATATATCAAGCTGAACACAATAGGCAATTTCCAAATTCCTAGTATCTATATATGATGAATAAAAATGACAGCAACATGATAATGTCACAAGTTAATACTAATGCAAAATTACAACAAGAAAGAAACAGATACATTTACTAAAATTCTTAACCCCAAAATAAAACTAAATGAGACACACATTCAATAGACTTATAAATTTTTGACAACAATTAATTAAATTGCATTTTCGAGTCTTATTGGGTTGACCCGATAAACTAAATATATCAATCGTAACCCGACCCGGTAACGATATCGGGTTGGTCACTATTCTTTAATTTTTAACCCGATCAACCCGACCTATTGACACCTTATGTGTATGTATGAAAATAAGCTAGAGTAGCATGTATAATAATTATCAAGTATAAGAAGTTACCTTTAATTATGATTTGAGACAATTAGAATTTGATCATTTAATGCTTATGGAGACAATTAAAATTTGGTCATTTAAAGCTTATATATGCAAAGATTTTTAAAAAGAGGCAAAAAAAGGTAATAAATATGCTTCAAGGCTTTTTCACCCGTTCAGTTTGCTATTTCTGTTTTAAACCGTTGGAGGGCATTGTAATAGAGCCCGGTTTTATGGAAGAAAAACGGGCTCTAATAATCTTAATCATAAAGCCGGTTTTAGCAAAGAGAAGGGGCTCTATATGAGAATAGAGCCGGTTTGTCATAAAAGACGCTGCTCTAAACATTTTCGCATAGAGCCCGGTTCTATCGGGAAAAACATGGCTCTATAACCCTTGAATCCTTTTAGAGCCGTTTGCTTCACAACAACCGGCTCTATTAAGGGGGCTCTATGTCCTTTTTTGTAGTAGTGTCATAAGAAAGTTCTATTATCAGATATAGGATATGACTAGATGTTTAGTTGATGTTGTTTTTTGGTTAGTATTCTGTTTGTCTGCATTAGATTTGGACTGGGATATGTCCAAATCTGTTTTTATCCTTATTATGTAATTTCATTGGAAGTAATATAATTTTCATCATTTGCACCAAAAAAAATTGCGTATAGTACATCATACAAGTATGGTCAAATATTAACTCTTGGACCAATTAATAAACCACTTCATCATGACTTTGATTTGTTATCGCGTATCTCATTTTGATAACATTGTGTATTCTAAAATGTTTTGAGAAAGTCTCTCGTCTTCGAGTTAATTATAATAAAAATAAGCCACATATGCACTACTACATAAATAGGAATAGAGACCCCGACATAAACACCTTTTTACAAAAGACCAAGTCTCGACAAACACCTCAACCCATCTAAATAGAATCAAGGCCTGTTTCTATATTCTAAACCGGTCTCTGTTAGTAAAATATATCAAGACCGGATTATATGTAAAAATAACTATCAAGACCCGTTGCTAACAAGCTTTGGATTCTGCAATTATTTGATGGGTTCTGTTTGGTTCTTTTCCTTGAGGACCTTATTGTTATATTCCTCCTAGTATTTTATTTTGGTTTAATAAAAATTCATTAACTTTTGAAAATAACATTGATAGTTGAATACAATGAATGCTAACCAGCCTTCCGTATTTTTTTAAAAAATATGCTTGAGAATAAAGATGACACCTACATTGCGTTCTTGAAAAATAATATGTTTTTGGTTCATTACAATACCAAAAGAGAAGGCTTGTATAGTTGCACTGTAAGTGAAAAAAGTAGCAGAAGATGTATTGTCGATCAAGTTCTTAAAGGAATCAGCAAAACTGACAAAACCATGTTGTGTATGGACATATCGATCTTTTCATGCTTGATCATCTTTCTTAGTTCTTATGATATATCAACGTCTCTTTCCATTCTCATACAACTTATTTTTGTGATCAACTATAAGGTTGGATACTATGGAGGTAAAGAACCACCCGGTGGTGGTGAACACCACGCGCGATCCTCATAGAAGCCGAGCACCATCGTTCGAGGTGGTGCATTTTTCGTCCCTTTTTAATGGTGGTGACCACCAAACAATTGCCAAGGAAAACTGAAGAAAAGGTAAAATATGCCCCCACCCCCCTCCCGCAAAAAAATGTTCACATCTGCAGGTTTATTTTATTTTATTTTTTTTTTTTTTCTTCTTCTTTTAACCTTTATCATTTATTTACCTATAAATACTCTCATATCTAATCGTTTTTATTATACGCAAATTCATATGTTGTCTTTTTCAATATGCACAACTCAAAAAAATATTTATCATTTCTCATTATCCAAATGAATCTCGAAACATTCATGTTCACAGGCCCATCGAAAGAAGAACAAGTTACTAGTAGGAACTTGTCTTTTTTTTTTTTTAAATAAAAAATAAAGCGGTGTTGTTTATTAAAAATAAATGAAAAGGTGAAAGTTTACGAGGTATAAGAACTTCGTAAATAGATATCTTTATGGTGCTCATGATCATTTAATGGCCGCTTATTTTAGTGATGATCCGATGTACGATGCATATATATTCTGGAAGAGGTTCTGAATGATTCGAGAACTATTCACAACAATAGTTGAAGATGTAACTAATCATTGTGAATTCTTTCGTAATAATATTAATTGTACCGGAAGAGAAGCCATTTCGGCATTGATGAAGTACACATCCGCAATTCGTCAATTGGCATATGGCACCGTTCCCGATGCCCTTGATGGATTTATGCAAATGGGTGCAACAACTTCTCGTGCTTCTATTTAGTATTTTTGTAAGTTTGATATGAAAATATATTTAGCAGAGCATTTGCCAAACACATACTTACACTAATGTGGAAAAATTTTATCGGTTTCACGAAGAAAAGCACAACTTTTCAGGAATATTAGGAAGCCTTGACTGTATAGATTAGCATGCTTTCTTCTAGTGTTTCTGGGTCGAACAACGATATCAATGGTACACATCAAACTCCTCTATTCAACGTTCTCAAAGACGGAAAAGCACCACAGGTTCTATTTGTGGCTAACAACGTAAGGTACAGATGGGGATATTATCTTCTGAATTTTGATGGGATATATCCTGAATGGGTGATACTTATTAAGTCGATTTCACATCCAAACGACGATGACCACAAGTGAATACGGTATAAGCGAATGCATGTATCGGCAAGGAAAGATGTGGAACGAGCGTTTGGTGTTTACAAGAAAAAATTTGCTAAATTAGCCAATCCCGCACTAACAATATTTATTGATTAAATTAGGAATATGATGTATACATGCATTATATTAGATAATATGATTCGAAACACAAAAATAATGTGATATCTGCCGGCTGGCATTTGGAGAAAACATATCGTGAGGACGACCTTGTACGAACCCATGAACAAACGCTACAAGTTATCAACACATCAAATCAGCAGACGCCCATCAAACCCTTTGTGACGATTTGGTCGAACACCTTTCTCGTGGAGTTTATTTAAGTTTTTACCATGTATGATGTTTTTAATCTATGATGTAATGTTTTTATTTATGAAAAAGGTTTAATTTAGTTTTTGATTAAATTTGTTAAAGGATAAGGTTTGGTGATGGTCATAACGAGTAAAAGACGATAGGTTTAGTGGTGTGATGAATGATAATGTGTAGATGATAGAGTTTAGTGATATAATGCTAGTGTAATAGATTCATCCAACTTTTCGAATCAACATTTTGGTAGCCCGACAAGACGACCATGTTAATGTGTCATCTCACACTATAAGTCAAAATAAACGTTATGTCACATACCAAAAATTTGAGCAAAACCAATGAAGAACATTAATTATTGATATAATTAGAAGTTAACATTGTAGGTTACGTGCTGCGTACATATCATCATGTGTAATGGATCGAAACAAATCAACAATGATCATGGATTATTGCATGTCCATTATCAATATCAAGAAAAATAGAATGCAACTAATAAGACTTACATCACTATTGTTGTCGTCCTAGCCAAGTAAAAGAACTATTGGCATCTAGATGTACATGTTTCTTACCGTAAGGATTAGCACAAAGTAAATTCAAATAGAAACAGATTCAAACCAAATCAGAGCATAACATGTTGTTGATGTTTAGATGTAACACATAATTAGACAAGATATAATCAAACTAGTTAAGACTACATCAACGCCATTAAATTGCAAAACCATATTTTGCCAAAAATAATTAACTCATACAGATAAAGTATACTAGTGGATTCAGATTCTCATGAAAGCTGATACAAATATCAATACTAACTCAAATTTCAATGTCAAAATATAATAGGCATCTCCAACTAAGTAAATTCTGATTCTAATTTCTACAATAAGTAGCATATTCAATCCAATTTTCTTACGCGTGGTGTCTATTTACATGACGTAAAATGAAAATAATAATAATAATGACTCTCTATTTTTCGTTTTCTATTAAAAATAATAATATTAGTAAGATTATTATCATTATGATAACATCAAATATGTACTAAATTTATATGTCATTTATCTCATATATATTGCTCATTTATTGTATGTTTATAACTGAATTGATACTTAATACCTTACTTTGGTGATTTTCAGTATTTATGGAGCAATAATAGAAAGGACACGAAAAAGCACACGATTTGAAGCTTATTTGATAATTTTGTATGCAATATGTGAAGAGCATATGGCGTATGTAACTCTGGTCATACGCCGTATTGAAGATATGAAGAATTCACTAAGTATTTGGTGAATATTGAATGCATACGGCGCATTTAACTCTGGAAATACGCCGTATCTGGAAGCTCTATAGTCAAAGCCCAAGTCAACGTATGAAGACATACGGCATATGAAACTTTGGCCATATGTCGTATTGAAGATCTTATCCCCAATTCAAGTATATATCGAAGATTTGAAGGTATATGGCGTATGAAACTCTGGCCATACTTCGTATTTAAAAGATATGTAGAATATGCTTGGAATATCCTTTCTTCGTCAGCACTCAAGAAATATGGAATACGCCGTATTGAGTAATTCAATACCACGTATCGTGCCCTAATATGCACTTATAAATACAAGCCCTAAACGAGCTTGGAACATATCATTCACTCACCACCACAGCCGAGTTCCACCATTCCACTCACCACCACAGCCGAGTTCCACCATTCCAATGCCCCAAGATCAGTCCTCGAAGCTAGGAAACCAAGAAGAGAAGGTCTCGTTAGGTTTAATCGTTCGATTTAATTATTGGTACCACGATTTGTATTTTGTTTGATTTATCTTCTTGTGCTTTTACATACATTATGGGCTAACACCCTTGGGTGTTAGCCATGTTATGAATACTATGTTGATGTTCTTTTTGTTTATTTAAGATTCTATGTTTCGTATTGCTTAGTTTTTGTGTTTGTCTATTGTATACGCTCGTTTATATGATTGTGTCATCTAAGTCTAATACTACATGAACCAAGTGGTATTAGATGTATATTGCATGAGCACTTAAGTTAGCATCACTCTTCTCGCATGGACCAAGTGGGGAGGAGTAGGTATCACATGGACCAAGTGGGTACCTTGATAAATCACATAGATTAGTTGACACCGCTTAACGCATACTTGTAGTTGAATAGGTGCATGTACCAAATGGCCTAGGAGATTACTTGTGTAGTGGCTAGATGCATGGACCGAGTGGTCTAGTCTAGGTTAGATAGAAGAATGGAGGGTATTGTCTGGACCAAGGAGATATTCACTATACGTCCTGATGTCACCGATACGTTACATTTAAATCATTGCACTAATAAAATGAAATGACCAAAACGTAGTAGGAGTAATATGGCCAACACTTACCTCTCTTTATTGATTTCCACCGTAGTAGTAATTAGTTTATTTTATTGTTTATTTAGTTTAATAATTAAATCAATCAAACCCTTGATAAAATCTGTAAACTCATTAGATTATTACCTAGGCGTACTATTCCCGAGATCGAACTCGTACTTACCCAACTAGCTACAATCGACCAGGTACACTGCCCGTGAATGTGTGTTTCTATTAGGTAGAGTCCGACTAAGTATAAATTTAAAACTTGAATACTAAAAGAGAACCTAACGACACGCTCATCAAGTTTTTGGTGCCTCTATCGGGAAATAGTTTAGTTTTAGGTTAATTTAGTGTGTTTTGTATATTTGTTAGATTAGTTGTTTATTAATTGTTTTGTGTATTTTTAATTGTTTATTTGTTTTTTTTGTGCTAACTGTCTTCTGTCTCATGTTGGGTATACGGCGTATTCACTTCCATTGGATACGGCGTTGATATTAAAATACTGCCTATTGCGTCTCAGCATACGGCGTATTAGTTGCTGATTCAGATTAGTCGTTTATTTATAATTTATAATTTTTGTTTTTAATTTTTAATTCGTATATGTTTAATTTGAATTTTTAATTAAAAAGTTTTCTAAAAAAACATAAAAATTCTCAAAAATTGTTATTAATTATCTATACGGCGTATCTATTTATTTTGATACGCGTACCGATTTTAGTTCAGTATACGTATTATAAGTAACTTGTGATACGGTGTACTAATTAGGCTGAATACGGCATATACAGTTTCCTGTATACGGCGCATTAGGTGAACAGTAACACCAAAAATATTTTATTTCTCATTTTTAGGTTGTGTTTCTTTGTTTTAATTGTTTGTACAAATAGAGTTTGTTTTGTTTCATATTAAGTATGAAAATTGTTGCGCAGGGGAACGGATTCTGGAAAGTTGACATCATGATGATCGATCTGGATGTGTTAACTTATAAGACACCTACGGGAAAAGCATTTGATGATTTCATGAAATTGTGCTCTATCGATGAAGATTTGTTTTCTCATGAGATCGTTGTTAGCAAGACTTATGAAGAATGTGTATATGAATGGAAACAAATGCAATGTGATGGGAAACCATGGGTGGACGATTGTGAAACTAAGAGTGAAAGCAACAATTCTTGGGGAGAGTGGCCCGCTAATGAAACTTGCTACCGTGTTGAGCAGACTGACAACCCTATCGATAATCAGTTTAAGTATGTGAGTCTAGTTGATGAAGACATAAAATTCAAGGGATGGTTGGATAGAACCTGTGGAGAAGACTGTAATATGGATGATGAAACTCAAAAAGAAATTGCAAGAAACTTGGTATTGGGAAAACTGGTGTAGCAAAAGTGAGAAGAGCCATTGGATAATAACGATCAAGAGGAATTAGAGGTAAGCCATAATCAAGCCTTCAACTCTGATAGTTCCACTTTTGAAGAATGGTTCGATACCATTTATGGTGATCGCCTCATGGATGGAAGAGCTAAGGTGCGAGCGTGGTTCAAATGGAATAAAATGTATGGAACATGAGAACAGGAGACTGAGGAAGATGTCGAGTATTTGCAAGAATATTTTGAACCATAGGGAGAAGATTATTATGTTGATCCAAAAAAAGAAATTTACAAGAAAAGGAGATGCGAGTTGTTAGGAATACCTTATAAACCACCACCAGTCATTATAATGGAAAAGTATGAAGTCAATAAATACTCGTTAAGCACTGGAGAGCAGTATGTGGTTATGAAGAGCACTGGATGGAAGGGAATGCCAAGGACTGAGGTGAATGTCACAAAGATGTTTCGAGAAATAATGGATTTAAAGGTTGATGGAGCATTGACGCAAGACCAACGTAAGGCGGAAGAGATTCGAACTTTAACGACTCATAAATAACCAAAAGTGCTTAACGGGAGACAACCCATAATGTTTTTCATTTTATTTTTACTTTTGTTCTGGAATTGTCATTCTGACGAGTCGATACGGCGTATCCAAGTTCCTAGATACGGCGTATTCACTCTCAGAATCCATACTTTTTTTTATTTCTGCATTTTTAGGATTTTTATTTTAAACTTTGTCAGGTACTTAATACGACGTATATTTGTTTTGAGATACGGCGTATTCAATCCCTGACCGTACTTTATTTTTATTTTTATTTTTATTTTCTATACAAACTGTTACATACGGCGTATCCAGTCTCAAGGATACGGCGTATTGAACAACAGTCTGTATTTCATCACCAATGTAGTTATAGCCCCAACATCGATCAATATGGCGGATACAATCAATGAATATGATGTATAGTTCTCCAAAACTGGACATGACCTATCTTTGAAAATTCTCTAACCCACTAACGCTACGAAAGTAGTTTTCTACTTTTGTTATTCGTGTTTAACAGGTATGATCGATATAAAAGGTGATGGTGTATATATTAGCTGACAATCTGCGTACTACATAGCCATGGTGGAATACAATCCAGTTTACGCACAAGAGAAGAAAAAGTTACTTACATTCTTACCATGGAGGATCATTCCGAGCAATGTCAGGGAAAGTTTTCCGTTTCTAATTCTACCCTCTTTCATTTTATGTATTCATTTGTCTAACTAATACTGTAAAATTCAAGTGGGAGGAGGTGGATAGAATTAGAATTATACTTGTCCCATATTTACTGAAATATGACTAAAATGGCTAAAATTTAAAAAATTCACATGTTTTTCAGTAAATTATTAGTAGCATAACCCACACACAAACCCTTTGATACAATTTGTGAGAATTGAAATCTTCCGCTTCCACTATTTTACCCAAAATTCTACAAAAATATGACTGTGCCGGTGGATTGATGTAGACTTTATAACTTGGTTTGGTATATATTTTTGAAACAACCACAATGAGCATTGCATTAGGGAAACCTTGTGTAATCGTCTTTAATCAACGTAAAACGCAAAATTATTAGGATTCACCCAAATGGCCCATGTCGTTTGCATATATTTGTTTATCAGCTAACTACACTGGTTAATGGACCACCAGTTTAAATCCTTTGTTATTCTCATTTTTAGAGTAAGATACCCCTAGTATAACATGTTGAGCCTTTCTTTTCCTTTGTGCACCACTAAATGTTTTGTTTCGTTACAACTTTACACCTTAGCCTACCGTGTAGATTAATGTCCGTTGTTTGGTTTCTAGTTGCTACATGTGTCCCGTGTATTTCATGTGTTCGTGTGAGTTATTCGCTCTATTCTTTTCTAGAGAGGTATTGGTCGGGAAAATTGCATTTGCAATGGGAATGTGAAAGTATGTAATTTGTGTTATACCTTTGTACTACTACTTTCACTAGTTTTTATTTCATTCAGACTTTTATACATTCATGATTATCATATGATGGAGTATTATTGGTGAAAATGGTAAAGTAATGTACCATTAGGTTAATTTTCAGTTTATGTTAGTTGCTTAAAAAAATGCAACAAAAAATAATGTGAATTTTAGTATTTAGTTTAAGTGGTACGTAATATAAACCACTTATTTTAGTGTACAATGGCCGTAACTTTGCCACTATTATATTGTATATTTTAAGTTACTTTGGGAGTTGGTAATTCGAGATAGCCAAGTTGCGATTGTTGATGATGTTGATTGAGGTATATTCGAGTCTTATTCGCGTGTCACTAAAGTGTGTGTTTTCCGTGTTAAGGGTGAGTTAGTCAATGATAGATGTCTCTTTCGGATTTATGGTAAGGTAGTAACTAGTAACAATTGGTTGTGTCGGACTTAATCTATTTGTTTTGTTTATTTTTTTATTTACACCAATTATAAATGTTTCTCATGCCTTATCCTACCCTTATTCATTCTTCATCCAACCTTTGATTTATTGAGATTAGGAGTCGAGCAATCTCGAATATCGTGGTCGTCGTTACGATCATGTATTTGTGATTTTGTCGCCCTTTTTGATATAATATTATTGGGATGATTACTTAGTCCTAGACTCTAGCTTATTCGAGTTAGGGAAAGAGCATTCACGAGTATCGTGGTCGTCATTACGATCATGTATTTGGGGTTTTGTCGCCTTTTCTGGAATATTGGTATCGCTAGAGACTATAAAGAATGAAGAACCCTTTAGCCTTCACATTTTAACCCATTTTTCCTTTGAACATGGTTATAGTTCTTAAACTCTAGTGGTAGAGATGTATATCCTTGTCAAGCCTATAATAGAATACTTACCACGACTGTGCAATTGAGTGTACCACTAAAATAAACACCATAGACTAGTTACGAGAGATGAGTGTATTTCATTTCCTATCCATGAGGTGTAAAAGGTTATGTACTATTGGTTGAGTTAATTACTTTGATGATTAATTCCTAAACCAAGGTTTTGGATGTTTTTCTAGTTACTTTAATCTAAAGGTCTACCTGGGACAAGTAGAAGTCAAGTGGGGGGATATTTGATAACATCAAATGTATACTATATTTATGTATCTTTTATCCCATATATATTATTCATTTATTGTATGTATATAATTGAATTAATACTTAATACCTTACTTTGGTGATTTTCATTATTTATGGAGCAATAATGGAAAAGACACGAAAAAGCACACGATTTGAAGCTTATTTGATAATTATGTATATAATATGTGAAGAGCATACGACGTATGTAACTCTGGTCATACGCCGTATTGAAGATAGGGAGAATTCACTAAGTATTTGGTGAATATTGAAGGCATACATCGTATTTAACTCTGGCAGTATGTCGTATCTTGAAGCTCTATAGTCAAAGCCC
The DNA here is from genome assembly GCA_022545495.1 of Chrysanthemum lavandulifolium. NCBI lineage: Eukaryota > Viridiplantae > Streptophyta > Magnoliopsida > Asterales > Asteraceae > Chrysanthemum > Chrysanthemum lavandulifolium. The sequence goes on from CM040245.1 coordinate 59,790,830, forward strand.
AAGTCAACGTATGAAGACATACGACATATGAAACTCTGGCCATACGCCGTATTGAAGATCTTATCCCTGTCCAAGTATATCGAAGATACGCAGAATATGCTTGGAATGTCCTTTCTTCGTCAGCACTCAAGAAATCTGAAATACGCGGTATCATGCCCTAATCTGCACTTATAAATACAAGCCCTAAACAAGCTTGTAACATATCATTCACTCACCCCTCACCACCACAACTGAGTTCCACCATTCCAAGGCCTTAAGATCAGTCCTCAAAGCTAGGAAACCAAGAAGAGAAGGTCCCGTATCATCACGTTAGGTTAATCGTTCGATTTACTTATTGATACCATGATTTGTATTTCGTTTGATTTATCTTCCTGTGCTTTTACATACATGTTGCAAATTTAATGCAGATCTTTGTTAAAGGGAATGTCTAACCAATGCCCTTAGGGCATTGGTTAGACATTCTCCATATAGGATGCACCATATGTGTGCACTAGTTGGCAAGAACATTTCCCTGGTATGTTTTGTTTGTCGATCACATACAAGTGGCCAATATACAATGGACGAATCTCCATACGAGTAAGCATAATAAAAGCTCCTCCGAACTTTAGGCGTCAGCATTTAAACATCACTTGGATTGGTGCCAATTAATTACTGTATTTAATGACCGTTAGGTTTAGTTTTAATTATGTTGCTATGGACTTATTGGGGTTATTGTATTTTGCTTTGTGAAATGAAAAGGTCAAAATGTATTGAGGAATGTAGCTATTAAGGAACTGATTGTTGATGATATTATATTTTCATATTTGAACCCACATGCATAACCATTGAAGTGAAGAAAAAAAATATGAAAAAATGTTGATTTGAAGTTTCACTTTTACGTGTGCTTTCTTTTATATCGAATAACAATGATGATACAGTCACATAGATTTTATTTACTTGATTTTGTTTTACATCGTGTAAAAGAATGATAGAGAAGAAGCAGAGAAATTATCGAGAGAGAAAATTATATTAGCCTTATCAAAAAGAAACTACATGTGTCATCCCCCTATATGTTAAAGCATATATATTTATTTACTTTTATCTCACAGTAATTGTAAAGTCATGTCTTCATTTTAATATTTATATTTATGCTAATAATAATTTTAGCCGTATTTAAATCTTAAATTGTATACACGTGGGTTAAAGTTATAAAGAAGAATACATGAGTCTTTATTGAACGTGGATAATACAAAAACTTTTACGAACATTCTTATTGAATCTCAAAAAGAAAAATAACATGAGTTGTTTGTATATGTGCAATTATGTGTATTCATTACATATCACAATAACTCGTGTTTTTATTTAACAATTTATACATAATATTTATAAATAATATTTAAAAATAACTATAACATAAATGTTGTTTTCCTAAAAAATTAAAGTGTAGAGGTACAAAGTTTAGGCGTTATTTATTAAATTTATAAAGTTAATAAGTTTACTTAAGCACATATAACTTATTTATATTTTAACAACTAAAGTTTTATTAATTATTCATTTTCTTAAATATTATGAATTCTATATACGTGTTTTTATACATATTTTTTTGTTAGATGAAAATATAAATTTATTTGACCAAATTGTTTCAATTTTTTACTTTCTATTGTTCCAACTGGATGATCCTTCTTTTTCTTACATGGCAAAATAGAACTCTTTTATTGATACAATTGAAACTTCTAGAAAGAATTGATTTTACATTTCGTATGTTTTACTTGTTACATAAAAGACTATTTACAAAAACATACAAATATTGTATTGAGCATTGTACTAATTTTAAAGGTTAAGTGATATAGTTTGTAGAAAATAATTACAAGAAGTATGTTAGATATTTATTAATTACATTAAAAATAACATATTTCCATATTGCACATTTACACCAGATATTTATGCTGTAAATAATATATACAAATCTATATCAAATACGAGATAATAAATATATATACTAGACGAGTACTCGTGTTTGGAAGAGATTATCATTAGACTTAGAGGCATAGCTTTAAAGTATTTTCATGTAAACATCTTCTTCCAATTCACCGTATAGGAAGACATTGTTAGCATTTAATTGGAAAAGAGGCCACTTATTTTTTTTACATCAACAATAATTAAGCATCTCAGAGTAGACATTTTGACCACAGGGGAGAAGGATTCATCATAATCTATCTATTCTTTTTGAGAAAAACCTATAGCAACAAGTCTAGCTTTGTACCTTTCAATTTCCCTGTTAGACTTCATCTTTATTTTATAGATCCATTTACATCCAATGGGAGAGTGCCTTGTAATAATTTGACATTTCTTGAAAATAGTACATATTTGGACTCAAGACTAAACAATTTGTAACTTTTTTAAAAGTTTGAATAACCAGTAAGAACACATTATCAGACCTACCGTTAAATTGTTCATGATTTTTTAAAGTGGTAGCAAAACATAAGGAACCATAAACCCAAAAGTGAGAGAGTGTGGGATTTCACCCACACACATAGGAGTAAGGAGATTGACCAGCTAAGACATATCATAGTAGCCTGTTAATCAAATATACAATAGTTAGAATGCAATCAGACCAACGGTAAAGAGGTAATCCCTTTTGAAACATAAGAGACCTGGCCACATTGAGGAGGTATTTGTGTTTTCTTTTTGCAATCCCATTTTGTTGGGGGTGTAAGTCATGGATGTTGATGGATTATTTCTTAGTTATTGAAAAAAAATCATTTTGTTATTGACAAACACGGTTCCATTGTCACTTCTAAATTTTTTTTACTTTAACATCAAATTGATTTAGAGAAAGGTTGACCAACTGTTCGATATTGAAAAAAAAATCCTTCATTTTTACTTTTAAGCATATATATATTGTTGTTCTCGTATCACAAATAGCTGAAACAGTAATTAAGACTAAGTGTGATCCATGACTGAAGTAAAGCAGTTTAAAAATCAGTTTTAACAAGATAAAACACAAAGGATTTTTCAACGTTTATATTCTTTATTAAAACGAATAAAAAAGAATATATCACCCAAGTGCTTGCGGAACAGCACTTGGGATTGAATGACAAGTATGGGTGTGCACTCCTCACTAAGCTTATGCTAAGTCTAAGCACAACTATCAGGTACCACTGAGTTATCTCAGGGACATAGTCATATTTGGAGGAGTGAAAGATGCTTGTGTGTGTTTTTCACAATTAATGCACAAGATTAACTTTCACTCCCCTTACCTTATGGCTATTTATACAAGTATGGTTTTTGTCTCTATCGTAGAGGACAAACTGACATTGTTACAGAAGACAAAATATTGATGTATTTTGTCTCTGTTTAAAAAGACTATATTGGGTAAGATACAAAGTTACTTTAAGCTTGTCATTGATGACACTGATCCTGGTTGTTAGCCTTTCAGGTAAAGTTTGACTTTAGGTTGATTAGGACTTCGTCTTATCTGTTCAAACTTATCCCGCCTTGTCTTGCCCAATCTTCAGCCTTTATAGTCTTCAGTCTTGATCTTCAATCTTTGTCTTCAGTGATAATAGTTGGTGATGAGTTTTGGGATTCAGTGAGTTATTGTCATCACTCACTGAATCCACCATCTTCTTCTTGACTCAGTCTTCACCCCTTGAGTTCCGCCTCACTGAGCAAAGAGACTTTTCTTCTTCATCTTGTACTGAGCGTCCTGAAGATGACTCACTGAGTGGCTATGCGCTCAGTGACTTGTTAGTGTTTAAGGTTATAAACACTTAGGGTATTTTCTATTCAAATCCTAGAATTAAGGGGTTTGGGTATTCACAGAACCCAACATATACCCATACAACCTTGGAATAATCGTCAACAATTGTAAGGAAGGACTTGTAACCTTCTTTGTTAGTGACCTTATAGGGTCCCCAGACATCCATATGAACCAGTTGGAAGATTAAAGTAAACACAAAGTATAACACCAATGCTTCAATATTATTAATCAATAATACGAGTACTCTCCTAGTACTAGGGTTTTTAACCTTGAAGCTTTACTTAAGACGGCTAGGGTAAGGGAATGCTAGTGTGTGTGTAAGATATATTCTGACCTAGCTAGGATCTCCTTTTATACACTAAGGAGATCCCTTACAGAGATAACTATGTATTAAACATATCATATCTTCTATACCAATAGAAGATATGTTGTTACAGACCATACACGACATTCCTTACATAGAATAGTACAAACTATAACACTATCAGTACTAACTTTTGAACTATCAGTACTAACTAGTTAATACTCTTATATTATCACTATCACTACTAACTTCCAAAGCTAAAAGTATTAACTAGAATTGTGAATTTCCCAACAATCCTCCCTAAACTTGTGATTGGGTTTCTGAATCACAAGTTTATTTAGTCTGAGAGGATTCTTCCAAACATTACTTTCTTATGCTAGGTCTTCCAGCTTGATCAAAAATCTTCAGCAGCAACTCCTTGGCCAATTGCATTGCCCATTCTTAATCCTGCATCCAGCATCTGTAGAAGGGTCCGAAGTGCAAGTGGATAAGTTCTTTCAACCAGAATGTAGATATATGTTTCATTGCAAGTAGTTACAAGATGCAGTCCACAAGAATCTAGGAAAGTCCAACTGAGCTCTTCATCACCAGGCTGAAACTTCCACTGCTCTCTTGTTGGATCAGGTTCAAAGATGTTCTGAAGTTCATAGAGTAGCTCCACATCCTTGTCATTATCTGGATATTTGGTCTTGAACCTGTCTTTGACTAGTTCCCACAGCTTAAGCAAATCTTTCCTGTCAATGACTGCAAATAAATCCACCAAATACAGATATGCACTTGTTCTTCCTCCTGATTTGTGAATCCTCCAATACCTTTTGCCTTTTTCAGTATAGATATCCCAATTTATGATTGGATATCTGTGGTTGATGGGCTCTGAGTACAATTCTTCTTCAGAAGCTTCAATCAACATCATCATATTAAGCTCCTCTTCAGTTAGCCCACCTTCATTTGCATCTGAGGATTTCAGTCTTTTTGGAGCAGATGAGGAAGCACCTTCTTCAGATGGTCTTTTATAGCTTCCTATGGGTTGTGACCTTTCAAGAGTATCATCTGGTTGCATAGGCTTGAAGTTAAGGATTCTTCTTTGAACTATATCAACAAGTTTTTGGAGAGTCTCCCAAGACAGTTGATTCAGTTGCTTCAATGTTCTCCTTTCTTCACCTTGATTCTTGATGAACTTGACCAGATACATCTTCTGTTGACTCTTGGTAGGAGGCTTTGAATGCTTTTCAATTTCCCTTTGCTGTCTGAACTGACTTTGCCTTCTAGCCATAATTTCACTGAATAATACAGCTGCTTCATTAATACTTGTCCCTTGATCTTGCTGCAACTTTTGTTGTACCTCATTTGTGGCTTCTACTTTCGCTCTCATATCATCCCATGTCTCCCAATTCTCAACAATCTTAGCCATATTTTGTTTTTCCTTAGTTGCAGCTTCTTCTTGCTTGTCTTCCTCAGCCCATTGAACTACAAGTGCCTTTGCGGCCTCTTCATTTAACCTATCTATTTCTGCTTTTGAAAGTTTCTTCTTCTTTGGTTCTTCTTCCAGAATACCCTTGCCTTTATCTTTGGGGTCAATCTTTGGAGCTGAGGAGGTTGGTGGTTCTGGGACACCTCCTTCTTTGATCACAACTCCCTTTTCTTTAGGTTTGGATGCTGCTGATTTGGACTTCTTTCTTAAGTAGAGAACTGGAGGCTTCTTGTAAGTAGGAGAGATAGGGACAGTTTTCTTCAGACTTTGCAATCCCAAAATAGCATGTTTCTCTCTTTCTTCTTCAACAATGTCTTCATGTGGTGTGGTAGTGATGGTAGTAGCCTATGTAGTTGTCATATGTTGTAGTTCAGCAGCTACTTGAATTATGGGACTTAGTACGGATTGTGGAACTTCAAGAGTACTAACCAGAGTACTAACAGTACTAAATACAACACTAACAATACTAACTGGGATAGTACTGATAGTGCTTGTAGGAGTACTAAGTACTTCTTCAGCATCTTTATTAGCCTCAACATTAACCTGAACTTCCTCTTCTTCATAAAAAGGGCTTTCAAATGCACCACCTTGCCATTGACCAAATTCCTATCTTCCCTGAATGTCAGAACTCCTCCCCTATTTGGCAGAATCCTCTGTAGACATACTAGACACCCTGAACTTGGTCTTCCTTGTTTGAGACGCAAGGCTGAAGAGGTTGATGTAGTATTCTTTGAAAGAAGTTTAACCTGATGCTCTAACCTTTTCATCTTCAGGAGCATCTTTGTATGGACTTTAGAGGCAGCTTTCTTGTTCTCCTCCAAAGCAACTTCCAGCCTGTTAACCTTTTGACAAAGAAACCTGTACAATTCCGTCATATCCTTAAGTGTCAAGCTGCCCTCACCACTTCCAGCTGTGTTACCTGCTGAGAGAGGTGGGTCATTGGGCAATTGAGCTGCACTCCCAGACCTAGCCTGAGCAGATGCAGCCCCCCTTTGAAGCCTTTGCATGGGTCCACCCTATGAGGGTTGCTCACTAGGTGTTGGCATGGGTTGGGTCTTAGTTATGTTACCAATGGCCTCACCGACTTCTAAGCTTGGTGGAGTAGTGGCGCCTAACCATTCTATCTCTTTCATCACCTGAGATAGGCTCATCTGGTTCATTGTGAGGAGGAGAATGGGTCAGAGTTGTCCCAGTCTCCTTTCTGGTATGCCTACTGGTTGATGATTGTGTTTGAGTGGCAGATTGATCACCATCTGTGGGTGTGTGTTGGGAGCCATCTGTGATTGATGGTCCTTCACCCTCTGCAAGTAACATGTTAGAAAACAAAGGCACTACAGTCCCATTGTACCCCACCACAGCCCTTAACATATTAGAAAAAACTTTGGCTGTGAGGAGTTTTGATGGATAAACATTTTTGTGAGACTGCAAGTTTTGTTTCTGAAGATCCAAAAATAATTGAATGAACCTGGGATACATCAGAAACTTGGTTTTACTAACAGCATTTTTAAGCATACCCTCAAAAATATAATTTGAAAAATTGAATACCCTGCCTGTTGCAAGGCAGATCAAGGTTGTGGCTATATTTGTGGGGAATGCATCCCAGCCAGTCCTTTTGTAACTCAGAGAATGTAAGAGGGTATGAATCAGAAACCTCCATTGTGGGGAAAATTGGTTTTTCCTGAAGTTAAAAGTGTTGTCATGTCTATACCCCATCAATGAAAGTTGTTCAATGATTTCAGTGGCTGGCAAAGTGTTAATACCTTGAGCATCTCTAAGATGAAGATGTTCTCTTAGAGATGCTTCAGTAATAACAATTTGAATGCCATCCACTGTACCAGTTAACTGTTGGACCCCTTCATCAGTTGTTGAGACAATTGCAGTTTGCCAAAACTTTTTGACAGGGGTACATAAGATAGTAGGGTTAATAAGTAAAGCAAACCTTATTCTGCTTCGATTAAGAAAGGCTACTATCTCTGTGAACTCTTCATTGCCTTCTGGTAATTCCAAGCACGCCACCATGTTGTGCTTGTCAACAAAATCAAGAGGAGCCATTAGCAATAAGAGTTAGGGTTATTTAGGTGGGATTAGTTCGCAAAAGTCTTTAGTGAATGATGGTGAAAGCAATTGAAAAGTTATGCAATATATAGAGAGATTTGAGAATTTTGATTGAACCGCCTTGAAGATATTTTTGGTAATAAGTAAAGATTAGCCAATTAGGAAACCCTTATATAAAGAAACCGGCGGTAACAACTCAATTTGCAAAAGTAATCATTGCATAACAGACTTTTGGTATAAGTACTAACGGCTAGTTCATCAGTACTAACTAGGCTTATCAGTACTAACTTATAACCATCAGTATTAACTTTACCCATCAGTATTATCTCATAGTTTGGAAATTATAATACTGAAACCCCATTTTGAAGGGATTAAGTGTGGTGACAGACACTTAATCAAGGTCGGCCTTACATGGCCTCTGGTTTGGTGAAAACCAATGGTTTCAGTGCTAAGCACTGCCTGTGATGGATAGTCCCATTAAAGGGCCTTTCGACGGGGTTTCCACTCGTGGCGGTGTTGCCTCCAACACAAGTGTTGGATTCACGGTTGCTCGTTGTTCTCTAAGCCAGATGCCCTTGGGCTAGTCACACTATCTGTAAATGGATATAATGGAAAAGAGTGGGTTAGTGGAGAATGAATCTGACTAACTGAAACCATCAATTCATGTTCATTATACCACCAGATGCCACATTATGCTTTGGCATCACAAAATCCTGATATATAGCAAGTTCCATCATGTGGTTGCATCAGAATAATTATAAGGGAGTGAACCACATTTGCTGTATCAGTTATTCACCAAAACACATCCATACTGCTTGTGTTATTCCTGAAAAGTTAGTTCAAAGCCAAGAAAACACAATCCAAGATATTTTATTGTCAATCTGTATTAATTTTACACTAGCAGTATTAACCAGATAACAATCCATACTAATCACCAGTTTACAAAACTTTACAAAATAAAGAGAGATTAAGGCATATTATGGATGAAGCATTACAATACTTGTGACCAAGTACTGAAACCTTCCTAATTCAAAAGCTTTTGTTAAGAGATCTGCTACATTAAACTCAATATCAATCCTATCAACCTGGATGAGCTTCTTTTCATTACAGTCTCTTATAAAGTGATGTCTTATCTCAATATGTTTAGTTTTAGAATGAGCAACTGGATTTTTATAATGCATATAGTACTGTTGTTATCAATGTAAATGACAGTGCCCATAAAATTTTACCCATAATCAAGCATCTGATTCTGAATCCAGAGAACTTGACCACAACAACTTGCGCAGACTACATACTCGACCTCGGTTGTAGAGTTTGCCACAATGCTTTGTTTCTTACCGCCATGAAATCAACCTATCACCAAGAAACCGACATCCTCCCGTGGTTGACTTCCTATCAAGACTTGCCCCAAAGCATAGTCTTTGTCGAGTAAGCTACCGGATCAAAGGAGAATCTTTAGGATACCAAAGACCTAGGTGAGCATGGCCTTTCAGATATCTAAAGATTCTTTTAACAGCATGCATGTGAGAGATCTTTGGAGAGACTTGGAATCTTGCACATGCACACACTACAAACATAATATCTGGTCTGGAGGCAGTCAAATACATCAATGAGCCAATCATTGACCTGTAGAGGTGCTGATCAACCTCTTCACCATCAGCATCTGGAAGTAGTGGCTTATTATGCTCCATAGGAGTGCTTGCAATCTTTGTATTTTCATAGCCAAACTTCATCAGAATCTCCTTGACATACTTATCTTGACTGATAAATATGCCATCTGTCTTTTGCTTGAACTGTAGCCCAAGAAAGAAGGTGAGTTCTCCCATAGAACTCATCTAAAACCTATCATGCATCAACTTTTCAAACTCTCTGCATAAATCCTGCTTGGTTGAGCCAAAATAATGTCATCAACATAGATCTGAACCAACAGGATATCATTCTTCACATTTTTGATGAATAGTGTCTGATCAATCTTTCCTCTTCTGAAGCCATTGCCCAAGAGATACTTGGCCAAAGTCTCATACCAAGCTCTTGGTGCCTGATGCAGACCATAGAGTGCCTTTTCAACCCTGTATACTTTGTCAGGAAAGTTAGGATCTTCAAAGCCTGGAGGTTGACTGACATATACCTCCTCCTTAATCTTTCCATAGAGGAAAGCACTCTTCACATCCATCTGGTATACTGTGAAGTCTTTGTATGATGCATAGGCTAGGAATAGTCGATAGCTTCAATCCTTGCCAAGGAGCAAAGACCTCTTCATAATCAATTCCTTCTGTTGTGTATACCCTTGAGCCACCGTCTAGCCTTGTTCCTTATTACCACACCTCTTTCATCCTTCTTGTTTCTAAAAACCCATTTAGTGCCAATAGCTCTCTTGCCTTCAGGAAGATCCACCAGAACCCATACATTCTGAAGTTTGAGCTGGAGAAGCTCTTCTTGCATTGCTTCTACCCATGCTTCATCTTCAAGTGCTTTGTAGACTTTCTTTGGTTCTGCCTATGAAACAAAGCAAGCAAAGAGACATTTTGTGTGTCACCATGAATCCTTTCTTCATATATGGCACTAAAGAAGCCAGTCTCACTATGCTAAACTTGAGATCTTGTTGTTCTTTCAGCATGAACATCCCCAATAACATTCTCCAAGGGATGATCCTGATTAATTCTTCTGTGTGGTGTAACAGGAACAACATAGGATGAAGCTATATTAGTAAAATCAATCTCATCTGCTTCATCATTAGGATCAGAAACATCTGTATTAACTGATGGAATGGTGTGGGGACCATCAGTATTAAATTCTGGCCCATCAGTACTAACATGTGGCTTATCAGTATTAACCACATTAGTACTGATCACTTCAGTTTCTACAACTGTATCACCTTCATTGGTTACAACTCCTTCAGCATTAGAATCAATGGTCTTTGGAGACTGATCACTTTCTTTGTTTGCCTCCCCTGAAGAAGTGCTTCCAACTGAACTGTCCTTCCAAATGGGCAATAGGACACAATCATCATCATCATCAGAATCTGCATCAGGACCTTGCTTTTCTCCTGCAACAATGTTAGAATCCACAGAAACAGGCACATAGTTCATAGATTCAGTTAGCATATCAATATCAAAAAGCCATTTTGGTCCTTGCCCCTCTACACTAGGTTTATCCTCAAGAAACTCTATGTGCAGATTCTCCTCTATTCTTCTGGTTCTAGAATTATAAACCCTAAAGGCTTTACTATTCAAGGAATAGCCAACCAGATATCCACTATCAGACTTTCCATCAAACTTTCCTAAGTGGTCAATGGTATTGAGAATAGAGACATGACACCCAAAAGGTTTAAGAAAGTCTAGGGTAGGCTTTCTACCTAAGAACAACTCATAGGGAGTCTTGCCATGAGGCTTTACTACCAAGTACCTATTCGAACATAACAAGCGATTAAGCGCCTCACCCGTAATGTTGTGGGCAACTTGGAATCGCTAACATTGTCCTAGCGCCTCTATCAATGTCCTATTTCTCCTTTCAGCAACCCCATTTTGCTGAGGAGTCCTAGCTACACTGTATTCTCTTTTAATACCCTTAAGTTGACAGAAATCATTCATCACTTGGTTTTTAAACTCTGTCCCATTATCACACCTAATGATTTTAACTTTCTTATCAGCAAGGTTCTCTACTGCAGTTATGTATGACTTAAGGATTTCACTGGTCTCATCCTTAGTATTCATGAAGAAAACCCAAGTAAATCTGCTAAAATCATCAGTCACAACCAAACAATATTTCTTAAAATTCAGGCTGCTAACAGAGGTGGGGCCAAATAAGTCCATATGCAGCATATGTAGTGGTTGGGTGATAGAGTTAAAAACCTTGGGCTTACAAGAGGCTCTATGTTGCTTCCCTTTGAGGCATGCAATACAGGTCTATTTATTTTCAAATCTTTTTAAAGGTAAACCTCTTACAAGGTTATTTTTAGCTAAAAGATTTATCACCTTAAAGTTCACATGACCTAGCCTTCTATGCCATAACATAGATTCATCCAAAGAAGCTGTAGCAACTAAACATGTAAGGTTTTCTTTGGGCACTATGTTTTCATACTTACTTTGTATGATTGCTTTTCCTAGGGAACTTAAGTAGTACCTCATCTTCACTAGGCAACTTAAAATTTGGAGATAAAACCAAGCAATCGATTATCGTGAACGAACAAAATTCTTCTTGTCACACATTTGTGACACACTGAACAGATTTTATTTGAGTTCTTTCACATAGTACACATCTTCAAAGTCCAAATTACCAGTCTTGATTGTGCCTTTACCAATAATTCTTCCACCTACACCTCCTCCAAAAGAAACATATCCTCCATTCAAATCAGTAAAGTCTGAAAGATAGGATAGATTTCCAGTCATGTGCCTGGAACACCCATAGTCTGAATAGCCAAGATCATCATTATTGTTAGAATGTCCCTGCACACAAGATAAAGGAAATTAGTGCCTTTTGGGACCCAAGCCATTACTGACTTGGATCGCCTCATGCATCAATGTAATCATATTTTTTAGAGTAATCGATGCCTTTGTTGGGTTGAGTGGTCTTTCTAACCCAACAAGCTGGGGGCTTAACAACATTGCCCTTGATTCCCCCAACAGCACTCACTTTTGAACCAACAGTCTTAGTTTTAGGCTTAAAGGTATTAACTTTTGGCCTATCAGTATTAAGTTTTGGCTCATAAGTATTAACCTTTTTCTTGTAAAACTTGATTTGTTCATCATAGGACTTAAAGGTTTGTGCTGCTCTACCATAAAAGGGCCTTGGTGAAGTAGATGGTGATTTTGAAAAGTTTCTTTTGGGTCTTTCACCAAATACTCTGGGTTGTGGTCTAGCAGTATTAATTGGCCTTGTAGTATTCAAAGATTTTATGCTAGTTTTAAGAAGAACTGCTCTTGGAGTCATGATGGGTTGAGGTCTCATAGGGTGTCTGCATTGAGCCTGCAGATGAGAAAAGCTTCCACACACAAAGCAAGATTTATTATACATGACAAATTCATCCCCTAATTGCTCAGATTTAAGCTGGTTCCAGTTCCTGTGATTACCTCTAGGACTAGATGACCTGTTTCTATACATCTCAGCATATTTTACTGTCTTCCTAACATAGTTTTCATTAGGTTTTACAGGTTTAGGAACCTTTTCTTGCTTTGGTTCACTAGACTCTAGACATTCCTTTTTGTTTTCAAACACATACACCTCAGGTAAAGAAGTGTCACTGGCACTTTCAAAGGTCTCATCAGACATTTCAGCCTTGGTCTCAATGGGTTTAGAGTCACAGACAAATGTGGGTGCCTTAAACTCCTCTAAGCCAATGTGTTCAAGGTCTATGCTAGGAGGTGAAGGAATAACTCTGAATGGTGGTGGTGCTCTCTTATAACCCATACCTAATTTAGCTTTACCAACTAGAGCGCTTTCAATGAATTTATCAGGTTTCTCAGAGTTATAATGTTATGTATCTTTAAGAGTATTAACACTGAGTTCTATGTTGTCTTTAGCTAATGTGACTTTCTCTAGTTCTTCTTTTAGCACACTTATGGTGGTGTCTTTAAGAGAAATTTCCTATTAACCACACAGCTTTGTTTGAAAATTTTGACTCATTTTCTTTATAATGCACAATTTGTTTTTCTAAATCGCTAAGCCTCTTTATGATTTGCTAAGTTATAACCGGTTTTAGAAAACTCTTCACCAATTTATCAAACTCGCTTTTAAGAGACTCATATTTACTTAATGGGACACATGTATCGAGCAATTTGTTTCAATGAGTACCTCGGATACCAAAGCCATGTTGATTGGACTTTCTTCTTCATCACCATGAAGCTCCAATCATATCCAAAGACCATCAATAGCCACCATCGCTTTAGAAGAAGAATCATTAGCTTCACCACTCTTTCCTTTGCTCCAGGGCTTCGGATTCCCACGGCAAAATGCCCAAGCTTGTCACGCTTGTAGCATTCTACCTTTCCCTTGTCAAACCCAAGAATATCTCCATCATTGATCTTAATCGCCTCCTAGTTCTCTTCATGAACTTTCTTGCCCTTATACTAATCAAGGGAATGTTCCACTTGATATCCATCTCCTCAATGTCATCTTCATGAATCTGTCTCAGGTCATCATGAGTGATCTGGGATCCCTTTTGCTGCTCATAGATGAAAGCATAAATTGTACTTTCATTGATGCCTGCTGCAGTGGTGACCAAACAATCAGTATTAACATTAGTACTAGGAGTACTAACACCAAAACTGTCCTTATCATTACTAGTGATTGGGTGAGCCACAAAGGCTATGTTTTGTAACCCAGAAATGGAAGACGCAGCTGCAGCTCTTTTCATGTCTTGTTTAATTACCTTAAAGCTATTGAGCATTGTCCAACCCCATAGTTTCAAATTCTGCCTTATTCTTCCATACAATGACATGAGTGTCCCATTTTGGTGATGGAAGACTTCTAACAAACCCGAGATTGACATCTTCCCGAGAGATATCCACACCCAATCTCGCCGGTTGACCGATAAGTTTTGAAGCCTATTGTAAACTAAGTCAATGGACTCAGCTTGCACCAACAATGAAGTTTTCAAACTCTTGCTTCAAAAGAGTTTTTCGAGTTTTCTTGGTGGCGTAGAGTTCCCACCAATCGGTCTCAATGGCTTTGAACAAACTCGAGCATCCTTGTGTTCTTTGAAGTTGAGTTGATGATCATCCGGTAATGCCATAAGTAGGAGACTTGACCTTGAGATCATTGCCTCTTTGAGCCATTTCATCAACGATGTGAGTTCACCTTTGTCTTTAACAACAATTTTGCCACCAACTTCTTGAAACAATGGACTTGTAGGAGTCTCCATTGAGCACAATGTTCCACGACTTAAAGTCAAGTACCAAGAAGTACTTGCTCTATGCGCATTCTCTAGAGTTCATATTCATTTGGTCGCAACTTAGGAACTCAGTAACAACACTTGGATTTGCTAGAGTCAAAATCCATTTCTTCATATTTGTCACAAGGGATCTTCTAAAACAAAGCTTTCGGACACAAGCTCGATACCACTTGTGGAGTCCCAAACCTTGGATCTAGAACACTTAGCTTGTAAATGTGTAGTTGCCTTGGATGGTTCCAAAACAACAATGAGAAACTTTGTTATGAATACACACAAGTATGCGGAATCTACTTGAATGCACTTAGAAGATTAAAGTAAACACAAGTATAACACCAATGCTTCAATATTATTAATCAATAATACGAGTACTCTCCTAGTACTAGGGTTTACAACCTTGAAGCTTTACTTAAGACGCTAGGGTAGGGAAATGCTAGTGTGTGTGTAAGATATATTCGACCTAGCTAGGATCTCCTTTATACACTAAGGAGATCCCTTACAAAGATAACTATGTATTAAATGTATCATATCTTCTATACCAATAGAAGATATGTTGTTACTGCACCATACATTCCTTACATAGAACAAGACAAACTATAACACTAGATTAATTTTTGAAACTAACTAGTTAATACTCTTATATTATCACTATCAGTACTAACTTCCAAAGCTAAAAGTATTAACTGGAATTGTGAATTTCCCAACAGACAACATGAACATTAAACAAAGGGAAAGAATCATTAAGTTTTAAATCCTTGATTTTAACAATCTTAACTTTACTGCCATTAGGGTGACCAATAGTTAGACCAAGATTAGACACATTAACAACATTGATTAAAATTTAGCAGAGGTAGTCATGTGTTGATTTACACCAGAGTCAACAACCCAACCAATGCGTATGTTACCATATATAAAGTTGGATTTTCCATTACAGTATTTCAAAGCTCATATTGAATTTGACACTTCCATTGAGAAAATACTTTCCATATTGGCAACAGAGTTGGAAACAAATTTGTCATCAACGAGACTAAGAAGCTTAAGCATCTGCTCATTAGAGAAAGACACACTAGGGGCAATGCTAGGATTTGGATTAAAAAAACAACATTATTGACATTATATTTATTTGCATTTTGATTTTCTGATTTCTTATAATTAGGAGGATATCCAATAAGATCAAAGCACCTTTCAACATTATGACCAACCTTATAACAACTAGTCCCTTCAGGTTCGGTTAGGTCCTCTTTTAATAGGATTTTTATTATTTTCCTTCCTTCTTTTAACAAAATTTTTATTGTCAAAGCCTTTAGCAGCAAATGTAGTTGTAGAGGGTGCTTTTGATGCACTACCCATAGAAGTCACATTCGGACTCATCTCCCGAAACAGCCGCAAAAGCAGTTTTCACAAGCCCTTCAAGTTTTATTAATCACACTTTAGCCACATACTTTCAAAGACCAACATAAACTTTCATAAATCCAAAGATTACATAAAGGCCCGAAACAAACTAATCACGTAATAACTTAAAAAATATGTAACACAATAAATAGATTATAAAGCCTTATTTCAACATCACCTACAAAAAAATAGTAATCTAGTGACACATAAAAAAATGTCACCAAAAGTAAAGAAAGTGTCACTAAAAGTGAAAAAGTGTCATCAAAAGTATATAAAATGTCACTAAATTTTCTTTTGTTTCTCCCACACTTGAAAAAATATGGGTAGAAGTCCGATAGGTAAAGTATATTAATGATGACAAAAAAAATGTGAGTGCATAATTTTACCTTTTGTGACACATATTGTCTATAAAGAGTGTCATTAAGCTTTTACCTATACCTTTTAAAGTGTCACTAAAAAGCTAGATTTAGTAAACAATTTTGTGTCGTTAAAACCAAGGTTGTCAAGATCGGGATCCTACCCAGGATCGTTTTTGTCTTTGCAAGATCGTGATCGTAAGATCGGATCGGGATCTTAAGATCCTACTCTAATGTTATTTCTTAATAGTTTATGTAATTTTATACAAATCTACAAATTCTAATACATTATAACCACAAAATACTATGAATGTTTCATATAAATGTTGTCATAAATTATGATTATAAAATGTTTAAAAGATTAACATGTTGTTTTTGAATTCTACAAACAAACAACCCATAAATTTGTAGTTTTTAGTTTGTAATCCGAGAAGAGTAAGATCGGATCGGATTAGATCGAAGATCGTATGGTCAAGATCGGATCCTATAAGATCTTAAGCTTGCAAAGATCCTATGTAGGATCCGGATCGCTTTTGCTTTACAAAGATCGTAAAATCGTAAGATCCTAAGATCGGGATCGGCATCCTGACAACCATGGTTAAAACCGCTATCATCAAATATCTATCGTCTTGTAGTGTCAACAAACTTAGAGCATCTCTATTCATAACACAAGTTATAGTTTAACATCGTCCACGTTAGCGCCACATCAGCTTTAACATTTCACCTTAACATCCCCAAAAAATACCCACAACAATAACATCCCAAGTTAAACTTTAACATTTCATATTTTCAATTTCAACCCCTAAACTAAAACAAACACTTCATTTATTAAAAAACATATCACATTTAACATTAAAACACAAAGTACATTAAACACGAATTACATTAAAAATTAAAACTACAACGCATACTGATGAAAATAAAACTACTAAAACTTAAAAAAAACGAATCATCTGAGACCCAACCCTCATAACTTGAAGGGGAATTAAACTCGCCATTAACGAGCCGAGTCTCCATTATGTCAAAATAGTTATCTTGAAGATACTGAGCTTCCCTTGCTTCTTGCTCACAATGAGCAGCTTTCTCGCTACCGCTTCTTCCATAATCTCCTATAGTTTTCAAGATCTTGTTCAAGTTGACGAAGAAGCCTCACTTAACCCGAATGGGTTGTTTTCAAGATCCACCGTGGAGTGTTGACAGTGGAGTTGGAACAATTGGATTGTTCACGTGGAGAGTTTAAAATACATTTTCCGGTTGGAAACCGAAAGATGCATTCAGTCGTGTTGAGTAAACTTGAAACTCGGTAGAGTTGGAAAGTCGGTTTCCAGAATCGATTTGGAGTTGGAAAGTCGGTTTCAGCAACTTTTCTCGGACTTGGGAATTCTTGAGAAAAATATTTATAGACATTTTTGGTGTGTGATTTGTGTGTGTAACTTGTGTGTGTTGTGTGTTCTAAACAACTCGGTAGAGTTGTATATATAAGCGGAGGTTGATTTTGAGTTTGAATAAATCCCCACATATTTGATTTTTAAATTTCAAATTTGAATTTGAATTTATCCGCCCTTAATTAACCCGGTATAATTTAAATTTGAATTTGAATAGATTGAAAGGATGTAAGTGAAAATTTATTTGAAATGGTTTAGGAGGGTGAAATGATTTTTTTTTTTTTTTTACATTTAAAAATTATTTAAAAAAAGAAGTAAGTTTAAAATTATTTTAAAAAAAATAAGTTTTTTTTTAAATAAATACATTTTAAAAATATTTTTAAAAAAACAAGTTTTTTTTAGTAAATACATTTAAAAAAATAAGTTTTTTAATAATTTTTTAGAGAAAGTACATAAATTTTAAAAATAAATTTAAAAAAAAGATATATTTTTTAAATAATTTTTTTTAAAATAATTTTTTTTTAAATATTTTTTAAGAATTTTTATTTAGACAAAATATTATTTAAATTAAAAAAATTTTATTTCTCGGGTTAAGTCTCTTTTGTTACCAAACATTATAATTGAACAAAATTCTCTACTGATTTCTATTCTCTGAGATTTTATTCTCTACTTCATTTCTAATCTCTAAATTTCTCTCTACCAAACGCACCCTTAGTGTTCAAGAAAGTGAGTTAGTGGGAATACACGTGTCATCTAGCTAGTAAGGGGGGACGGAGTGGACTTCGGCTAGGTGATCGGGTTGGTGAACCCGAGCGGCAACACCATTCCGCCCAGCTCGGGTTCGAAGGCCGGTTTGTATTTGCGAGCTTGGAAGCCGAATTGGAACGTTGGGTAATATAGACGTTGGTGGTTTCAAACGGCTAGTAGCCGGTTAATATAAAAAAAAAAAAAAAAAATTTTCTTCCTATTTAACAAACTTTTACATTTCAAAAAACATACTTACCTTTTAACATATCAAAAAAAACACACACTAAATAATCTCTCCCAAAAATGTCTACCGATTCTTCCGACACGTTGTTCCTTCTTCGCCTCGACGAGATATCCACGGGTAGCTCGTTGCAAAATATGCTTCAACTAGCGGCTCAAGATTATGAAGACACGGCAAGCTCTACCCGAACTAGCGTAAATCGTCATCGGGATATAGGTCTTGTAACTTTAGAGAATGATTGGTTCGTTGAAACACCAAAGTACAACGACGAGTACTTTAAAAAAAATTCGAATGGAGAAAGCATGTTTTGCAAATAGTGGGTGACATTGAAGCAAGATACCCATATTTTCAAGAAGGCTACGGCGCGCGATTTCAAAAAGTTTCACTACGAACAAAAATCACATCGGCCGTTGGGCAACTCGCAACCGCAATCCGCCTGGCGAGTATGACGAATATTTATGCATGTCTCAAAGAACGGACGTGAAAGTCTTGATAATTTTGTAAGGCCATCATTGAGTTGTACGGTCGGGAGTACCCACGTGGGTCGACAACACACGATCTTGCTCGCATTTTGTGCCCATGAAGCGACGCATCACCTCCACGGGATGCTTGGCGGCCTTGATTGTACACACGCCGATGGAAAATTGTCCTAGACATTTGAGAGGCAATATCGAGAGGTGACTATGGTGTTCGACTATTATGCTTGAAGTCACGGCGCCACAAGATATGTGGATTTGGCATGCTTTTTGGTCCACCGGGATCAAACAACGATATCAACGTATTGAATCACCGACTTGTATCTTACATTTCGAAATGGAGCGATGAATAGTTCATTCCACGTGAATGGACGCTTTTACAAACGCTGCTACTATTTGGCGATGGAATCTATCCTAAGTGGTCCACACTTGTTAAAGCATACCCGCTTCCAAACGACCCAAAGGAAAGAGATTTACGGGTTACAAGAGGGAGCGAGAAAGGATGTCGAGAGAGCTTTTGGTGCTCTCAAAGGAAAATGGAAAATTCTTGAACGACCACCGTAGCTATGACCAAAGCGAAAATTGCCGATCGGGTTCATGCGTGTGTTATTTTGCATAATATGGTTATAAACGCGAGGGAGGCAATCTCACGGTTCATATAATGGATCCGTAGGTCCGGCCCGGTGTTCGACGACAGTGTGGTAGCGGAGTTACTAGACGAATTTCTCCATGACCGTCTTCGATATGATCTCACGGAGCACGTAGCACGTGAAGACTTGCCGCATCTCGATGATTAATGGCTTTTTTTAAGTATTATGTTATGTTTTTTTTTTAAGTATTATGTAATGTTTTTTTTTTAAGTATTATGTAATGTTTTTTTTTCAAGTATTATGTAATGTTTTTTTTTTTTAATGAAATGGTATGTTTTTATTTTAAATATTGTATGTGATTTTATGTATTTAAAAAAAAAAAATGGAATTCGGAGATTCAAGTACCACTCCCACTAGTGAGGGTAGTGTTACAGTAGATTAGGGGTAGTTTTGAGTTGGAAGGTTTTGATTGGATAGAGTGATGTGGCACCCTTGGGTGTATTAGGTACTAAATTTCCACTCCCTCCTCCCTAAAAGTTGTTGGCCTTCTTCTAACTTCTAAGAATGCCACATAACCTAATAGACTTAACTTGTGGCAAATCTAATTTAGCTTAGAGTGATGAAGCCAACTATGTACTCTTATATGGTAGGGAAGAGATCTAGTGAGAAGAGAAATTTAAATAAGAAGAATGAGAAGAAATTTGAGCCACACATTTCAAATGAGAATGAGAAATTTAAGGGAATATGCATCTATTTTTTAGGTGCATCTAAAATGTGCGATTGTGGTTTCTTCTCACCCTTCTCATTTTAATTTTACTTCTCATTTGATCATTACTTCTACTATATAAGTTAACTTATTAAGTTTTAGCACCCTCGCTCCCTGCCAGCAACTGCTAACTATTACATTCCAGAAGAGACCACAGTACAGTCCAAAAGCTAGTCAAAGGGTAGCTGAGATGATGGGAGACGATTATGATTGGATAGTTGCTCTGTTGAGGGAAGAAGATGATGGGTACAATAGAGAAGCAGCAAGTCCTGATTGTGGATCAAGTACTCGATCATCGGTCAACGATGCAAGTGAAGCAATTTCACTTGTTCTAACCGATCCAAAGTTGATAGATTGCCCAATTTGCTACAACCCGTTGCATGGCAATATCTATCAGGTGACAGAATTATATTCATTTTGTCAATAATTTATCAATGGCTTGTATAGAACTAACTTGTTACTCTTAGCATTATTTGACAGTCTTTTTATGTGACTAGTGTGATAATGGACACATTGCATGCTCTTACTGTAGCATGATGGTACTTAGAAAGTGCCCTACATGCAAAGGGAAGATTTCATTTAACCGTTGTCGGGCTATGGAGAAGATGATTGAGTCGGTCATAATGGAATGCAAAAACCATATTTACGGATGCGAAGAGAAACTTAGTTACAATAAGAAAGACGAGCACGAAAAGGAATGTCCTCACACCCAATGCTATTGTCCTATTTCATGGTGTAAATTTGCCAATTCCTATAAAAACATGAATGTTCATTTCACCAAGGTCCATCCATATTCTGCTACCGAATTCACCTTCGGCACCACGTTCTCTCTTCGTGTCGAAAGAAACCAGAAGCAAGTGGTTCTTAGAGAAAAAAATGAAGGCGTCATTTTCTTCCTGAAACAGAACATTCTTAGAAGTGGAAGGGCTTTTAGTGTGGGTTGCATAGGACCACCTATGTTTATTGCTGGATTTATGTGTCATCTTACTGTGAAATGCGTAGGTACTTTCTCACTGGAGGCTATACCTGAGGTTCATGCAAAGTGGAACCATCTAATGCCAAAGACAAAGTATCTTACAGTCCCGGTGGGTTCCCTCAAAAAAATGGAACGAGCGTCCGTCCAATTATGCATTAAAAAAATAGGTGGTTAAGCAATGCAGTCGTGGTTATTATGTGTTCTTTTGGGTACTTTATAATGGTCTACATCTTTTGTTTGTTATTTTAGCTTGTGCTGAAAAGAGGCTAGCTAGTCTTTTTGAAATGTGAAGCTGATGATGTACATGCACTAGTATCACCATCTTATATAGGTGGTGTTTTTGGGCCATTTGGCATTGGTTACAGTTATGTGCAACTATGTAATGTGATATATTAATGCTTTATTTTGTATACCATTTTCATGGCATGTATGCAGATTTGGTTTCTACATAAACTTGAGCAATTGCAAGAAATTCGTGTGAAACTGTAATAATGTAAATTCTATTTTATTACTGTAATCCATATAAGTTATAGTCTGGAGGGCGATGGGGACGTCGGCATAAGGTCCTATGACACAATTAATAATTTGATTCATCTTCAATTACGCCTTGCTCTAGCTTTTTCAGGAGTTATTACTTCTAGCTCAACACATGTATTTGTTACCGGCTTATGCATATATAGCAAAAGACTCCACT
This sequence comes from Chrysanthemum lavandulifolium, assembly GCA_022545495.1. Taxonomy (NCBI): domain Eukaryota; kingdom Viridiplantae; phylum Streptophyta; class Magnoliopsida; order Asterales; family Asteraceae; genus Chrysanthemum; species Chrysanthemum lavandulifolium. The sequence goes on from CM040245.1 coordinate 59,812,911, forward strand.
ACCTAATAACCCGTACCTCAACACACGTATTCTTTACTGTCTTATGCATATATAGCAAGACTCCACTACTTAATAACCCCTAGCTCAACACATGTATTCTTTACTGGTTTATGCATATATATATCAAGACTCCACTCAAAATGTGTTATATACTCATCACCAATACGTCGCCCAAGATTACTACTCTAGCTACGTTATATACTCATCACCAATGTCGCATGATTTATCATGACATGACCATCGCATGATTTATCATGACATGACCATCGCAAGATTGTACATGCACTAGTATCACCATCTTATATAGGTGGTGTTTTTGGGCCATTTGGCATTGGTTACAGTTATGTGCAACTATGTAATGTGATATATTAATGCTTTATTTTGTATACCATTTTCATGGCATGTATGCAGATTTGGTTTCTACATAAACTTGAGCAATTGCAAGAAATTCGTGTGAAACTATAATAATGTAAATTCTATTTTATTACTGTAATCCATATAAGTTATACTCTGGAGGGCGATGGGGACGTCGGCATAAGGTCCTATGACACAATCAATAATTTGATTCATCTTCAATTACGCCTTGCTCTAGCTTTTTTAGGAGTTATTACTTCTAGCTCAACACATGTATTTGTTACCGGCTTATGCATATATAGCAAAAGACTCCACTACCTAATAACCCGTACCTCAACACATGTATTCTTTACTGGCTTATGCATATATAGCAAAAGACTCCACTACTTAATAACCCCTAGCTCAACACATGTATTCTTTACTGGTTTATGCATATATATATCAAGACTCCACTCAAAATGCGTTATATACTCATCTCCAATACGTCGCCCAAGACTACTACTCTAGCTACGTTATATACTCATCACCAATGTCGCATGATTTGTCATGACATGACCATCGCAAGATTTATCATGACTTGACCATTAATGAACACATAATTTTTTTGAAATGAGTTAAATGGACAAATTTTTAAAAGATTTGGGCACATTTATGCTCTATTTTTTTTAAATGAGCATTTATTGCTTATTTAAAAAGTAAATGAGCATTAATAGACACATATTTTTACTAATTAAAAAACATTGTAATTATCTTCTTAAAAAACTTATATTTATAATATATTTAATTTTTTAAATATAAATGAAGTGTTACGTTTGAGAAATTTATTTCGTTATCAGGGGAAATATCAGGGCTTTCGCCGGGGAAGTGGGGTTAATGAGGCACCCTCACAAACTCTTTCATATCTCTCGCCACCATTCTATCACTATCATTACCAACCCTTTAATCTCTCTTCTTATCATCTTTGACCTCTCTCTCACACACACACACAGAGTTTCACACCAAAAAACACACACACAATTATGAACTCTCAAAGCAAGCTAAACCCTTTTGCACCACCTTTTTACCCTTCAAAATTCAACCCTCATCATCATGTAACCATAACAAACCGTAACAAGAAATGGGTTGTACACTTTCCTGTATCTACTAGACCAAGAAACGTGTACCTCCTCGCTGTAAACCATCGGAGAAGCCACGTGTCACCGCCGCTAACTTCATTTTTGTTGTTTGATAATATAGGAGAGAATTGTTGGTGAGTTTTTGGGAAGATCATTGTAAAAAGGAGAATGAAATGATGTCGAAAAATGGTGTAATAGCACTTTAACTAGACACACTAACACCATTCTCATGTTTTCACCAACCCTCAACCCTAGACACACTGTTCAAAAAGTCGTAAGCAAACATGATCAAATCTTTTGTATCACAAGCAAATGAAACAACATGATCTCATTAACCTAGTTAAAGTGCTATTGCACATGAAAGGGGGTGGACCCCAACACCCTGCCAAGATCTTGGTTTAGGTCTCACAATCCACCATCCTACTCTCTTACCCTAATTGTTAAAATGACCAATTCAATCATAATGGTTTAAAGGGTCTTTTTGATACCCGATGCTTGGATAGTTCTCATTACCTAAAACCCTAAACTATTTAAAATACGCAACGACATATCTTACCTTTTGGTCTCGGTTGTGGTCGCGGCTTGGCCTCGGCTGTGGTCTCGGCTGGGGAGGCGGCTTGGTCTCGGTTGTAGTCTTGACAGGAACAAAATCAACAAATTAATAAACTACAGAATCCATCTATAAACTACATAATCCATATAAACTAGAAAAAAAGAAAAAAAAACATACGAGACCATTACAAGATCAATTAACGAGAAGTGATACCAAACTAAGAGATACCGAGATAAAGTGGAGAAAAAGATATGTCCATGCTATTATTGATTGTGTTATATAGGTAGCTTTGTGATAGGCCCAAAATAGAAAGCAGATTTACCTTAAAATTTTGCAAAGTGTTATATAGGTAGCTTTGTGAGAGGCGAAAGCACATTTACCTTCAAATGTGTAACCCGAACTATTATGAAATAAAAATGCTATACCATAAACATTGTCTTTAAGACCGAGTGTTAAAATGAGAATAAGAAATATCTATAATACCGCTTCTGTTTAATGAAACTTTTTAGAGGGAACTATCATAATGTTAGTTATGTATACAAATTTAGTATTGCTAGCAATACTACATAAACAAAAGTACTAGCATTATTCTTATAGACTAGAAATTAAATCAGTATACCTAATATTAGCCATTATATTTCTCAACAAGTCTCTTTGACTGCATAAATTTTAATTAACTAGATATTTCGACTTGAAGAGACGGGCAACTTAGGTAATCAGCCCGTATTTCTCATTCTAGCAGAAATGCCGTTTATGGTAATAAGCAATGCATCTCTAAGTTTATGGTTCTCGATTAACAATGAAGCATACCAAACTAACTTCCTATATAATAATTTATCAGAGGCACTAAAAATTATACAATATGCGCTCAAACTTTATAAAATTAATCAGAGGCATTTCCTATATAATAATAAATCAGTTTGATGGTGGATGATTAACAAATTAATCAGAGGCACTTCCTATATAATAATAAATCAGTTTGATGGCACCATCTAAGTTTATGGTTCTCGATTAACAATGAAGCATACCAAACTATATACTCCCTCCGTCTCATATTTATTGTCCATATTTCCTTTTATGGATGCCTCAAATTAATTGTCCACTTACCTATTTTAGTAAGAAAAAGAGAATATAATGAGAATATTCCATTTAAGTGGTTGAGAGTTATAACGGTCCCACTTTTATTAATAAACACAGTGACAATAAAAGAAGGAGGGTAATAATTAATCAGAAGCATACCAAAACACAACTAAAAAGATTACGGCTGTGTGGTCGCAGCTTGGCCTCGGCTGTGGTCGCGGCTTGGCCTCGGCTTGGCACCCGTGACAACCTGAAAACCAAAACACAACTAAAAAGATTAAATATAACACTCAGACTATGATTGATATACAATATTGCGTCAAAATGAGAACTCACCATCTTCCTAGAAGAAAATATCAATGCGAGTGTAGTGGTGCGGTGAAGTAGTGGTCGTGGAGGTGGTGCGGTGATTGAGGTGGTGTTGTGCTGTGGTGAGCAGCGTGTGTGTGTGTGTTTTTTTTTATCTGATTGAGAAAGCAGATCTGGGTTAATAATTGAGATGGTTTTTGCGATTACTTTTCGTCCCCGGCGAAAATGTTGTTTGTCTTTTAGCAAGCCTTTTGCCGGGGAAAATAATGGTGGGATAAAGTAAAAAGATGGGAGCGAATAATAAAAAATTCGTGAAACTTTTCCCCGGGACATGTCCCCGGCAAAAGGTTTTTTAATCAATTTTCATATTAAAAACAATCTTTATTATCATTTTCAATAACTAAAATTAATAATAAATCAATTTAAATTTAACCTAAAATTTTTCTGAATCATATTTGAATACTTTAACAAATTATACGTATCATGTTATACGACCAAGTATAGGTGCTATGGTATACGTATCATGTTAAACGATCGAGTATAGGTGATATGGTATACGTATCATGTTAAACGACCAAGTATAGGTGCTATTGGTATACGTATCATGTTAAACGACCGAGTATAGGTGCTATGGTATACGTATCATGTTATACGACCAAGTATAGGTGCTATTGGTATACGTATCATGTTAAACGACCGACTATAGGTGCTATGGTATACGTATCATATTAAACGACCAAGTATAGGTGCTATGTTAAACCACCAAGTATAGGTGCTATTGGTATACGTATCATGTTAAAGTGCTATGCTATACGATCACCGAGTATAGGTGAATATGTTATGGTATACGTATATCATGTTAAACGATCAAGTAAAGGTGCTATGGTATACGTATCATGTTCGTATCATGTTAAACGACCGAGTATAGGTGCTATGGTATACGTATCATGTTAAACGGCCAAGTATAGATGCTATGGTATACGATCATGTTAAACGACCAAGTATATGTGCTAGTATAGGTGCGAATATAGGTGCTATGATATACGTATCATGTTAAACGTCCAGTTATAGGTGCTATGGTATACGTATCATGTTAAACGACCAAGTATATGTGATATGGTACACATGATCTCATTTAGATGAAACAACATGATCTCATTAACCTAGTTAAAGTGCTATTACATATGAAAGAGGGTGGACATCTTTGAACTAGTGAAGAAACTTTCCCACTAGAAACATCTTTATCTTCACAAGTAAAGTCCAAATTCTTGCAGTTCTATACTAGTCTCAACTTCCCACCAAAAAAATGGCGCCAAAAATTCCCACAAAAAAAATGGCGCCAAAACTTCCCACCAATATGACAAACACATTATATAGTCCTTATCTTCACACAAACCTCACAACCTCTTATCCTCAAAACCACTAAACCTCACAACCACTTATCTTCTCACAAATTTCAAAACCTGAGATGGAGCCATTTAATCCTTTTATATGTTCTTGTAGAGCAGGAAATATAAGATTAAGAAAATCACATAGAGAATATTCATCTGGACGACAATATTATGCATGTCCTCTGTCGAAGGTGAACAATCATACATTTCTTATTTATGTAAATATACAAATAATTGGATTGTAATCTCTTATAATTTTCTTATTATGTAAATGACCTTTAAAAGAAGATAATGGGTGCGGATATTTTATGTGGAAGAGTGAATTTGATTTAGTACTTAAGAACAATCTCTTACGGTTCAACATCTCAAGGTTCGGATCTACACCAACAGAGTGTTCGAGCTACCATGACAAAGATCTTTGGATAAACTTGGTGGAATCACAAAAGCAGTGCTAGAGACTGTAGTAAGGTCTTTGGAGGCAAGACTTGAAATGGCAAGGATTCACGACGACCACGCATGTCGGTCGGATGCATTACTTCGTGAGATGTTAGGTGACATGAAAAATCTTCTTATGTAGTAATAGTAGTTGTTGTTCTTGTAGTTGTTGTTGTTCTTGTAGTTGTTGTAGTTGTTGTTGGAATAATACGTATGTTTAACTAAAAGGAGAATGAAATGTTGTTGCAGTTGTTGTTGGAATAATCTGTCTTGATTTGAACTAGTGAAGAAACCTTCCCACCACAAACATCTTTGAACATACTTGATCCGACACATCTCTAGCAGGTTATTTTAACATCTGAATGAACCACAATATAATTAAGTTCATATTTTTAACATTTAATCGGGGTTTTAGTTGTGTATTAAAAGTTGTGTATTTTAACATATAAGTAAGTGTATTTTTTAGATAGTATTTTCCCGGGACATGTCCTCGTGGAAGGTTTCCCGCAAGCGGAATAAACCGCGAACAATTAATGATTCGGGCTATCGGACGGATCAAATTTGATCGCCAATGTGAAAGTTTATTATTGCCGCGACAAGCCCGAAACCGACTCGGCTCCGACCCCGACAAGCCGACTAACATGATTCGGGACTCGGGATCGGGACTGAATTTTGATTCGATCGGCCTAGTCGGGAAAGGAAATAATGCTAACATCTATTGACTCTTGTCAAATTTTCAATGTCCGCCGGGACATGTCCCCGCGGTCAAAGTATGCTAAATAGTTGAATTTTTAAGCGTTAGTTGAATTTTATTTAACAGGTCAACGTATTTATGTGCCACGTCAGCTTTGGTTTTATCGTTTAGCGACTTTCACCGAGGACATGTTGTCCCGACGAAAAGCTCCTCGCCTCGTCCACACGATTGTTGTAGTGAATACTCTCTTTGTATTTGATTGATTAATTCTATCGTGAAAGAGTATTTGTGTTTTCGTAGTCTATCTACGGTACAACTTCTTATTGCGTTATTTCTCTATTAAAACAAATTTGTAAGGTTTTTATGGTAGATGTACATTCATGCAGACATGAGGTGCATATTTGGTATTGCACGCGTTGATTATGCTTTGTGTTCAAGAAGTGGGTTAGTGGGAATACACGTGTCATCTAGCTAGTAAAAGTTGCTAGCCTTCTTCTAACTTCTAAGAATGCCACATAACCCTAACAGTCTTAACTTGTGGCAAATCTAATTTAGCTTAGAGTGATGAATAAGCCAACTATGTACTACTATATAAGTTAAATTATTAGGTCTTAGCACCGTCGCTCCCTCTTAGTAACTGCTAACTGTTGCTTTCCAGAAGAGACCACAGTCCAAAAGCTAGGCAAAGGGTAGCTGAGATGATGGAAGAAGATGATGATTGGATAGCTGATGCGTTCATGGGAGAAGATTATGGGTACAATAGTCAAGCAGCAAGTCCCGATTGTGGACCAAGTACTCGATCATCATCAGTCAACAATGAAAGGGAAGCAATTTCACTTGTTCTAACCGATCCAAAGTATCAGGTGACAGAACTATATTCATTTTGTCAATAATTTATCAATGGCTTGTATAGAACTAACTTGTTACTCTTAGCATTATTTGACAGTCTTTTTATGTGACTAGTGTGATAATGGACACATTGCATGCTCTTACTGTAGCATGATGGTACTTAGAAAGTGCCCTACATGCAAAGGGAAGATTTCATTTAACCGGTGTCGGGCTATGGAGAAGATGATTGAGTCGGTCATAATTGAATGCAAAAACCATATTTACGGATGCGAAGAGAAACTTAGTTACAATAAGAAAGACGACCACGAAAAGGAATGTCCTCACACCCGATGCTATTGTCCTATTTCATGGTGTAAATTTGCCAATTCCTATAAAAACATGAATGTTCATTTCACCAAGGTCCATCCATATTCTGCTACCGAATTCACCTTCGGCACCACGTTCTCTCTTCGTGTCGAAAGAAACCAGAAGCAAGTGGTTCTTAGAGAAAAAAATGAAGGCGTCATTTTCTTCCTGAAACAGAACATTCTTAGAAGTGGAAGGGCTTTTAGTGTGGGTTGCATAGGACCACCTATGTTTATTGCTGGATTTATGTGTCATCTTACTGTGAAATGCGTAGGTACTTTATCACTGGAGGCTATACCTGAGGTTCATGCAAAGTGGAACCATCTAATGCCAAAGACAGAGTATCTGACAGTCCCGCCGGTGGGTTCCCTCAAAAAAATGGAACGAGCGTCCGTCCAATTATGCATTAAAAAAATAGGTGGTTAAGCAATGCAGTCGTGGTTATTATGTGTTCTTTTGGGTACTTTGTAATGGTCTCTACATCTTCTGTTTGTTATTTTAGCTTGTGCTGAAAAGAGGCTAGTCTTTGTGAAATGTGAAGCTGATGATGTACATGCACTAGTATCACCATCTTATATAGTTGGTGTTTTTGGGCCATTTGGCATTGGTGACAGTTAATGTGCAACTATGTAATGTGATATATTAATGCTTTATTTTGTATACCGTTTTCATGGCATGTATGCAGATTTGGTTTCTACATAAACTTTGAGCAATTGCAAGAAATTCGTGTGAAACTATAATAATGTAAATTCTATTTTATTAATCCATATAAGTTATACTCTGGAGGGCGATGGGGACGTCGGCATAAGGTCCTATGACACAATTAATAATTTGATTCATCTTTCAATTAGGCCTTGCTCTACCTTTTTAGGGGTTATTACTTCTAGCTCAATACATGTATTCTTTACCGGCTTAGTCATATATAGACTCCTACTTAAAATGCGTTATATACTCCACCAATACGCCGCACATGCAAGACTAGCTACTACTCTAGCCGCGTCATATATATACTCATCATGTGCGGCTAGCTACTACTCTAGCCGCGTCATATATATACTCATCACCAATGTATCGCATGATTTATCATGACATGACCTCATCACCTGTACGTCGCACAAGACTACTACTCTAGTTGCGTCATATGCTCATCGCCAATGTATGACATGATTTATCATGACATAACCACCGCAAGATTTATCATGACCATTAATGAGCGCGCACATATTTTTTTTTTTGAAATGAGTTAATTAAATGGACAAATTCTTAAAAGATTAAGACACATTTTTTATTTTATTTAAATAAGCACTTATTGCTCATTTAAAAAGTAATGAGCGTTAATGAACACATACTTAATTAAAGAAAATTATAATTATCTTTTTTAAAAACTTAAAATTATAATATATTTAATGTTTTAAGTATAAATGAGGTGTTACATTTAAGAAATATATTTCGTTATTTTGAGTCTTTTTTTAAAGCGATTCGCATAATATGAGCCCTGTTTGACCTGTGTTCGTTTAGCCTGCGTCCGTTTAGCCCGTACGCCATTTTGCCCGTAGCCCGTGCCCACCCATTTTGCCACCTCTAGATTAAATCACTACTACATATTGTGAAGTAAAGCCCCTTTAATAAAGCCCGGTTTTAGTAAAAAAAAAGGGGCTATAAAAGGATTCCGTATTATAAAAATGGGTATAGAGTCATGTTTTCTTTTACAAAATCGGGCTCATGTCAAAAAAATTAAAGCCACATTTTCTACTTCAAAATCGGGCTCTATTCCTCGTAAAGAGCCATGTTTTCTCCTACAAAACCGGGGTTTATCTAAAAAATCAATAGAGCCCTAATTTCTTTTACAAAACCGGGCTTTATCAAATTCTTCTTTGTAAGAGCATAACATTGTTTTTCAAAATGAAACGAAAATATTCAAGACTTTTGGGCGGGTTATTTCCTCCCAATTTTCATACCTTGAAAACCCTAATCTTTTTTCCACCTCTTCACTTTCACAACCTCGAACCCTCCAACCTTTTGTGCCGCTTAACATCACCACTTAACCAACATCGCATACCACCACCACCATTGTCACACACCACCACCACCACTGTCGCACACCATTGCCAACACAAGCCAACTTCATCACGCAACTAAGCCAACAAACTAATCGAATTAGGAGGTGCCAAACTGCTATAACTGATGTTGTTTTTTTAACTTTTAAAATATATCTCATTAATGTTGTTGTTAAGTTTGATTCTGGAATAAGTTGTGTTTGTTTATATTGTTAGGTATTAAAGTCTTGATTTTGGAATGAAATTTTTGAATTTAATTGTTTTTTTAATATGGATTTATAATTGTATGACACTAAAACAAATGTTTATTTTTAATATAAAGACAATACAATCACTTGTAAATGGGTGTTTTGCTGTCACAAAATGAGTGTTTTGTTCTAGGCTATAATTGTTACTTAATACTTGTATTGTTACTGTATTGTATATTTACATGTAACTATACTTGTCTTGGAACAAGACATGTCATTGCTTAGTATGATTAGGTTTTTGACTGATAGTCAAATAACTAGTGTTGAAATCTATTGTTGGTATTCTTTGTTTGGGAATTATAATAAACATCAATGATTTCATTTTGATATGTTTTTTTTCAAATCCACGGGGTTTGATTGATAGTCAAACATGTACCTTCGAATTAGTTGTTGCAGTTATCATGGTTATGTGGGATTACTTGTTATGGACTTTGTTATTTAAGTTTCAATGGTTTCTTGATTTAGGAAAACATTAGTTATTAGCCGCTAGTCAATTTTTGGTTTTTCAAATTCTTGAAGGTGTAAATTTTGACCAGCACCGTGTAAGCATTTAACTAATTTTCCGTAGTGTTAGCTATCACCAAGTTCATGATTTAGTCTTTCATTTAGTCATGCTGAGTAATTTATGTGTGACATAGATAGCTTACAGTTTAATCAAGGAGCAAAAAGGCGGGACAAAAGTGCCAGATGACTACATATCATTTGTTGGTCTTTTTGCGGATCCACATTACTGCGGTACTCACCCTCTTATTTTGTCATTTTCTTTCTAATCACTATTATATTGGAAGTGTTTATTAAATACTTTTAAGTATTTCATTAAGTTGTTAATAATACAAGCTCATAATGTTTTGGCAATAAAATAAAAAAGAAACTTATTTTTTATTCGAAGAAGATACAAGGACTAAAATCAGTGTCTTAGTCTCCATACTCAAGCTTTTATTTTATTTTATTTGTTTTTTGGTTTCCTTGTGCAATAATTTCATAGTTAATAAACAATTAAATATATTATATAAAGAGAGTTATCACCTCGAGGTTTTAAAATCGGGTGTATGCCTTATCTTCTTTGGTAAGGTAAAAGGAAGAAGTTAGAGTTCTTCAATAATTTCGAGATATTATCACCTCGAGGTTCGGTATGCCTTATCCGGAAAAGGAAGAAGTTAGATCATCAATCAAAGTGCCTTCAAAATTAGTGTATTCTACGCCTATTTGATAAAGTTAGCATGATACAAGAAAATTTGACTCCACATAAGAATCAGTGTCTATTTGTATTGCTAATTTCATGATGCTTTAAGTTTGTTATGATATAAACTTTATGGACTATTATTAGCATAATGTTTTGAAGTTTTTGTTATGTGGAATGTACCAGGATCCCAACTTCTGGAAATATAGGCCATTATCTGAACTGATTGTGCGTACTGCTACAAACGATGTGCGATTTCTTCTATTCATATCTAACAAAATGGTGGTGAAGATGAACTCAAAATCCTTATGGTATCTTGTTGTTCGTGGTGCACTTTATTGTCCTTGTTTCTGCATTACTGATAATGGATATTTGACAATATAATGGCTGCTCGTTGTGCAAATTTTACTTTGATCAAGTTTATCACTTCCCACTTTCATCCATAACATACATTATATTTATCCTAACTGCGTTTCCGTGTTGTTATAATGAAATTGTGCCTAATCGGTAATATGTTTTTTTTTTTTTGGACAACTAGCGTTTCCTGATGCTATATATTTGGTTGATGCAATTGAGGGTGGAAGGGCACTTGGTGTATTTTTCACATTCATGTGGTCAGGTTACTTGAAGGAAATGCATAATATCGAGGTTTCATAGTAGCGTCATTGGTGTATTTTTCACATTCATTTTCGTTCAAATAGTCAATTAAAGTAGCTTGTAGCTTTTTGAAATGTTTTGTTTGCAAGAGTAGTCACAAGATTAATCTCAATGTATCAATAGAAAGTAAGATGTTATATTAGTGAATCTTTTATTGTCTAAATCAATATTCAATACAATGTTCATTTAGCCAAAAGGAATTTGGTTTCATGGCTGGATTTTTTTCTTTGTTCATATAAAGCCATGTTCTTTGATAGAAAATCGGGTCCTATGGTAATAGAGCCCGTTTTCAAAACCGGGCTCTATTTGCTTCTTGCATAGAGTCCCTACCCCTTTGAGCCCGTCACCAAAACCGGGCTCTATGCCCTTTTTCAACCGGGCTTTATGTCACTTTTTGTAGTAGTGAATACTCAAAACCCACACAAAACCCACCAATTTGGTTGGGCTAAGATATTGGAACCATCCCCGCCTTATGCTAAATCTTCTTATCAAAACATTTTACTCATCTTTCTACCCACAAAATAGTTACATTTGTAAAATTTACTAAAGAATGCAAGAGATAAAATTAGTAGATGAATAAAGTTTTGATATAATGATTTATCAAGCAGTTATAACAAGGTTTTTTTTTACAGATTGGGTATGTTTGGACTTTGCATTTACAGATCGGGTATGTTTGCATCTTGCAACACTTGTACTTTGCATTTTGCAATTTGACCATACCTTTACCATTTTAGTCAATCACTTGTAAAATTTAACCAAACCATTCACTTTGATAAACCATCAATATTGCACTTTGGATAAACAGTCAACTTGTAACATTTAACCAAACCAAACCATTTCATTAGCTTCAAAATCTGGAATTACAACATCCATGTAGCTTCAAGGTCGGGATTACAACATTTTACCAATTGACCCACCTAAGATCTAACAACAACATCCAAAACATAGAATTACAACATCATCCAAAAGCTGGAATTAGAAGATATGTCAATGAGTAACATAGTAGGTAACAAACAAGACCTAACTGAGACCCAAAATCATCTTCAATCGAACTTCATTCACTTTTGTTGTCACTGTAGCTTCAAGGTTGTTCATTCTCCGCAACAAGCCAGGAATGATCTGAACAGCTCTTCGACACATCAATGGATCAAACCAAGAGACAAACCAACAACTTGGCTACATTTATCAATTAGGTCAAAATCAACAAAACCAAACTTACAAGATAACAAAAATCAAAACTTACTATGTTAGCACAAGAGTTGATTCTCCTTCCTGGATTCCTTGGTGTCTATGATGTTGCAATCCTCAAAGGGGAAAATGACAAATGGGGCATTCATCCATGAGCTTCACAAGATGGGTGTGTTTTTGTGTTCGACTGTTTGTGTGTGTGTTTATGTAGTTAGGGATTTTGACTATCAAAGTCAATCCTTTAAATAAGTGGTCAAGTGGAAAAAGGGGGGAAATGAGGGTTTAAAGAAATGACTAAAATAGCCCTCACGTGACTGCCACATGTGTGGACTTAACGGGATTTTTAACGAAGTTACCGAAATTGGCTCGGATCCGTAATAAAATGAAACCACAACGACTGAACCCGGTGAAAAAAAAGTTGAGTGACCAAATATGCAAGACCCGACAAACAATAGTGACCATTTTTATAATTAACTCAACAAAATATTTAGGGTCGTTTGGTTCGTTATAAGGAATCACTATCAGTATAGTAATGGTTATAGGATATCATACTCAATATTGTTGTTTGTTTTGACAATATGATTTGAGTAATAAATTTCTATCAGAATTACTATTTTTAGGTATAATAAACAAAATTTTATATAAATTCAAAATTTCCTTATTTTTATTTTTTATTTTTATTTTTTGTGGTGGAGAAAAATAGATCGAAGAGGGACCCACGAGAATGGAAGAAAACCCACATTTACCCACTAAAATGAGTCTAGCATAGACTCATTCTTAACTAGATTGAGGGCCTATCTGGTAGATGGGTTTTAATAGGTTTGGGCTGAAAGATGGTTTAAATCAATTTTTTGGTAGATATACCCAGGTTTTGAAAATTGTAATCATGCCACATATGAGGGGTTCTACAAATCCGACCACACTTTCTAGGTTTACAACAATTACCATTTCTTGTGCGCCCATGACACTTTTTAGTCACTACTTTTATTTCTTTTACTTTTTTGTTATATTTTAATTGTAAAGTTATTAATTCAAATCTTATAAAATAATTTTAAATATTATTTTATTTCACATACATCAAATTCAAATCAAATCATAATCTAAATTCAAATCATAATTCAAATCTTAACCCCCTTACAAACCAAACGGACCCTAAATACTCAAAACCCACACAAAACCAACCAATTTGGTGGGGCTAAGATATTGGGAACCATGCCCACCTTATGCTAAATCTTCTTAGTAAAACATTCTACTCATCCTTCTACCCATAAAATACTTACACTTATAAAGTTTACTGAAGAATGCAAGAGAGAGAATTAGTAGATGAATATGTATCACAATTATGCATGAATAAGAAGATAAGTAGAAGGTTTTGATATGATAATTTATCATAATCCAAAATATATGACCAAACAATTGATTTTGATTGTCACTCGGACCAAACCTCCTAAAAACCATGTAACAAACGCACCCTTAAGAGGCTTCGGAGTGGTAACGCAATTCGTGCTTTATCGTCTATGTGGCAAATGTTATTTCACGTTAACCACTCCGTCCTAGCTTGCGCTATGTTGGCATTGAAAAGCACGTTGGTTTACCAACGTACGTTGAAACGTAGCAAGGACAAATAAAATCACTTTTGGGGTTAAAAGCTACATTTTCAAATTCAAAATAGTTTCACAACACCGCCTTTATGGTTAACGGTAATTTAAAAAAAAATAAAAGAAACTTTTTGTAATTAAATTTTAACTCCTCTATAAATACAACACCCCTTTACCCAATATTTTCATACTTAACTCACACAATAATTATAAACCCTACACATTATGGCTTGTCGTCTCCCTTATACCGTCGAGAAATGCAAGCTTATATTAAAAAACAATGCGATCAAGATGATGCGGCTCGACAAAAGGCTATTGTTGACGTTATCAAGCTGTTTGAGCTTGCAAAGGCAAAGAAAGAACGTTTGAGAAAACGATACGAAATGCAAAGACATTTCGCCAAAAAAACAAGCTGTGATTGACAATTTTTTGAGCGATGAAGCCAGGAAAGATGACGCCATTAGTGAAATGTTGTGGACGTGTGTTTGACAAATACAAGACAACATCAGCAACAAAATCCATTGGAGTTATCGAGAAAAAAATTATTGGTTCGATATCACAACAGTTGAATCAACTTGGGCTAGGTGCATCAACTTCAGCTGATGCACATGGATTTATTGAGCAACAACATTATCATTTTACGGGTTATGCAGACGAGGCAGTTGATGAGCATGGCTTAACTGCAAGCCAACATTATGAAATTATTTGTAGCGAAGAGACTTTAAAAGAAGTTGAAGCAGAACAAGCAAAGATCTTGTTGGAAAATTTAGTGCACTTGTGGGATTAGTTCACACCTGGTTTTGGGTTGGGAGGTACGGAGTGTACACCCATGAGGTCCCTGAACACCCTGACTCAATAGTGGTTAGTACTGCTAGTGTTGGTTACTACTACTAGTGTAGTGACTGGTGGTTACTACTGCTAGTGTAGTGACTGATGGTTCCTGCTGCTAGTGTATTGGTTCCTACTCGTAGTGTTGGTTACTACTGCTAGTGTAGTGATGATGGTTCCCACCGCTAGTGCATTGGTTCCTACTAGTAGTGTTGCGTTGATTAACTTGTAGCGGTTTGACCCATTCAGTGGTTGCATGGCGCTTTATGACCACATTTAATTGGTCATGTAACCACTATTCCTATGATAATGGAGGCTTATTATGGGTGATTAATTGGCCATTAATCACTCATAAAGTCCATTGACTAGGGTTGAGTGTTCTCTACTATATATAGAGATCGACATCATCAGCATGAAGATATAGAGAAAAAACCAGGAGAAACAAACATAAAGCTAAAACATTTATATGCGCAAGGGTTATTGATTTGTGCCTAATTCAATAAATAAATTTGGTCTTATCCCAAGTAGATATTCGTGTAACCAAGGCATAGGGTTGAATAATTTACTTTGGAAAGTGATCACACGATTTCAAGTGATATCCGATAACCTGATTTGGTCTTGCATTGCTACTGATTATCTTACCCTGCTGGGCTCATAACCATCAACATATCTAACAAGAGTCGGATGAGAGACTCAGGAAAGAAGAAACATAAAGGGCGGAGTTCATAATGGAATTTGGGTATGCGGAGGAACCTGAGTATGATTCTACATGGGAGCATTTAGATTAAGATATGTTTATGTATTTCGTATCATATGTTTTTTTCGTATCGTATCGTATTTTGTATTGTATTTTATGTAATGTTTATGTTTATGAATGAAATATTAGTGAAAGGTTTATTTAATGATTGAAATATTAGTTAAGAGGTTAATTTGTAAATTGTATTTTTTAAAAATGGTGGGTCCCAAAAGGTGATATTATTTTGTGTTATGATAACTAGTGATTTTTTGAATTCAAATTTTTTAAACAACAAATTTAAACTTCATTAATAATAAAAACATTACATAAATTATTCAGATAACATTAAAAACATTACATAAATACGTCATCGTCATCATCACTTGTGTCTTCGTCTTAACTCTCTTGATTGACTTCATTTCCACGATTTCCCAAACGTGTTCGACCAAATCAGATTTTAAGTTTAGATGAGTTTTTGGTCGATTATCTCCTGAGTAATTACTAATGATTGTTCATGCGATCTTAAGGGATCATGATCGCGGTGGCCCTCATCTTCGTACCATGTGGGACACATCGCCCGACCCTTGTTTCGAATGATCATATTATGTAATATGATACATGTGTACACAATAACTTGGAGATCACTTTTCGACAACCCTTGAGCCGAAACTTTAAGCATTTTCCACTTCTTCTTCAACACAACAAAAGCTCGTTCCACATCTTTCCTTGCTGCTTCATGCTTCCTCTTGTACAATATCATCACCCATGGGAGGATTTGAAATGGACTTAATAAGAACGGCCCATTCCGGATATATCCCGTTGGTAAGATGATATCCCATTTTATAAGCTACATCGTTAACCACTAATGGAAGGTCCGGTGCTCTCCCAGATTTGATATCATTGAAAACAGGGGATCGATGTAAAACATTTATGTCGTTATTCATCCCGGAGACACAAAAAACGCATGCAAAATCCATAAATCTTGAGAGGCGACCGCTTCCAATAAAATGAATGGATGTGGCCCGTGATCACCCCTAGCAAATTGACCTCTCAAACTATTTGGGCAATTCTCCCACTCCCAACCTGTATAATCAATGCTTCTCATCATCCCAGGAAACCCATGCTTATGCTCGTGACTAGCATATATTCTTTCAAGGTCAGAATACGTGGGCTTTCGCAAAAACTCAGCACCATATAAATCCATGATAGTCGTACAAAAGTTATGGAGACAATCACGGGCTGTTGTTGCATCGATTTGCAGATACTCATCAAGAGAATCAGGAATGGCCACATATCCCAATTGACAAATTGCCGCAATACACTTGATTAATGGGGAAATACCAAGTGTGCTCGTACAATCAAGATTTTGTTAAAAATAAGGATAATAATCGGTTACCTCTCGAACAATTTATGAGAATAGTTCTCGGCTCATTCGGAACCGCGCACAAAATTTTCTTTTGTCATACAATGGGTTTGCGGAGAAGTAAGCCTCACCAAACGATTATGAGCACCCTGATGATCCCTAGCTACGTAGGTTCGTCGGACTTTTGGCAGTGACGCTTGGTACTAGGCTCAAGCAAACTGCGTAAACTCCGCAAGGTCGCTCATCACTTCTTCTTCATCATAAGAAGACGAAGAATTAAACAATAGCTCGTAAGACATAATTAAAAGAATGTTGATGAGAAGTTATTTAAATTGTGTTTGAAATTGTATGTTTAAAAGTGTGTTTGAAGTTGATATTTATAATTTTGTAAAAGCGGTCGAAACCGATCGGAACACACTCGACCGAAAGACCACAACGGGCCGATCGAAGTTGACCGATCGAAACCGGTCCTTTGCGTTCAGCCTAATAGTTAAACGCTTTTTGTTAACATTTCAAATAAGAACACTTATAAAAACAAACAAGAGCTAAAAACGCTTATGGTGGTCACAAAACGGGTTAACCGGGTGGAACGACATAAATGGCTCCTGCAACTCACTCAAAATAAAACACTGGTAAAATTGAAGGCATAAGGAAGGACCGTGGGGCCATTCCATCCGAACCCGATCGTCGAAGCTCTTTCAGTCGACATATCATCTGACACCAAATAATACTTACTACATCTTCTTTTTTAACCCTACACCACCAAAATCACACTATCTACTACCTAATAAATAAACCAATCAGGATCCCAAACCCTAGAAAATTAAATGATTTAAAACTTTTCCCCTTTTTCACAACCCTAGAACAAACTAACTGCTATGGAAATGGATGGCTATAGCTCACCTGATTTCGACAGAACTAACATTTCCCCACTGGTATTATACCTCTTTTTAGTTTCATTTATACTTCACATTAGTCTGTTTTTTAAGCTAACTTTTTTTATAATGTGTTTGTGATTATTGCAATGAAATGTGGAATTATTGGGGGGTTTAATTTATGTGGTTTCCGACTTTTTGACCAACTAATCAACTGCGCTTGAGCCCTCGACCACACAAACTCAAACCGGATAAAGCCCTTACCTTTTGGGGAGGTTGGCGTGGCCACTTCTGCGTTGTTTTCACCAAGCAGGATTTGAGCTAGGGACCTCACACATTTTAGGGATGATATTCTTATTCAACAAAGATTTTACCAACCTGCAAACTGATTGTTGATTGTTCATATCATAGATATAGTGAATGTTTGGGATATTTTAGAGCGAAATAATCAGTTTGAAACACAGTCCTAAGTACCTCATATAACTTGCTTCTACTTATTGCTTATTGTTTCTAAAGTAATACAAAATCTGGTAAGATTTTCCCAAACATTTTCGCAGCATTGAACCTATTTTTTCATAAATTTAGGTGGACAGTGATGAAGAGTCGATGTCAAGCAAGAGAAAAGAAGTGTCAAGTCAGGAGCTTGAAGGGAGTAGGAGAAAAAAGAAGAAGAAAAATGGTGGTACGCCCCGTCCTGCTTGCTCGTGGGTCCATTTTAGGTATGTATATTATATACTCTATATCGTTAATTTCTATCATGCGCACTTAGCAATTAACATACTCACATGTGAATGACATTCTAGCCGCGAGTTTATTAAGGAGTACAGTGCTTCCCATCCTGAATCCTCTGGTCTGAAATCTGTAAGCATTCCGGTCTTGATTCGACTACACTCTACATAAAAATTCATATAAATTACCTTAACTGGAGTTGATGTTTATCATCTTTTAGGCGACAAAAGCAGCCTCAAATGCATGGAAAGTGATGAGCCTTCAAGAGAAAGAAATATACACTAAGCGTGCTCGTGAAGTGTGGGATGACTACTTGAGTTCCACTCCTGCCCATGAACCAAAACCAAAAAAACAGGTCATATACTCTTCTATGATAAATCGGTTAATTAACTATTTAACTTTATATTAGCCCGCTTATCTTACAGCCTTAATGATGCAGGCCAATCTAGTCACAAGATGCTCTCCCGGTCGTTTAGTAAATGTGATAAAACGATTCACACCTGACCAGAAGGAAGCAGTAAGAAGCATCGGGTTTGGTAGCCTACTAGATCTCAAATGTCGAACTTTACGGCGTAGTTTATGTCTTTGGTTATTAGAAAGATTTAACACAATAAGGCGTAGTTTAGAAATTTGTGGTGAACGGGTCCCGTTATCTCCCCGTGATGTGGAACTTGTAATGGGATTACCAGCTAGCGGGAAAGAAGTGGTTAATTCCGGTCCGGATGAATTAGTAGCAGATCTGCGTTTAAAATACAATGCTTCAAACCGGGGAATTTCTGTGCGGTTTTTGGAGGGTATATTAGGAGAATCAGATTCAGGAGAGGATTTTAAAAGAGCATTTTTACTGTATGTGTTGGGAACTCTTTTGTGCCCTACTGCAAGATTAGAAGTTAGCCCTTCGTTTCTTCATTTTTTAACTGATATGGATTCTGTTCATGAGTATAACTGGGCAAAATTCTTGCTTGATAAGTTAGTTAGGGAGGTATCGCGTTTTAGACAAGGGAAGCAACGTGCAGTTGGTGGTTGTCTTTTGTTTCTTCAGGTGAAAATGATCTTCATTAAGTGAATGTATAGTGTTTTTTATCTATTTACTTGATGATTTTAGATCTTACTTTGGAGTATTAATATTGACAGTTATTTTACTATGAGTGTGTTGCCATTGGAAGACCTTCTGAGCTCGGCCCCGTTGTTGTTCCGTGCTTATCTTCCTGGACTGAGGAAAATATTTCTGAAAGAGAAAAACATGAGAAAGAACTCGGCGGTTATGGATGTGGAGAGGTAATCTATATGTATAAAAGTGTATTACTTCTGCAGTTCTGCGAAATAAAAAAGCCACATTACATATGGCTTGTTTAACAACAAAATGTCATAAACGTTTTGTGTTCATGTACCAAAATGACTCTCAATCTCACAAACTTACATGGCGATCTACCTTTTTTGCGAAATATTTTTTAGCATGTTTAGACCTTTTATAGTTTTGTCTGTTCAAGTTTTTACTTTTTGTAAATGTTGACTTTGTGTTTTGTGAACTTTCCCAAAGACAACATATTTTGGAAAATAATGCGAAAAAAGGTAATTAGCAAAATAAGTGTGCGAAATTGGTGGTCATTTTGATGAATTTTCCAATTACTTTCACATGATATTAATTTAATACTCTTCTGAACAGGTAATTTGCAGAGAACGGGGTCTCGGATTGAGTTTACACATCGATAATGCTAATGTTGACATGCTCCCGTTGAGAGCAGTGACTCTTAGAGGCAATCGTAATTTTCAGCCTTCAGATGAAGATAACCTGGTAAGTACAATAATTTAAATCAAAAAGCAAGTTGAGTCTAATTTAGGATATGATCGTATATCAGTTCTTGAGTATGTGACATTGATACAGGGAAGTTTAGAGATCACTTACAAAGATGAAACTATACTGTCAACCAAGATTGAAAGTTACTCTTACAACAACACAATGGATTTTTCCGACATGAACAATGAAATCGCATATAGTCAAAGTCAAAGTCAAACTGCATGCCCTCTTCCAACCTGCAACTTTACGGGTCAATTTGAAAATCTATCAGATCACTTCAGCACCAAACACTGGGATTCGGGACTGCGTTTCCAGTACAATTGCCCGTTAAATGTTTCTTTAGGAATGGATGAAACCTTTCTTGTGCTTCAAGCAGCAGAAAATGGTTTCTTCTTTTTACTAAATAAAGGGACTGAAAACATAGGTCATACAGTCACGATTACTTGTATTGGCCCCTGCTCTTCTAGTGAGCAATTTCTATATTATCTTGTATCAGAAAGAGGAAACAACTCTTTAAGGCTGAAAGCGTATACACAATCTTTGAGAGCTAAGGTTGATGGTATTCCTCCTTCGGATTTTCTTTTGGTTCCGTTTGGGTATCTCAATTCATGTGGGGAGCTGAATTTGGAGGTTTGTATATGGAACTCATCGGACTTAGTTGGAGTTTGATCTTAAAGAAGTTTGAGATCAACATTTTTTAGTTTTTTTCTTGGATCAGGAAATGTATGTAGTAGGATTATGTTCTGTTTTTATTGTTATCCTTTAGTATTTTGCTGTGTTTTGATTTTATATTTGCAACGAAGAGATAGCATATATATAAGTGCTAAACTACAGAGGAAATTATCTGTGAATACAGTGTCAAAAGTTTACAATTAATGTAGTTAGATTTTCTTGATTGTTGATCAGTTGTATTTGCTCTGGTGTTTTAGAGCTAATTAATCACCAAAGTTATCACAACATACAAGTTGCAGATATGTTATTTCCATATCAGGCTGGACGCGGTCGATCCCAAAAAGTCGGTCTGTCGACTTTGGTGACCGATTATATTATCGGTCGAGTCCTTTGTGGCTATTTGGTCATATATCGGTTGACAACCAAAGAAATCAAATATCGGTTAAATTTATGACTGATTCTTTGCCTATGTCCCTTTGATATTTAATAAAAAAAAAAACTTGGCCATCAATCAATGGCGATTTGGTGGGTGTACGGTCGTCGAGAGAAAAGGCGATGCGAGGATGACCCACACGACTGTCCAGCCTCATATCCTGCCTTTATAGCCAGTTGGAAATATACATGTTCAATGCTAAGTATTGAACTAGGTAGGATAGATTTGACCTTTTTAATTAACTCTAGGTCCATTGTTGAGCCACAAGGACATCTTGAATTAGATATTTAGATACCTTCCTTAATGAAGTCCTGGCTTTGATGCTCTTCCAGAACTTGCAGATAAGTTTGGTTTGGTGCTAGAAGCTGATGTGGTCCTCCTTCTACGAGCCACATGTAATGAATAAAACCATGAGTGTGTCTGTCAATGGTCCTCTCGTTTCTACATCCGTGAACATCCAGGCTTTCTCCACTATCCAAAGTTTCCGATAGGCATCACATAACCAAATAAAATTGGGTATAAAAGATAGATTCTGTCAATGGAATCTATGAGCTTTTCACTGTCCACAACACCTTTAGTCCCCCACCATAATAATATTCGTTACGGCTTCAAGACTTACATCTTTGATATCATTATGGCTTATAATCAATTTACAGAATACAATGAAAATTATGTTTAGTAGGGAAGAGAGTTCATTAAAAATCTGCACTGGAAATGAGATTCCCATAACAGAATCTCCACGTTTCTTGTGTGATTTCTGAAAAATGTAACTTCGCTTTCTCTAGGGGACAATATGTTTATGCTGAATAGTTGAGGGAACCATTTGAACTTCGACACCACAGAAAAACTCATACAAGAAAGGAATATGGTAAAGTGATGATAGTGTTTTATCAGCATCTATTTTAGGCAGCTAGTAAAAACTTTTGAATGTGGGTGTGGTGCACAAGTAAAGACCATAGAGCACTAATGAGCAAGAAAATGGACAGAAAGGAGGATGCTAAAAGATAGTAGGGATGTCCAAGAGGGGTGTCTGTAGAAAGAGATATCTCTTTGGTATTATCTGCATACAAGTCAATGGTACATTTGCTTTACGGTGTGTTTGAAATATGCACATTAGAGGGGTAAATATCCGTCTGCGTCTCTGTGTTCAGTTACAAATAGACAGAAAAATAAGAGGGTCTGGCAGATTGGGTCAACGGGTCAGAACGAGTTTGGTTTGAAACCGGTTAATCTATTAGTATATGTAGAAAGTTAAAAATTAATTTAGTACAGTATAAAAAAATGTAAGCGTTATCTACTTAAATATGATAACAACAACTCTAATATTACTATAACAACTGAATGGTTTAGGAGTTGATGTGTTCAAAAAACAATTAGGACGACTTTGACCCGTAACATTTTTAGCTAAATTTCCTGATTTGACCCGTTTAAGACTAAGCATAGCTCAAATCAACTAATTTATAAGTAAATAGGTCCAAATATCCAAATTGCTACATCTACATGTTCAAGATCTAGGGATGGCTAACCAAATCGGCCGGTACATGTATCATATATATAGTTTTGTTGTATTACTAATACATAATGGATCTTTAGGCATGTAAATATGACCATCCATATATAGTGTTTTAAGTTTAATACAGATGCACTTGACCTATATATAGAAAGAATCTATAGATTTACAATATACGGTATGGGGTTGAGTATGCTTCCTTTATTCTTGTAGGGGACTTGTTTCTCATTATAAAAAAAGTAAAATGGACCAAGACTACCATCTATGGAAAGAGAGATGGCCATACCTTTCTAAATGACAAAGATACAAAATCTGGAAGAGCTTAAATAATGCTCATGGTTAGGTCGCCGTGTTATTATATTAGAACTGATTACTTTTGGTGCTTCAGTTAAGAAAACAATTTTATTCATGATCGACTTTTTCTGCTAGCAAAAGTGAGCTAGACACAGAACTCTACCGACAGTCATACGCGTTAAATTGTGCCACAATGGTTTTCTTAAATTTCTTGGCATACATGATGGTCTTGAATTCAGATCTAAATATTTAGAATCAACTTAGATACGTTGCAAAAGTCGAATACTTCACGGAAACAAAGTTGCTACGAAGTACAAACTAACTAGAAATGACATTCAAACATTGCTTAGGAATATCAAAGGAATGACTGTTTTTTTCTCATTGACCATTTATTCAATTATTGGTGGTAATTCAAGTAGGAGTAAGAAAACTTAAAAACTGAAAGGAATTTTAACTTTAAAAAAAGATGGCCTGAATCTACCCACAAAGGTCATTATTGGTGGTGTTTAATATTGCAATAATTGAATGAATATCAAAAGGGAAACCTACATCCAATGAGTGGAAATCAAAGCTAAATAGAGAAAAAGCATTTGATCACAGCATTTTCACTCATAAAAAAATCAAAAGAAAAGCCATTCTTGAATGCTCATATGATTTCATGCCACATCAATCTTGTGGGTTCATCTTTATATTGAATTTGTTCGTTTAACATGTATATCTATAACTCTTACATTGAGAAAATAAGATTTACAGTATGAAAAACACACACATCATACTTTCAAATGCCATTATATTTAATCTAGACTCACTTATTTATATCATATTTCTTTGAATTCATTATTTGTTTAGTGAATTGTTCATTTCATTGTTTCAAATACGACTTTCAAATAGGACCCATAGTAACAAGTACATGAATAAGTTAATGGTTTTACCAAGTGTTTCGTGTCGTAAAGCATTATAGTTATATGATCCAGGAAACAAGTTAAGCATCACAGAACTAAATGTTTGCTATCTACTTTGTATCAAGTATCATTTGTCATTCTAAAAACAGAACACAAGCATGTTATTAAAAAAGCGGCAACATCATGTTGACATTGTGAAATCGAATCAAAAGACGAGCATCCGCAATGGGTCAAGTGATTATAGCTTTTCACTATTCGAAAAAGCTTTTTGAAAAAGTTTTTTGCATTGCAGTAAAAGCTTTTTGAAAAACTTTTTTACAACAACTTGGTACTTGGTAAACCTCAAGCTTTAGCTAAAAGCTTTTCATTCTCACAATTTTATTTTATTGTATTTGTTGATTCATACCAAAGCAATAAAGACTTTTTACCATTATAGTTGTGGTTTAAGACTTTTTCTTAAATATAATATACTATAATTATGAGTTATTAAATGCTAAAAGGCTTTCACAACTTGAGCATGTGGATGCTCTAATGCAAGCTTTTCCAAAGACTTTTCACTATTTAGAAAAAATCATTCAAATTTGCATTGGGAGTAAAGACTTAATATGGTAATAGCTTGAGAAACTCCAAACTTTTGCTTAATAGCTAGGAGCTCTTGCATTAATTTTTCATTTCTAGCCCTTCTTTTAACTGTTAAAAAGCTTGTAAACAATATTATATATGATTTGTGAAAATGATTTCTTGATTATAAACAATGAGTAAAATGTGACGTGCCAAACTCAAAAGGTCTTTAAAGACTAATTACATCTGAGATGCTCGATAACGACACCATTGTTTGCATATCATTAATGAGCCTGCTAAGCATATATTCATATTTGTTGTGTTTAAGAATTGGGTTATGCGGTAATGACATAGGCGATTTCCTGTATATAAATACCAAACTACCAAGTGCATATCATTTTAGACCAAAAGCTTCTTTGTTCTTTCATATATCTCTCTCTTTCTCTTGCACACACACAAGTAAACAAAATGGGAGCACTTTATTACATATCATACTTTTTCAGTGCCACAAGCACCAGAAGCACAAATAGAAGCAGAAAAAAACCAATGCAGGCATGCATGTTCATCTTTTAATAACTCAAAAATATCATAACTGAAATTAAACAAGTTCTAATTCTTTGTTTTGTGTCCCAGACAGTTGAAATTAAAGTCAAAATGGACTGTGATGGTTGTGAAAGAAGGGTCAAGAATGCTGTTAAAAACATGAAAGGTATCTCTACTAAACCTCTTTAATTACTAGTATCTCATAATCATAAAATGTTACTCATGTATGATTTTGTTACATTCCCTCTGTTTGAAATTTAGTTCTCTATATATTTTCTTGAGTAAATACTTGGTTATTGTAGGTTGATTGTAGTGTCATATCTTAGTCTGAAACTAATTCTGTCTCAAAATAAGTGTCCACCGTTACATTGATAGTTATCGTGGGACGAAGATAATACTAGTTAAATGGTTTCATTTTTTTAGCTATGCCAAAAATGTAAAATGTTTTGTTTATGAGTATTCACTGTAGAAATATTACTTATATATGCATTTTCATACATGTAATCTTAGGATCCAGAGTCTAGACAGTTGAAATGCATAGTGGTTAAATATGTGTATATCAAAAAGTCTAAAAACTACACTTATGTAAAATTTGCAAATGCACAAATGACCTTTAATCTTAAAAAGTACTTATTATTATAAGTAAATACACCCTGAACACTTTTTCATTATTTTCGTTTACATCTCCAAATTGTTATGTAGTTTTTATCTTACAAACTCTATATTTCTAAAAATTCGTTTTGTTACATTTTTTAAGGTGTGAAGACTGTGGAGGTGAACAGAAAGCAAAGCAAGGTAACAGTTAGCGGAAATGTTGATCCAAATCAAGTGTTAAAGAATATCAAGAGGACAGGAAAAACAGCCATATTTTGGCCATACATACCCTACAATTTGGTTAGTTATCCTTATGTTAGTCAAGCATATGACAAGAGAGCACCCGCTGGCAATGTTAAGAATGTCGTTCAAGCCCTCGACGTCCCAAACACCACCGAGGAAAAGATGACTCATCTCTTTAGTGACGATAACCCTAATGCTTGTTCGATTATGTGATGTTATAAACTTATAATACTTGCTAAATTAGTTTAGTTATTGTTACTTCTTCTTTTGGTTTTGGACTTTTTGTATTATGAGATGTATGTCTAAAACTTGTATGGCCAAATTATATGCTTGATAAGTTTTTATAAAAATAGCTGATAGCTGATATGATGGCAGTGTATTATATATGTGTGTATGCACACGCATAAAATCTAATATGATACACACAAAAGAATCCTAAGAAAGTGTAGCACACTTTAGTTGGGGGGAACTTTTATTTTCAAAAGGACTCTAAAGCACCAACACAGCAAGATTCTAATTCTCCTTTTCATAAAGGTTTTTACAGAAAAGTTTTGATCTACATATATTCTTTTTTTTTCGAAGAAGTATTTGATATAGACATATTTTTGAAACGTAAATATGACTTGTACAGGTAAAAAAAACTAGCACGAAGCTAGAATTACATCAACATAGCATGACTCCACCGACTGAACTAATTTTAAGCTTACAACAACAAACAACTGACCATAAAACTTACAACAGCTCTATGATCAAACATTGTCGCTTTGTGCACAAGGCGATATATGTTTTGGGGTATTTTGGAGTAACTTCGCGCGCTTTTTGAAAATATTGATTGCGTTAAATGATGTAAGTATAGTAGGCACATATTGAGCTGTCTAATTATTGGAATATATCATGGATGTTAAGAAAAATGATGTGAACAGTTAAATTAGAATAAGAAATTCATGGATGTTACTTCAAGACCCGTCGTTGGCAACTTGGCGTAAAGGTGATATGTGCTATTCTATCCGAGTGTTGCTTGTCACAACTCATGGATGTTATTGATAGTCTTCAGTCTAATTATTCGCGCGTCGAATCCTTCCTTCTTGGATGGATTTGATAACCATGATTCCACATTTTTGGGCATGACTAATTTAAAAGGGTTTGAACCAATGTTACACAGACTCAAACGGGCAACACTTTCCCTTTTCAGGAGATTAGTGTGACTATCATGGTTGTTTGCACCTAGTAGGAATTGGAAGTGAACCTGTGATCTCTCACATTTTAGTGATGATAGTTGCAAGACTGCGATTTTCTTTAACTCAAAGTGTGTATTAATTAAATCCCGTTTGAACTAATCATATAAAGTAAAACTTGTTTGGAATAACCTGAAAGTTCTGAATACAATTCAAACAACCTGAAAGTACTGAATACACGTTGATGGTATAAAGGTTGATTAAATAATAATCATAAAGGAGCAGTAAAAAAGTTTCCAAATGCAACAAAAGTTTATGGATGTTAAGAAAAGCCTAGTTGAGTGAACTAAAAATGGACATCTTTAGATGACATTTCTTAAACGTCTTCGTAGAATTTATTTAAAGTTCGTTGTTATACTCCGTATGTTATTAGTGTTACCAATAAAATATCAATTGTGTAATATTGAATGATCATTGTGTTTACATAATACCCAATATTTATACTAATGACTAGGCTAACACTTGAGTTTGGGCCTAAAGCAAAACAAATACAAATATAATTCAAAGTCTAATACAAAACAACTAGGGGTGGAAATGAGCTGAGCCGCTCGTAAAAAGCTCGGGATCGGATCGGTAAAAAGCTCGAATGAGCCGAGCCTAAACGAGCTCGAGCCTAAGTTGCAGCTCCTTTATTAATTGAGCTCGAGCCCGAGCTTTACATACAAAGCTCATTTAGGCTCGCGAGCCTATACGACATTATGATATTTTAATTTTTAAACATATATACGAGCCCGAGCTCGAGCTTATTAACGAGTTCAATAAAGATATATTACGAGCCGAGCTCGAGCTCGAGCCCAACTTTAACTTTTCTTTGCCAAATCGTATAAACGAGCCGAGCCCGAGCCTATATAATATACCACAAGCCGAGCTTGAGCTTAAAATTGAAGGCTCGAAACGAGCCGAGCTCGAGCTCGAGCTTTTTAAAACTTAGACGAGCCGAGCTCGAGCTCTGGCAGGCTCGGGCTCGGCTCGGCTCGTTTCCACCCCTAAAAACAACTAACAACCCCCGTAGTTGGAGCGGGAGTAGAACGAACACTCTAACTGTCTCAAAACTCATAAAACAAAGCATATGGAAGACCCTTGGTATTATGCTAGCAAACTGATAACGCGGTGGAACATGCTATACACGCACCAGCAGCAACCAAATCACGAACGAAATGAATGTCAACTTCAATGTGCTTCACGCGTAGATGTTGTACAAGATTAGAAGACAAATAAAATGCACTAACATTATCACAATAGACAAGCGTAGAAGAAACTAGCATGCGAAGCTCACGCAAAAGATTATGCAACCAACAAGTCTCATCAACATCATCGGCAACACCACGATACTCAGCCTCAACACTGAAACGAGAAAGCGTAACCTGACGCTTAGAGGACCAAGAGAGAAGGTTGTTGCCAACAAACACACAGTATCCAGAAGTAGCCTGCCTAGTAGGGCAACCAACCCAACTAGCATCAGAATATGCAACCAAAGAAGATGTCGAAGTGATAAACAACTATAAACCATAACTCATAGTGCCTCGAACATATCGTAAAAATCGCTTTAAAGCCGAAAAATGAGGCTCCAGTTGATTATGCATAAATAAACACACCTGATGTACCGCATAAGAAATATCAGGACGAGTAAACGTAAGATACTGAAGAGCACCTGTTAGGTTGTGGTACAAAATGGGAACCTCAGTTGGGTCACCATCAACACCAAACTTAAAATCAGTGTCAACCGGAGTAGTAAACGGATTATAGTTGAGTATGTGTGCACGCTCAAGAACCTCATAGGCATATTTTTCGTGAAACAAGAACATCCATGCAGAACGAACAATAGAAATCCTGAGAAAATAATTAAGCGGGCCAAGGTGAGTCATAGAAAACTCTTGATGAAGGGAAGCAACCACACATTGTAACAGTGCCGTAGAAGAGGCAGTCAAGATAATATCATCAACATATAACAATAATTAAGCAATATTTGTCCCATGGCGATAAATATATACTGAGAAGTTACAACGACTATGATGAAAACTAACATGAGTAGCATAACCTGCAAATCTTTTGAACTAGGCCCCGAGGAGCCTGCTTGAGACCATAAAGAAACCTCTGTGGAAGACACACATGATCAGGATGTCGTGGATCCCGAAAACAAACAGTCTCAGACAAACTACCTTGAAGAATTGGATTATTGACATCAAGCTGATGAACATGCCAATGTCGAAAAACTGCAAGACTAAGAACAATACGAATAGTGGTCGGATAGACAACCAGACTAAAAGTATCATTAACATCAACACCAAATTGCTGTGAACTACCATTCACCACAAGACGAGCCTTGTAGAAACTAAGAGAACCATCTGCTGAATACTTGTGCTTAAACAACTACATGGAACGAACAATGTTTGCACCAGATGGACGAGGCACAAGAGTCCAACTATCATTTTTAATTAAAGCATTATACTCATTTAACATAGCCTTTTGCCAATTTGGATCACTAAAAGTCACACTATAAGATTTAGGAAGATGAGACACAGTAGACAGATTTAAAGTAAAACTTGAGTAAGTCTATTAGAGCCAACACAAAAACGAGTAACCAAGGGATAAATTTAAGTAGGATTGGGATTGGGTGGCTGTTGAGGGGTTGGTTGGGCAGTGGTATTGGGTCAAAGTGGGATGGGCCACAACAGGTGCCGATTAGGCCTGCAAACCCAAATTAAGGGCTCTGTTGGGCCTGTGAAGCCGAACCAGTTGTGGACTGATGATGTGGGCCGAGAGTTTTAAGTGTAGTGGGCTGGACAGTGGGGCCATAAAGAATAGATGATGGGGGTGACTATGTGGGTTGTGAAGCGTAGTGGGCTTGACAGTTGAGCCGGGAGTAGTGGGTGAAATGGTCGGCATATTTGGGCCAATTACATTTAGGCCAAGATTTGGGGAACGAAGTTGTTGAGTATTTATATTCAATTGGGGGGTTCTAAAAAGGTGTATGGAGAAGGATTATTAGGAGTCATAGAGCCATATGGGAATGTAGTCTCATCAAAAGCGACATGGCAAGAAATTATTATTTTGTTTATGGCCAATTCAAGACAATGATACCCACGATGACTTGTGGGGTAACCTAAAAAGCTAGAAGGAGTGGCACAAGGCTAAAGTTTATTATTGTTAAAAAGGTGTGGATAACATAAACACAAAAAAATACGAAGATTTGAATAATTGGGGTGCGTCTTGTATAAGCGAAAATGAGGGGTTTCATTATTAATTGAGGTGGAGGGTAAGATGTTTAAAAGGTAGGCCTCCATATGAAGTGCTTCGACCCAAAGAGTAGGTGGTAGATTGGCTTGAAAGAGAAGGGTAAAGATGAGGTTGTTAATGGTACGGATCATACGTTCGAACTTCCTATTTTGTTGAGAAGTCTTGAGAAAAAAAATGATTGTAATGTCATTTGTGGCAAACAATTGGTGTAAATCAAATTCACCACCATGGTTATATTGCAAAGATTTAATATTACACTTAATTTGATTTTTAACAAAAGCACAAAAATAAATAAACTTGAATATTACGAAGAGGATAAACCCATAAATAATGCGAAAAATGATCCAGAAACAAACATAATATTTAATACCCATAGCACTCGGAAGTCGAGAAGTCTACAAATCCAAGTGTACAATATAAAAGAGCATACCTAACAACAATTTCAGAACTAGAGAAGAGAAGCCTCACGTGTTTGCCAATCTGACAAGTATGACCAACAGCAGGAGACTTCGTCTTATTACAAGAAATACGATTACTAGAAATAAAAAACTGCAACACTTCACTTTCTAGATGTCCAGGACATTGGTGCAACGTGTTTTGACTGACAAGAAAAGCTTGATTAATAGGAAATGGCTTCGTGACATGATAAAGATCACTCGTGTTGTCACATCTGAGGTGGATTTGATGTGTCAAATAATCCTTCAGAGAAAACCAAAGGGATCAAACTCAATAGAACACTAATTATCACGAACAAATTGAGGCACAAAAGTCATTTTACAATATCGAGAGTAACAAGAACATTATTTAAATGAAGACGTCCGATAAGAGTTGGCAAAAGACCATGGGCAGTGTTAGCAATGGGAATGGACTTCCCATCACCAATATAGACAGATGGATAAATGCATGTATTAAAACAATATTAAGATTATCAACAACAAAATTAAGATGAGAAAAAACACCTGTATCCATGTTCTGATTTGCAGAATCGGGATCTTGAAGAGTCATGGTGTTAATAGCTTGTGGAAGCAATGTCTCTTGTCGATAAACCAAAGGAACAGTAGAAGCGGGTTGGGCCGAATGGGTTATAGAAACCGGTTGAGGAGAGCAGGCTGATTGGGCTACCTGTGTTTGGGCCTAAAACACTTGTGGAGAAAACTAGGTTGGGCCGTAGGACTGGGATGGAACTGGGCCAAAACCGGATAGACTGGGTTGGGTTGTAGTCTGAGGAGCAGAAGGCTGAGAGCCCAAGATACTAGCTGGTTGGGCCAGTCCAAACAGTTGAGCAAACTGGGCTAATAGTTATTGTTGGATGTGTACGAGTTCCAGGAGTTGGGACTGGCCCAAATTAGAGGGTGAGGTAGTAGATTGTTGGGTCGATACAGTTTGATTAACTTTCTTGGGTTCGATCGACCATATATTGGAGCATGAGTCGTCTGCCAAAGGGACGAATTTGAGGAAAATGGGGCCTTGGCCGAGATACGATAAACGAACCCACAAATGTCACCAAACCGACCAGAACACGTGATGTGTTTTAACACAACAAAATTTTCACAATTAACTTTTAAAAACTAACACCACACAACATAGTTAGCTTTGTCAACATCAAGTTTAATGTAGATTAGATTAGTGATTGAGTTAACAACATAAAGTTTATCGGTATTTGATAAAGTAGGAGTAGGGGGAGCATCGTTCGTCATAAATAAACGAAGGTTGATGTGACTAAAGGTAAAAAAACACAAGTTGTCGACTTGAAGGTAGTCGACTAAGGGATAAAAAAATAAGGATACCTTATGTTAGTCGACTTTAGATGCACGAATCCGCTTCGATATAAGTCGGATAGATATATTTTTTAAATTAAAAAAGAATCAAATAGCATCGAGATTATATGGTTTTAAGTTGAATAAAGGGTCTAGAAGTCACAAGCAAAGTCGAATACTTTATGGTAGTAAACAATTGGAACAGAAGACAACAATCCAAAATCTATTCCCTAATATAATATGACTATAACCACTCAAAGCTTACCATATTTCTTTTTCTTAACCGGTGGTAGGACTAGAAAAGTGATAGGAAGAAAATCGGTCAAGCTTTAGTCGACTTAAAAGAAAGTGAACCAAAAAATTAATCGACTTTAGGTCTTTAGGATTAGGCTCGATACCATGTTATAGATAATATCGATTGTGCAATATTAATGGGCGGAGTCAGAAATTTTTAGTCGAGAGGCACACTTTGATAAATTTTAAAAACTACACTGTAAATTGATACTTTCAGAGGACAAATTATGGAAAAAGCTAAATATTTTCAAAAATTGACACTGTAATTTTTTTCGCTAAAAGGGCACATGCTCCTTTAATCTCCGCCCATGGCAATATTGAATGATCATTATATTGTGGTAATATGTATACTATACTAGCCTAACACTTGAGCTTGTGACTAAAGCAATACAAATACAAATATGATTCTAACTCTAATACAAATTCACTAACAATTAGCAACCAACGAACATATATAATTAAGCAACGTAAACACACGCGATTCTAAGCTTAGTCTTAAAAAACAGAAGAAAAAACCACCAGGACAATATTACTTCTCAATAAAAATCATTCAAAGTTAATAAACATATTAATTCGCACATAACTCACAAGTGAAAACCAGCAAACAAGCAACTAATTTACGATTTTTGCAACTTAACAAAGTTATCACCATCAGAAGCAACATGTTTACGGGGACTTTCGGGCATAGGATTTCCATTCTCATCGTACGAAATCCTGCCAGAAAAGTCGAGAGGCCGGCATCGTTCTCCCATAATAATTGTCCGCTTCCATACAGCCTCTTCATCACCAACGTCATCATCATCACATTCGTCAACTTTCTTCCACGAAATCATTTTAGTCATCAATAATGCCTTACTACTTAAACCACATCCTAGCTTTGAAATCGTCCTAGGCTTTTTGTCACCTAAATGCAACGTGTTTTTCTCTCTTTTGTACGTATTTAATCTCTTTAAACCACCATGCGAACCACACAGAAAACCAACAATCGAGAACACGGATATGACCCCGAGAAGAACCACGAAAAATGCGACGCCCGGGAAGGGCAAAATTGTCTTTTGCATAGAGATTAGTAGTAGTCTCGCCATTGCTAGAGTACTATTAGAAGAAAATAATTTGGTAATACTTGAGTTGCATATAAAGGTGAATAAGTGATATGAATAGTATGTTTTAAGTGATATAGGTTGTTGAATAATGGATCACCATCACCATGGGCATTGGGTAGTTGGTATATGTGGAGTGGTTGGATATATATATATGGACCCAAAGACGTCACTTTTGGTCAAGTAAAATAGTAAAAGAGCTTGTGTATTCGTATAATTTGGTTGTATATGATAAGATTTATATGTTTTGTTTCCAGTTAGAGGCTTAAAGCACAGGGTATGATGATGTAATAGGCTTGAAGTTATCTTATAACACACGACACGATACTACTGTAAACACACACGACACGACACGATACTCCTGCTATAGAGTCCAAAAGCTGAGTTTACCTTTGATAATTGATATACTTTCTTTTTTATGAATAGAAATGTGTATATTTGTGTTTTTGTAGGAAAATTGCGACTAAGTTTTATATATTTACCGACGCACAAAGAAAATATTTGTATTACAAATATTCAGTAATGTGGCGATGCAATCAAAAAGTTCATAAAATTATGGGTTACATTATCACATGCAATTAGCAGTCCACAGGTACTTT
This sequence comes from Chrysanthemum lavandulifolium, assembly GCA_022545495.1. Classification (NCBI taxonomy): domain Eukaryota; kingdom Viridiplantae; phylum Streptophyta; class Magnoliopsida; order Asterales; family Asteraceae; genus Chrysanthemum; species Chrysanthemum lavandulifolium. The sequence continues at coordinate 59,847,267 of CM040245.1, forward strand.
TTCGTTTTTGTCCAATTTTTTTTTTTTTTTTTTTTTTTTTTTTTGTCATTGATGGTTTGGGTGGGGTTATTTTATCCCAAAGTTTATTTTTTGTCCAGGTTTTGGGTGGGGTTATTCATCATCGCCAAGTTTTTTTTTTCCAAGTGCATAAGCACACAAGCAGATTGAATACAGGCTCAGATTAGATTTCATACAAGCAGATTGGATACAGGCTCAGATTAGAGTTCATCATCGCCAAGTTTTTTTTTTGTCCAAAGGCATAAGCACACAAGCAGATTGCACAAAGGTTGCAAAGTGATAAAAATATCACAATTGATAAAAATGTGTTAGGCTCGGATATGAAGGTTGCAAAGTGATAAAAATATCACTTTGCCGTGCCGTTCGGTTATAAAACCAATCGTCATCGCCTGTTTTTGAATTTTTTTTTGTCCAAGTGCAGCAGATTGCACACAAGTGCACAGATCAGATTGCACAATACCAGATTGCAACCAAGTTAGATTGCCCAAGTGAAACACATGTTTCACAATGTTCACAAGCAAGTACCATTTGCAGAAGTAAGATTCCCAAACTGCAGGAACTCACAAACATAGAATCTCAAAGATTGCACAATACCAGATTGCATTAGCACACAAGTACCAAGTGAAACACATGTTTCACAAGCAAGTACCAAAAGTAAGTAACTAAACTGCAAGAAGTCACAAGTGAAGAATCTCAAAATGGTAGGTAGTGAAACCTCCCATGTTATATTCAGCCTCAACACACAAACAGATCCATTAAAGTACCCTCAAGTTACCACAAACAGTTTCCACAAAAAGATCACACAAACATCATACAAACATCACCAAGTTACAATAAGTGAAGTTTCCACAAGTTAGGGTGGGGTTATTTATACGGTGGCTATAATTTTAGTTAAACCCTCTAGTACCTAAGGTGGGGTTATAACACAAGCCAAGTGAAACACAAGCTGCAAGTGAAAGCCGCAACTAACAAACCACAAAGAAACCTCAAATATCTTAGGCTGCCGATATGTCTCAATCACCAGAGGTAACAATTTTACACATTTATAATAGAGATAACATTAGGCTCAGATTAAGTTTCACATATTACCATATATGGCTGCAACATCAAAGGTTGCAAAATAATTTTTTTTTTGCCGTCCATTCGGAAATGCCAAGCCAAAATCATATTATCATATACGGCTGCAACATCAAAGGTTGCAAAATAATTTTTTTTTGCAAAATCATCATTGCCTTATCTCAGTTTTTTTTTTTAAAAACAATTTTCAAATCACTATAAGAATAAACCGCTTATCAAGCATATAAGCGCTTTGTTATATAAAGTTGTAGCCACAAGATGAATAAAAACATAGCCACAAGATGAATAACCCCACCATAACGTACTATTGAACGGGTCTAATCGAGCATGTGTGCAACTGCTTGTGTGCAATAAGGCTTGCCAAGAAACCACACGAGCTGTGGGACCTGGGGTAGGCAGAGCGGTATTCATACCACTCAATGGTGGCGGATCAAGGTGTTAACCTACCCTTTTGCACCCACACAACTCAGCAGCTTCAATAAGCACATAGCACATTTTTATCATAAGCACATAAGCAGCTTCCCAAAAACCACACAGAGCACGTGGATGGGGTAGGCTGCAGCGGTATTCATAACACTCAATGGTGGCGGATCAAGGTGTTAACCTACCCGCTTGCACCCACACAACTCATGCGTTTCACATAACATCACATAATCACCCTTCACATAAGCGGTTTGTAATCGCTTACCATAGGGTTTATTACGATCCATTTAATTAAACCCACAACTTACCGGAAATGATACAAACATCACAAACTCACCATCAAAGAACCCAGATATCCAAACCCAAAACAAAAAAAAATTAGGCGTTATTTATTTTTATTACAGATCCATTAAATTAAACCCAAAACTTACCCAGAAATGATACGAACATCACAAACTCACCATCAAAGAACCCAGATACCCAAACCCTAAAAAAAATAGTCGTTTTTTATTTTTATTACAGATCCATTAAATTAAACCCACAACTTACCAAGAAATGATACGAACATCACAAACTCACCATCAAAGAACCCAGATTTACCCAAACCCTAAAAAACAAAAATAGGCGTTTTTTATTTTTATTACAGATCCATTAAATTAAACCCACAACTTACCCAGAAATGATACAAACATCACAAACTCACCATCAAAGAACCCAGATTTACCCAAACCCTAAAAAAAATAGGCGTTTTTTATTTTTATTACAGATCCATTAAATTAAACCCACAACTTACCCAGAAATGATACGAACATCACAAACTCACCATCAAAGAACCCAGATTTACCCAAACCCTAAAAAAAATAGGCGTTTTTTATTTTTATTACAGATCCATTAAATTAAACCCACAACTTACCCAGAAATGATAAAAACATCACAAACTCACCATCAAAGAACCCAGATTTACCCAAACATCACAAACTCAAAATCACAAACTCACCATAACATAACCACAGTAGCAACATCACCACAACATAACCAACAATACCACGATCTAATATGTTTTTAGATCTAAATCTATCAAAGTTTAGAGAGATAGAGATAGTGAGAGAGAAAGAGTTGAATGAATGAGGGGTGAGAGAGAGAAGGGCAACATATCAACTCAAGAGAGAAAGAAACGCAGACACGCATTACACGTAAACGATTTTATAACCACACACTCTTTTATATTTATAATAAAAGTATTAATAAAAGTATTAAAAGTATATTAGTAATAAAAGTTTTTATAAAAGTATATTTGTATTAATAAAAGTTTTTATAAAAGTATATTAGTAAAAGTTTGTATTAATAAAAGTTTTTATAAAAGTATATTAGGTAAAGTTTATATTAATAAAAGTATTTATAAAAGTATTAATAAAACTTTGTTAAAAAAATTATTTATAAAAGTATTAGTTTTATGAAATTATGTTAAAAATGTAAAAAGTTGTTGTGTTTTTATTTTTTCAGCTTTCCGCTTTCACGAGGAAGTATCAGAGGATTGCCCATTTATCAGACAAGAGGTAAATATAGCCTCGGGGCTTTCCGTTATAAAAGTATTAAAAAAGTATTAGTTAAAAAAAAAGTGTGTTATAAAATTTGTTATGTATTTTCAGGCTTTCCGTTCTCACGAGGAAGTAACTGAGTGGGTGCAAAATATAGCCTCGGGGCTCGGTTTTGTCATTGTTAAAAAGAGAACCAAATCAGAAAATGGTCAGATGAAGGAAATTAATTATATGTGTACAAAGAGCGGGATTTATGAATATCACGGTAGTGAAAAACGGAAAACCAAAACAAAAAAAAGCAATTGTCCATTCAGATTAGTTGCGAAATATAGACCAACACGATATAATTAGATTTTGAGGGTGAAGTGTGATAGCCATAATCATGAGTTGCTAGAGTCGTTGCAAGGTGTGCCATATGCAATGCGATTAAAAGATGATGAGTTGAGTTTGGTCAAAGAATTGTCAGAGTATAGCGTACCACCACGTAATATACTTTCGACAATAAAGGGACGTAATCCGGATAACGTGTCTAGCGTTAGAACTATTTATAACGCACTTGATAAGTTCCGAGAGCCAGTAGGTGATAGAACTCAAATTCAAGTCCTTTACTCGCATCCGATGGATTCGTGGTATGCATACTACCCGGGGTGAATGAGCATAATGAGCTTGAGGAGCTATTTTTTGTTCACCCCACTTCTAATGCTCTATGGCGTACGTTCCCTGAAATCATGTTGATGGACTCCACGTACAATACCACCATGTTTAAATTGCCATTGTTGGAAATTGTTGGAGTAACTCCAACGAATAAAACATTTTCAATGGCGTACAACTTTATACACGGTGAAAAGGGCATAATTTTCAGTGGGTATTGCAACGCATGAAAGAGGTGTTAGACGAAAGATACTACCCACGTGTTATTGTCACCGACAGAGATTTAACGTTGGTTGGGGCATGTAGAGCAGAATTTCCTACCGCTCACAATTTACTCTATCGATGGCATATAGAGCAAAATTTGATGAAGTTTATGAGAAACAGATGCGGTGGGATAGATGAGTATGACTCCATTAAAAGGAGATGGGATCGGTTGGTTAAAGCTCGACACGCCTTTGTTCGAGCAACATTATGAGCGCCACGACAACGCTTGGTCAACCATGCGCCGTAATAAATTGTTAATTATATTTTTTATTAGTATTCAATTAATAAGCACCAATGACCTTTGATTAATTCATCTTTTTTTTTCGCCTATCGCCGAGTATCCGGATAATCGGCCGCGAGATTACGGATACATGTTTGTCTCGTACATCACCGATGAATATCGCTCCTTCGGCTAGACAACAACGTGTAGAGTTGAGGCTCACCACGTTGTTGAAATTATATTCAGGCACACAGGTCAATTTAGACAGTTATTGAGTGCAATCGATAAGATTGTATTTACAAGAAAATTCGATAAAAGAGAGTTTAAATAGAAGCATCGGCGAGAAAATAAATGATTGTAATATACTACTATTTCAAGAATTGTGGTATAAAGTTTCTCACCATGCTTTCAAACTCATGCAAAAGAACTCAACGCATCTATCACCGAGAAAATTGTAGCCATAAGTTGCGTACAATTTACTGACCGCCATGCTTTCACGAGATGCAATACTATGTATATCATGGTAAGTAAATTTATAACTATCAAGTTGTTTTCCCATTAATATCGTTGATTTATTTATGGCTGCCTTGTAATATACTACTTTTAATGATTTCGTGACGCCCATTCCACCGGAAGAACTTAATATTTTTGGAGAACCCTATATGTTCCGTGGCCTAATATCAATAGGCCACCTTTCAAGATGGCTCTTCCAAGAATGATGATGACGATGATGATGATGATGATCATCATCATCATGATGATATCGCTTAGAGATGACATTCGCAATTCAAGAATGTTTTACCAAGGCATCGTCGCTTGTCAAGAAGAATATGATGACGAAGTTGAGATCGATATACCAACCGCATCCGATGACACACAGAACCCTGTTATTCGAAAAATACCCGTGGACGTCCGAGCGCAAAGGACAAATGGGCAAGGCTACACAAGTCCCGGACTTGAATGAAGACCCGGACTTGAATGAAGTTCCAACCAGATCACCGAGAAGAACCGCTACAAGATCTACGCAAGTCCCGAACTTCAACAAAGAACCCGCCGACATAGTTCTTTCACGGGTCCAAGTGATCATCGAAGCACCGCTATAAGACATAGGTTGTACGATGGAGATGCGTAGCGAAATGTTTATGGGTGTGCTTCCGGTCCTTTGGCATCCATACATAATCGTGTATATATAATGTGGTGGGTGACGGAAATTGTGGGTTTCGGTCGTTGCCCATGGTGTTTGGGAACAACAACATTTCGCTCCAAGTTAGGCAAATGTTATTGCAACAGATGGACCTACATTGGCGTGTTTATATGGGTTTGTGGGGGTAGATGGTTTTAACGAACTTCGCCAGACAATAGACCGGGTCCAGACATGGAAATGCACCACCGATCGCTACATGGACATGCCAAACACGGGTTGGTTATTGCGAAATGATTAGACGACCCGTTGCATTTATATCTCTCGGGGTTGGAATACGTGTTTTCCGCTTATCGCTGGTCCGGACTTTCACAAAGAACCGACCCCTCGTGATAGCCCGTGTGGGGACGAAGTAGGTCATTACATTGTTCTCGACGCTAGACGAAGATTCTCCACTTCCGCATCTCCACCCACAATGGAGAGGCACAACCAAGTCGCATCCCGGTGGGAATCATTATATAGGGATCGACTAACATAGTGATTGACATCGATTCATGTTGTAAATAATTATAAATATAGTGATTTGACATCGATTTATGTTGTAAATAATTGATTAATGATTTATGTTGTACACATAGTGATTGATTATCGATTTATGTTGTAAATGATTGATTCTTGTTTATATTTAAATTAATAATAACATTGTAAATGATACATGTTTTCGTTGTAAATGATTGATTACCGATTTATGCAAATTTTTGTCAATGGGCCAAGGAAATCCTTTCTCGTGTCGATGTAATAGAGGATTTATTATAGAACGGAAATCCACGAAATCCTTTCCGGCCGACCATATTATGCATGTCCTCTTTCGGTGGTAAATAATCATACGCTTTCTTAGGGTTTTATGTAAATAATTTTTTGTTAAAAATACATTTCTTATTATTTTCTTAACATGTAATGTACCTGCATGATGACTATGGGTGTCGATACTTCATTGGAAAGATGAATTTGAAAGAAGGTACTTAAGTCGAGCCTCATCTTCAACGATTGCTACAAATCGCGTTGCTAAAGATAATGAGATCGTCGTTGAAGACAAAAATAAAGACGGAGATGGAGTTAGAATTGGCAAGGAATCACGAGGATCACGCTTGTGTCGGGTGCAAGGCTCCATGATCTTTTAAACGAGATGAATAATCTTCATATGTAGTAGATGTTGGTGTATTTAAATAATATGTTAACGTTGACGTTTAATTTAATAATAAAAGTTGTTGTTGCAGTTATTTAATGTGGTAATATTTAACGTGATATTATACAAACTAAATAATTATAGATGTACAATACATTATTATACACACACTCATTATTATACACACACTTATTATATACATTATTATACACTCACTTATTATACACACACTTATTTCTATTTAAGAAAAAAAAAAAAAGGGACAAAAGTACCTATGGTTGTCATAGCCACCGTATGAATAAAAACATAGCCACCGTATGAATAACTCCCCCTAAAATTATAAACGAAACTCTAATTCAAAAGTTCAGAAAATTATGAAGTACTTCCTATACCAAGGGGCACCGAAAATGACTTAACGATACTTTCGTGTGTCACGGGCCGAGTTGACTTGACTTGACGACTATAGTCATCGACTCAAACTTCACGTCTCCTTCTTTGTCCATTAGCTTTTTTGGTATCTTGTCATAGTCACCTTTAGTATTTCTGTTCTAATGAGAACTCGAAATCATAATTATTTATAGATCATCATATTCAATCATTTAACAATTACTAGTGCTCCTGGTATGAAGTTTCATCGTTGATTATTCAAAAGTGACAAAAATACTTTCTGTTTTGCTGAATAATAAACCCTAGCTAATCCTTGTAATTTGAGCAAGTTCTTCTAGATCATTTCGTTTGGAATTATGCTTAAGGATATGACATGATACTATATTTATATCATATTATTGCGATTTCGTTGCATCTCTTTACACGTAATGCAAAAATAATATAAGGAATGGTAAGCTAAGGCCCCCGTCTGGTGTGTTACACTTTTACGAAGGTAGTCTTGAAAGTAAAGGAAAAATAAACTATACAAAAATGGTTTGTGCCCTTCTTGACAATAAATCTACGTCGACTCATCCTTAAGAATGAAAACTCGTCCTAATTACGCGGGGCCAAATGGCTAATAAGCCATTAAATAAGACGTGGATAAAATTTGGAGGCCTAACAATGATATGCAGTTGGTAAAAGTAGAGTCTTTGACGATATGAGTAGTTTTCGCATAAACAAGTTAGACTCGTTTGATAACTATTCAACTCGAGCTCAAATAAACTTTAATAAATTGGTTCAAGCTCGTACTTGAATAAGAATCTCGTTTAAAGCTTTTAATTTTTTTTTACTCTTTTAACAAACTAACTTTCAAGCTTAAGATGCTCTATGGCTGAGTAAAATCACCCGAAAACCGATTCGAACCGACAAACTGATCGAAATCAAGCTGAACCAAGCTAAACCGACCTTATTCGGTTCGAATTTTGGTTTTGTATGATTATTTCGGTTTTTACTCGGTTCAGGTCGGTTTAGTTTGGTTCATAACTAAACTCAAAATAAGAATTTCTACGAGAATATTACCATAAATCTAGCAACTAATTAACATGATTTAAACGATATAAGAGTTGGTCAGTTCATAACTAAACTCAAAATAAGAATTTCTACAAGAATTTACCAACTACAATCTTTGTGTTTCATCAACAAAAAGATTGGAGATGAGAACCTTGTATATTTTCTATCGTCTAAGAACCATGGACCAATTGTGTTTAACAACCTCACAAATGAGTTTATGCATATGTATATATATATCATATATGTGTCTTTGTATGTAGATATTAGTTGCACTAATGTTTCATACACATTTGGCACTCATATGTACATGTCCTATGTATCTATACATATTTGAATATCAAATGTATGTGTCACATGTGGTCACGCATATTTGAATTTCACCGTATGTTTCATTTGTATGTCTAAGCGTGAAAATCATAAAAATGAATCGTTTAATTATATACAATATGCATACATATGGTGTATTTATAGTCACAAAACCATTGATATAACTCCTAATACAACATGAGCCATTTGTCAATATACAAGCGAGAGCCTTTAAAATCATCTAATGAATTATATTTCTTATTTAGCGGTACTTATAGTTGGATTTCTTTCATTTACATATTCGATAAAGATTTATTAACAAATTGATTACATAGTATATCTTTATAAAACATTTAACTAGCATAAAACTAATGTTAATAATTATATGCTAAATGAAATAAAAGAATAACAATTTATTTGGTACATGACTAAAAGCAATTAATGTTAAATTATTCATGCATATTATAACAATCTAATAATTCTTGTAAGCTTAAATGAAAAAAATAAATAAATAAATAATATATATATATATATATATATATATATATATATATATATATATATATATATATATATATATATATATATATATATAAAAAGTTAAAATAAAGTTTTATAACGAAAGAACGAGCGCGATGGAGTGGCATGTGTCACTTCTGCCACATCACCACGCCACGTCACGCGACACGTGTCACCCCACCCCACCCACCTAACCCCCTCAAAAAAAATTTTTTCCCCAAAAAAAAATTTTTGGGCAAAAAAATCTTTTTCCCGCTAAAATTTATTATCGCATCACGGTTATAAAATATCGCATCACAATTATAATTGTGATGCATAATTTATAACCTTAATGCACTAAAATCATGATTATGATGCAATAAATTTATAACAGTGATGCAAAGAACTTATAACCTTAATGCACTAATAAGTTTTGGTGCATCTTTATTATAAGTTAATAGTTCGCATCAACTATGATGCACTAAAATCAAGGTTATAACCTTAAACGCACTAAAATCATGATTGTGATGCAATAACTTTATAACCGTGATGCAAGAATTTATAACCTAGGGGGTGGCAACACTTTGATTCCATACCTCACCATACCTCACAACCCACCAATAATTTCATTCCACCTAATCACATACCTCACCATAGTTTTTATGAAAATGGTCATTCCATACCTCACTTTTTTTTCCTTTTTAAATTCATAATTAAATCAAACAATTAAATAAAAACATAATATTTCATTAATAATAAAAACAAATTACATAATACTTAAAAAATTGCATAATACTAAAAAATACGATCTAAATATCCGTCTACCATCCATATTGCTCGCATACTCACGCTTTTTGTAATCGTGATCTCGCATTCTCGGATCAATTATGTGATCGTGAGGTTGGTTATAGAACCTCGCGTGCTCGATGATAAGCCTTTCTTCAATATTACGGATTTGGGCCTACAACAATTTTTCGCCAAGCCATCCTTTGTAGACCTTTGCTCGCTATCGATTCCAATATTTGTATTTTCCTTCATTTTAAAATGAAACACACGCTCCTCTTGAATTCCTCCATGCCGCTACTACGCAAAAGATGCCGCAAACCATACCGAATTCATGATGCCGCTAGGGTGGCAATGGGATGCCGCATGATGCCTAGCCAAACCGCAAGCCACACCGAGGGTGTTGCCACCCCTTAATGCACTAAAATCATAATTGTGACGAAGAACTTATAACCTTAATGCACTAATAAGTCTTGATGCATCTTTATTATAAGTTATCGCATCATAGTTAATAGTTAAGTGCATCAACTATGATGCACTAAAATCAATGTTATAACATTAATGCACTAAAATCATGATTGTGATGCAAGAACTTTATAACCGTGATGCAAGAAAATTTTATGGAAAAAATTTTTTCCCAAAAAATTTTTTAGGCGGAAAATTTTTTTTTTTTGGGGCGGGGGTGGGTGGGTGGGGTGGGGTATGGTGATGTGGCATGATGATGTGGCAAAGGTGACACATGTCACCTCCACATGCCTTCTCATTCTTTTCATTCTAAGAAACTTTTCATAATAACTTATATATATATATATAATATATATATATATATATATATATATATATATATATATATATATATATATATATATATATATATATAATATAGAAATAACCAAATAAATTGGAGAATCATGAGAACCAATCTGATCCGTCTATTTTTTTTATCAATTGTTGAAAATCATTGTGGCATTTATGTAAATAAAACAAATACAAAATGTAGTTAATAATTTGGATATGGGTATTCAAGTAATTTTACACTGGATCAAATTAAAACATATCCTACATTATCTCCCCCACTCACATTCTGTAACTTCTCTCTCTAAAAAAACCCTAGCCACTTTTCATCTCTCCATTCTAATGGCCGCCATAAAAAAATGCACCATGCTTCATCCCTCTCGATCTAACAAGGCCTGAAACAATGGAATAAACCCCCCCCCCCTTTATTTCCCTCTACGTGCAACAAGGCTCATAAACGCAAAGAATTATCACTTCCGATCTATATAAACCTGATGAAATCGATCTTGGTTTAAACGTCAAAAAGGTAATTGTTAAGATTTTGGTAGAAATCGATCTTGCTTGAAATCGATTTAAGCCATGGGTGAGGTTATCTGGAGTTGTCATGGCTTGAAATCGATTTAAGCCATGCCTGGCTTGTCACAATGGGTTCAGGCGGGTTGGGTAACGGGTCAAAATTGGTTCATGTCGAAATGTGTCATGTTATAGTATGGAATGGGTTGACCTGAAACAACTTTCTGTCCATTTTTAAAGGTTTTTTGTAGATAATTGATGCACTAATTATGATCACAAAAACCAATTTTATCACAATATAAATAGCTTAGGAGGTTGTATATAGTGGATGCCTTAAACATGGAGTTCAAATGATTTTCAATCTATTCGACCAGTTCCCTTGCAGCCACTTTAGTTTACCCATTTGTTTCGTTTGAGAAAGAAAAAAACCCAAATCGACCCATTCATAAGTAAATGAGTCTAAATATCCACTTCTACTTATGATGTTTTTTATTTACGATTCATATAAGTTAAGAATGGGTCATTTGATTGGAAAAAAACACGTCCTAGTAATGGTGCTTATATCTCACAGTTCCTCGAGTTTGATCAAAGAAAGTCCCCTTTATAGAACACATAATCCTTTTAAGAGTAATGCACTGCCTGACAGTTGTACCAGTCTTTGAGTTAATAACATGTCTATTAGCTAATCTTCTCTTCAGGTGAACCGCTTATATTTATTGAAGTTGCACTTATGATGAATATAGATGGTACCATACAGGTGAATAACTGGTCCTTCATCATTGGACCCTTTAGCAGTTTCTAATAGTAACTAGAATTTGCTTCATTGCAGGAAGTGTTGTGGCATGATCCTCCAACACCTGAACGCGAAGCAACTACTGCATTGATATAAATTCCATTTAAATAGAATATGTTTGATGGATGTCTTCCATTTGACCAATACAGATAACTTTTTGAAAATTGCAGCCTTGTTTGGCAGGAATCAACTTAGGCAAGTTCCTTATTAAACGAGTGATATATCTGGTGAAGAAGGACATGCCTAATATATCTGTAAGTGGTATAAATTAGTAATATAACCTTCATCGCAAAACTGATGTTGGTTTTAATGTGAAAGGTGTAGAGTTTCTCATTCAAGGTTCATAATCGTATAGTTATATTTCTAACCCGACTCGCCTATTTCTCTATAGAATTTTGCAACCCTAAGTCCTATCCCGTGATTCATGCGGTGGTTGTTGTCTAAGTTGGCATCATCCGAGAGATCCGCCCTGTTCGGGAGAACATTCTCGAACTCGGAAGAAAGAGCATCGTGGATGCATATGTGTAAGATGAATTTACATGCCATCTTATATCATATTATCATTTTCGTAACCATTTACCATATGCGACCATAAACACACAACACCATAGTTGGAAGCACGTTGCCCTTGAAGTTTATTTATTTACAAAAAAAGTATAGTATTTGAAATGCATATGTGTTTTTGAAGTTTCTGATGAAATTAATGCCTATTGTGCATGTATGTTTTGGCTAAAAATGTACATGTGCAGTGTATTTATATATTTCAATGTACGTAAATAGTGTGAATATGTGTTATGCTAATTTTTACTTTTAGCTCTAATGTAATAATGTTTTGTGTTTTTGTGATTCAAAGGTGCACTTGAGTTTTGTGTTTAGAGGTTGTAGTAATTTCTCATAAAAGTCAGGAATATAGTCTTGTGTGCACATGTGTATTGTACATACTATCGAGCGAGAAGAGAGAGTGCATATGTGTTTTGTTAGTTGTTATGATTAAATAATGTGTTTAAAATAATAGGAGAGTGCATATGTGTCATTGAGAGTGCATATGTGTTTTTTCAGTTTCCGGTGAATTTGATGCTTTCTGTTATGTATTTTTACCGTTTCGGAGTTTAAATGTATTGAAAGTGCATTCTGATATATAAATTGTGAAAATGTGTCTGCTAGTTGATTATGCACATGTATTTTCAAATATTATTGCATCTAAATGATTATACACATGTATATTCTTTATTTATTTTATTTTAGTAATGTGTTTCTTTTTAATGGATCATGATGAGAAACTCTAGTTGTATTTTATTTGCTTTTTAAAATCGATGTATTGTATTTAATTATGTGAAGGGGTATTGTGTGATCATTTAATTTGTACATAGATAGTGAATAAATCTGAATTTTGTGGAATACTACGTACCTTATAGTTTTAAAGATGATGTTATTAGATTATACATGTGCAACAATACTAACTTTTTTGTGTGTGCTTGTTTCAGGTTATCGAAGATGATAATAGCATGACTAACAAGTTGATGCACATATAGATGCATGAAGATAATTTGTTGTATAACGTTTATCTTCTTTGTTAAGATGAGCGAGACGATAAAAACACATGTGTACAAGGATTAAAAACACATGTGTAGATTAAAAACACATGTGCACAAGGATTAAAACACAATGTGTAGATTTCATGGGTTCTTGAACCAAGCGAGGAATACATGTGCACACCTAAAAGATGAACCAACTGTTAAAGACATTGTAATATGCACACGCAGCACGCTTATATATTTGTAATAAAACATATTTATGTAATATTTTAATAAAGTTTTGTTGTTTGTATAAAATTGCATCAATCTATTAATAAATGTTTGTTGTTTGTATATATTTATTTATGTAATATTTTTAAAGATACATGTGCAAATACAAAACACATATGCATAAACAAAAATACAATTTTACGTAATGCAAAACACATGTGCACATATTGATTTTTAAACAGTAAAAAAAAAAAAAAAAAAATCGAAGAAAAAAACGTTTTTAAAATAAAAATAAAAGATAAAATTAATAAGTAATTTTACCAAAATACCCTTTTGAATTAAATATTAAACCGAATATTCAAAAATATGATTGGTTGATGGTGGTTCTCGTAGTTCGCAATTTATTTGGTTCAAAATAACCTTCTCTATATATATATATATATATATATATATATATATATATATATATATATATATATATATATATATATATATATATGTGGGAGGGTTAATGCGAGATCAATCTTAAAGTTGTAAAATAAAATCTAGTCTAAAAAACCACTAAAACATTTATAAATAACAATTTTAGCAATAAAACACATAAAAATAATATTTTAATATAAAAAAAACATTTTAGCAACAAATAACCAATTGATACATGAGTATGGATTAGTGATACACCTGATACACATTACACGAAAAATATTCCAAAATTTGATACACATACAAAAACCTGATACACATTACACTTCTAATCAAAGTGTATCACCTAGGTTTCGTAAATTTTAACAAGAAATCTATCGAAACTTTAACAATTGTAGTTGTAGTTAATAAAAAATTTATTTTTGTTGTAAGAAGAATGTCACTTGTCAAATTTTAGTTGGATCTCATTTTAACAACTTTAAGTTTGATCTTATTTGATCTAGATTATATATATATATATATATATATATATATATATATATATATATATATATATATATATAGGGAGAGTTAACATGAAATCAAACTTAAAGTTGTAAAAATAAGATCAAGTCTAAAAAACTACTAAAACATTTATAAATAACAATTTTAGCAATAATACACATAAAAATAATATTTTAATACAAAAAAAATATTTTAGCAACAAATAACCAATTGATACATGAGTATGGATTAGTGATACACATGATACACATTACACTAAAAATATTCCAAAATCGACACACATACAAAACTCGATACACATTACACTTCTAATCAAAGTGTATCACCTAGGTTTCAGAATTTTAAAAAGAAATCTATCGAAACTTTAACAATTTTAGTTGTTGTTAATACAAAATTTACTTTTGTTGTAAGGAGAGTGTCATTGTCAAATTTTAGTTGGATCTCATTTTAACAACTTTAAGTTTGATCTTATTTGATCTAGATTTTTATATATATATATATATATATATATATATATATATATATATATATATATATATATATATATATATATATATATATATATATATATATATATATATATATATATATATATATATATATATATATATATATATATATATATATACTATAAAACTCGTCCGATGGACGGGTATGACTTGTGGTTTTATTTTTAGGATTTAGTAGAACAAATATATGTTAAAAAGTAATTAAAAATTAAATGAAATGGTTAAGATCTATAATTAATGTTACAATAATCCATAAACGGCTAAAAGGTGTAAGTATTTTGATTTTTGGTTTTATTTTTATGATTTAGTTGAACAAATATATACTAAAAGTAATTAAAAGTTAAAGCGAACGGTTAAATAAAATTGTGTTTAAATTGACCAACCTGCTAGTATCTAATTTATGCCGTTCAACTTCTCAAAGTAAGTCTACCGGTAAGTTGTGTTTAAATAAAAGGTATGCTCTAATTGGTCCGTGCTATGGCTTGTGTGAGGTTAAGCACGTTAAATCAAATTGACTTTCATTGGCTAAACTGTCATACATAAGACTAAAAGTGTGAGGTCAAGTACATTAAATCAAATTGACTTTCATTGGCTAAACTGTCATACATAAGACCAAAATTAACATTACAGAATCTTTTTCATGTGTCCATTTGAAGGTGTACATAAGACTTATAATCGTGTAAATTAAACAACAAACACCCTCTTTAATATATATTTCTTAAAGTGTAGGTCTAAAGGAATCTCTTTGTTTTAGCAGATCAGATTGAAGCCATAAAGTAAGTTCTTTATGCATTAAAAGAAGAAAATACAAAAGTCGGGTTAATATTGATCACAAAACGGTATATCAATATACATACAATATTCGTGGCATTGAGTTAGATGATGATCCAATCAAGCACCTTTCCGTCTTTCTTGTAGGTGTATAGCATGAAGCTACACGCCCCACTTTCCAATCGTTAGATATATCCATTCTTAACCGATTGCTTCACCAATTTCTTTGTTCATCTGCTTTATCACATGTCCTCCTCGATTCGGCAAAACAAACTTGGATACATATTTTTAGTATCTCATGACCACATTGCTTGCAATGAATTTCACGACAAAATCGGTAGAGTTGCCTTTAGTGCCTCTTTTTCCATTAGCTTTTAACTTCTCCAAGCATTTTAATACCACTTGTGTCAATAATTCCAACTCACGCAATAACACATCAACTTTTCAACCATCGCTTATTTTTACGTAAAGTTGTTGTAACATGTACTAATTTACGACCCAATCAATGATTACTTACTACTCAATGCAAGTACGACATATTGTAACTTCAACCTATGTTCCTCTTCGTCAAAACCCATGCAACATGTTCAGACATGGATGAGATATAAAGCTAATCCTTACTAAATCTCTACACTAACTTTATAGGTTAGCATTTGAATCAGTATAGAAGGATTCTGGAATTTCCCTCAAATACTAATTAAGGAACTAATGAACTATTCATCATAAGGTTAACTCTTGGTAAATATAATCACAAAGATTATCATACACCCATGATATTACCTAATGTATTGATATGCGGCATATGCCGAATGGGCGCAGCTTTGATTACGCCTCTCAAGAAAAGTAAGATTACCCTAAAGCCTAAAGCACTCGAACTATAAAGGTTTGACATCAGTATTTGGGGTTAGGGTGGGTGTAAATTCAGTGTCCTTCTGCACATTTTACAATATTATACATCAATATTTGAAATTATGGTGGGTGTAAGTTCTAACCACCAAGTCGCTTGGGTTCATGGTCTGAATAAGATAGTATTGAACAAAGTAGTCAACATCATCGACCTTAACTATTCTCCGACCACCTTTAAATCAAATCCCAAAATCACCCAAGACACATCTTACTGCCTTAGGCTCAACACCTTTGTTACATGTTATTTCAAATTCATTGTCACTATTTATTTTGCAACACAACCTATGACATTCATCTTCTATCCGCTTCAACATTATGTGGCCCTTCTTTATTATTCGCAAGTTTAATCCTAAAGGGGACCTGATGGGATCATATCATTAAGCTCAGTAAGCCACCCATTTTCCAAACCGCTACATTATGGCAAGCACAAAAATCTTAATTAACACGGATGCGGTTGGGGTTAAATGTCGGTTGCTTAGTAAAGTTCTTAAGCTCCACCGTGAAGGCATACCTACGATAAAGTTCAATTATCAATTCATAATGTTATCGGTTCCTACATTTAAATGCATTAACCATCCGAGTTCCAACAAAGCATAAGAGAAACCGAGAACACCACTCAAGTTAAAGAATAATTGAGATAATCTTGTGGCAAAATGCTTTAAATAAATATTAAGAGACATACTGAATAATTTGTAATATTTGGCGCCTTCTCACATCCTTTGAAGAAGCCGAGTGATAAATATTCCTCAATGATATTTAGATTAAAATGATAACAAATATATTAGAAAATTAAAGCAATTGAGTTTTGAATTTTGAAGTAACCTTACCCATATTGTCTCGTTATAGCATTGCGTGACCACCGTATAGGTTGTTGGTAGCTCTACTAAAATTATCAAAAGCAAAGTGTTATCTCTATTGTCCGTAATACTTTCATCGCTCCACCGATCCCTGCTCCCTTCCTTGGTGCAACAACTACAATGCTCCCAACTCGTATTTACTCGTCTCGCTAGCTCTAATATAATTATCTATGAAGCTGAGTGTTACCTGCACTATCTGAAGTATGTCCATTGTTCCAGTAATATCCTTTCATTTCCAAAAGATGCTATAAAGATGAGGCATATTAATTATTTATCATTCATTATGCACTTGCCTTGTAATCTCTACAATAAATTATAAAAAGTATCAGTCTTGTAACCGGATGAACAAATGGGATCACCATTCAACCATTTCTTGAGATAAGTAACACAAATTACTACACTCTATATTTATCACTAAATCGTTTTTGGTGCTACAACATATCGACAACACATTAATTCAAGAGGTAAAGGGGATGCAATACATACCTCGCCACAATGAGGGCGGAATTTGATAGTAGTCGTGTTGTTTGATTCACGGAGCTGTGGCATAACATCAAAATACTCCAAAGTCAGAACTCATAATCTTTCAAGCACCTTGTATTTGACAGTAAAACACTAAACCTTTAAACCACAACATATCCACAACATATTAATTGAAGGCATTGAACGGTACACTTATAGGCATGTTTACAAATAGAAAAAGGAAACAATAATCCTAACCAAATTGATTAATTTTTTTTTTGAATAGAACTTATCATTGGCGGTTATAGACTTACAACATCATCCAGTCCACCATTAACCACGCCTGTAAGTGGTCGATCTTGCATTGGTCGTCAAAATAGCCCTATTATACTTCATAAGTTTTAGCAAATTATAATAATAGTGGAAGCTAAATGCACCGTTAAGGAAACTTTAACTACATCTGCTTTAAATGTGAAAAGTACCACTCCGGTTTCATGGTTGACACAGTCATGTTGACATGAGAATGGAAACGAGCGAAGAAGAGGCTTCTCGGATAATCTTTGTCACAAAATAGCTTCAATCGGTAGATACGCCTTCGTATGCATCAAGACCTACAAAACAAAGTTATTAGACGCCGTGAGTTTAATTATCACGTTATCGATGTTTGTAAGTATTAGGCTAAGAAAACCGATAAATAAGGTGACCAAACATGACATTGTTATGGAATACAAATTGAGAAACCTCAAGTTAAATGAGTGAAAAAAGTCTTTCAATGTACTATATGGTATGTCTTTGTATCGTTAAAAGATCCACACCAAATGATCTATATCAAGTCATAATTTATAAATATTATTTGTTGGAAAGGCGCTACTAATACATCACATCCAAAACTTAAACCAATATGATCCGATCACTTTATAAAACAATACACCCAATGCTTATGGATAGAGTTATTTTGTTGTATCTTGAAGGTCTGTTGTTTTTTCACTTTTTAAAACCCATAATAGACTTACAAAGTGCACACGAAGTCCATGATTGAGAAGCATAGCACTCGATGGCTCAATTTCCTTCACACCGTAATGATGATACCACATTTGTTTGAGCGCCCATTCGCCTCGAGTCATTTCAGCCCAAATGCAGAGTCATGCACCTATTTCGTGCTCAAATTCCACACCGAGTTCAGTCCCCAACTTGGCCCCTTTCAAATTTCAACTTTAGCTAAAAAATACATCTATGTCCTATTTCGACAACCACGCCGACCCATGTCGCCCCAACCCATTTCATTGTCGACGTTGTTCAACATGATGGTTGGTTTAATTGTCTATATCGGAAGTGGTAAACGATTTGGTGCGCTTATGGAAAAAATTCGAATTGCGCTTAAAAGTTTTAGCAAGATACCACGCAAACTTTCAAACTCTTGTTCCTCATCATTGTGTCAAAATCTTCGGCCACGTCTGTGCCCTTCTCTTCCTTTCAATAAGTTGTTTCAAGTAAGAGCGGACCACTTACTGCATTCTAAGAAACACAATAAGCTGTTTCAAGTATCCACACAAATTACGGCGTAAAAGTTACTCAATAGTCCTTTTTAAAAGTTACTCACATTAAGGAAACAATGTTGACGATTCTTTTGGAGAAAATCAAATACTTACCTATGTATGGTCAGAAAATTATGGAAGCAAATGTTACTACTTAATACAATAAGACCGATAATATTCTTGTTATCGAGTTTAAAAGAAAGTAGATTCTTACAATTCATAGAATCTTATTTGATCCGAACATTTGAGCCATACCTATGTGTTTTTAAAAGAGTGAACTCATCGTACAGTTCCTTGAACCTTCAGAAGCCTCCAACACATTGGCCCGGTGACCAAATGCGCTAATCCTAATAAAACCTTCACCAAGCAAGTCCAAATCCAATACCGTATGGTTACAACGTTGGTCTTCTCAAGAATCTCATTGAAAACTTCCCATGAGCTTCGCCCGGAAATGGACCCACATATACGGTGCATGTATTCCTCCATATACAAGAAACCAAGCGAAGTAAACGATCAACTATTATTCTAGAGTTTTCTTTGTAGAATCCTACCACTTTCCGTGATAGCCTAAGTACCGAAGCCATGAATTATAAACACAAAGATACCTCAAAATAGTACATTATTATCTTTTTAAGGCAACCATTGCATACTAACCTCAAGACCTTGAGAGGAAAGGCAGGCAATACCACCAGCTTGGTCGATATTTGATGCACCATTAAAGCCAGTACTAACAATGCGGTGGAAGTCCTTTGCTACTGGGAACCCGTCTGAAAACTTTAGCTCTTTTGGGACTACAGTCCAACCTAGACGAACTCCAAATCCAGAATATTTGGAGAAAGAAAACGTTTCAATTGCAACCTCTTTGGCTTCAGGGATTTCAAAGATCGATTTGGGGGTGTTTCCTGATATATACATGGAATATGCTGAATCGTAAATGATGATGGACCCATTTTACTTGGCAAATTTGACTAATTGAATCAATTGCTCCCTTGATGCAGCAGAACCAGCTGGATTGTTAGGTGAACAGAAATAAATTATATCTGTTCTAGAAACTTTAGATAACCAGAAAGAAATCATTTTCCGTGTGCATTTCATGTATTCGATATTTGAGAATTTC
Source organism: Chrysanthemum lavandulifolium (assembly GCA_022545495.1). Classification (NCBI taxonomy): domain Eukaryota; kingdom Viridiplantae; phylum Streptophyta; class Magnoliopsida; order Asterales; family Asteraceae; genus Chrysanthemum; species Chrysanthemum lavandulifolium. Next base: position 59,867,742 of record CM040245.1, read on the forward strand.
TCAACATCTTTTGAACCGCCTGATTTGACCTATAATCACACTTGAATCTACATAAGCCCGTAAATCATGAATAAGTTTTAGTTTTTGAAGATACGAAAATTGTTAAATTAATTGTTGGTTACCGCTTTACCGAATATGATGGATCTTTCACCGCCATTGTAACATTAGAACCAAACAAAACCTACCACAAGGAATAATAAAACCAAATCGAATGAAAATTCCTTGACGAAAGGAGACTTGGCTATTGAGAAAGTAAAGAGAAATGATAAAGACACCTTTCCAATAATATAAGTAGCCCAACACATACCAAGTCGAGAAATATCGATTTTGTACCATCGATACAAATTTATGAAAAATGCAAAGCCGCTTTTGATTTGGTCAAGAAAGCGCTCGCACCTTCAAGGGCTTCGACGGGTTCTAATGAATTACTTGCATCAAAACATTCGGATGACTCACGCCTCATCCACACTAATTGTTTCTGTGTCACCAAACAGCTTGTTATGGTTGTGCTATCGTGTTTGTTACACAATGTCTTGAAGTGCTACGGTGTTGTCAAGCACCCGAGTTCTAAGAGGCGCTTGTGTTAGGATTAAAAGGTATAATTCACCCTCAAACCGAAATAATACAAAATAACAATATCAATGTATTCAAGAACATATCACGATAACGTTAAGTGATTGTTAAGCTACAAAGTATACTTTAACCAACCTTGAACATTGTGTTGAAGTGGTTATTCTGAAAAAATACACAAAGTTCATGTTCATTTAGGCCTTCTTGCAAGTACATGGTGTACCATATATATAGTTCTAAAAAAACTATCCGAAACAAAAGCAACAGAACACAATGAGTAAACATTAAACTCACTTTTGTTTTTCAGCCTCTTTATCATGTAACCATCTCTTCAAACTCTGCGCCGAAGATAGCTTTGCAATGTTGACATACACAGTTACAATTGCCCATATGATCATATGTTGTTGGAGGGCCTGTAAGGAATGTATTAGAATAATTATTTAACACTTGAAAAGGTAAGAAAAGCACAAACATAAACATTATAGAGAATACATAGTGGAAAAAAAAAGGATGAGTGACTGTACCTTGTCTAACATGCCTATGTCGTTGTGCTTGTATCCTTGGCTGATAATCATTAGGTGCATATGAAGCTTGTTCAGCTGTAAACAACAATGGACATTATCAAAGGCATGCATAAGTATAAGTTGCGAAGCAAAAGAAAGGAAACAATGTTAGATTAAAGGGTAAGTGTACCTTGTCTACTACTTCGCTATGCCGTTGTGCTTGTGTCCTTCGTTCATAATTACTGGGTATAGACAAAGCCTGTTCAGGACGACATAACTGTTGTGATAATCATATCTGACATCCAGATCATACATAAAATATGACAGTAGATATACATGATTAATAGAAAATTTTAACAACATATTATACTAATAAAAACTTGATCTTATGATTCTAACCTTTTTGGTTTGAAGACGTTATTATAGCCAAACGATTTCTTCCGACTCTTGCTACAGTTATACATGCACAGAAACGTATATAAATTAATAAACAAAAAGAAACCTTTATGTGAGGTAGAGGTATCATTAGTTATATGAACATAATTCCCATGAACATCATCATCTACTTCATGAACCATCACAACCAAACTCCAAAAGGCAGCAAAGAAACCAACAATATGTAAAAAAATATAACAGAGACCATTAGGGTTTTTAGGAAAAAAAGGCGTACGGACTGAGAAAAAAAATATGAATGAACGTATATAATTTTTTTGGTATATGTTTTGTTTAGGGCTACCTAAGTTTTAGGGATTCTTCTACATAATTGGTTGCATGGATTTATAATTTTTGACTTGTAACAAATATTCCAAAAAATCATGTTGCCTTAGTGGTAAACACACATGTTATTCATCCAAATAACCAAGGTTCAATCCTTGCAAGGCTCCTTTTTTATAAATAATTTTCAAAAATATTTAATAAAAATCCGAAATTTACAAAATTAATAAATAAAATCCGAAAATTAAATAGTATTGCTTATGTGGACATAAAAATTGCTTAGTTGGACAACAAATGCTTATGTGGCATTGAGGTGACATTGAGGTGGCATTGAGGTGTCATTGAGGTGGCATTGAGGTGGCATTAATGTCAAATGCCTCCTGTTATATATAATATAGAGATATATATAGGGTAAAAGCCATAAAATAACAACGTACTTTTCAAATTTTGCCGACTTGAAACACTTACTTTTTTATTACCTTAGTTCACCAACGAACTTTCAAAATTTGTTTCGAATTCACCCATATGACCAGTTTATATTAAAATAATAAGCGAAATAACTATATTACCCTATTTTTTTAAAATTTGTTACGATTACTAATAACTTTCAAAATTTGTTCGACTTCACCCATATGTCGAGGGTAATATAGCCATTTCATTATTATTTTAATATAAACGGTCATATGGGTGAATTCAAACAAATTTTGAAAGTTCATGGTGAAGTAAAGTAATAAAAAGTAAGTATTTCAAGCAAATTTGAAAAGTACGTTGTTATTTTATGGCTTTTAATATATATATATATATATATATATATATATATATATATATATATATATATATATATATATATATATATAGTTACACATTAGTTGAGTGAAACAAAAGAAAGAGGATGTAGTTAATTCGCAACGTGTCATTAATTATAAAAAGATGGTCATCGAATGCGAATATTATGAAGGAGGATGTTTGTAATATTCTGGTTTGAGTTAAGCTTCATAATATTCCTATTACCGTATTTACGGGATGGTTAGAGTGCTATTACAATCAAACTAGACACCTCATTGTTGCTAGATTCTTACACGTCCACTATGTGCATGGAGTCTTGGGGTATGTCGAGTTAATCACATGCTATGATTGAGTTAAGAGCTGGTGTGGAGTTGAAACACTCCCTCGTGGTGGCAGTGCCAAAATTCGAGGGTGAGAGGTATACTATGCACAATATATGTATTGAGTATGAGTGGACACCTCCAATATGCTCAAGTTGTAATGTATTCGGTCACGTTCTTAATGAATGTTTTAAGAAACTTGTTTCAGATGCTATCCCAAAGTGCCCAGGCAAGCTATATGTGGGTTCAAATTGGTTCAGATCAAGTTCGCTTATCAATCTAAGGCACCAAGGAAACCAAAGGTAAATAATGATAAAAATGATGCTATGGTTCTTTCCACTTCATATTCGTTTGATGTATTAAGCACTATAGTGGATGTGGAGGAAGGACAGGGTCGTAAAACTTCGGCATTTGGTAGTCCACGTATTACATCTCTAGCTGAAAGGATTAATGATCTAGAAATTTAAATGCTTGAAGCTTGTGCTATTGGGTGATAATGGGAACCCACTAAAATCTTGTAGATCAAAGTTTCCTATGCAAAAGGAGGCTATTGTGACACCGGTACGTGAATCTAGTACTACTATGAAAAATCAAGGGGAAAATCCTGATAGTGATGAAGTCGATGATATTGATAATGACATGGCTCGATATATGGCTAACCGGAATCGTGTTGGTGGAGGAGTTAATGATGCAAGTCTCCTTGAGTATGAAGATTATGATAGTTACTAGTATGATGTTAATAACTTAACTGAGGAACAATTTGCTTTTTGTAACATGTGAGACATTTGCATCTGTGGTAGAGTTAGGAAGTAACTCTATTTTTGTTGTTAGCGTTTTAATTCGGTAGGTTTATAAGATTGGTTTGTCTCTTTTTATGATAGATTTTGTTTGAAGCATAATAGGTGCTTTTGTTTGTCTGTAACAGGCTAAGATGTAAGATTCACCCTCATCTTATATACTTCATTATTTTTTTGAGTAATATATTTTACCACTAAAACCTTTACCGAAAGAAAATATAAGAAAGGCAATATGAGTTCTTTTAAAAAAAAAGCCTAAATTTACTGGTTTATATTAGAAAGCGTAGATATTTGATGTAATTGGAGGTTAACATATCGTTAGTTTTAGTTTGAATTTTAACCTATAATACTAACGGTATTTAAAATTGCACAACAAAAATATTTGAAACTATTTATTTAGCTTGATTAGCTCAAGTAGCTCGTTCGGGCCGAATAACTAAACGAGTCGAGTTAAATATTAGTTTTAAAAGCTCGTCTCATGAGAATATTTGAGCTCTACATTTTGTTTGAGCTCAACTCGAGCTCGAAAGTTATCAAACTCGACTCGAGCTAAACGAGCTCGAGCTCGAGTAGCACGTTAAAAACTCGACTCGTTAACACTCCTAGTGCTTGACTCGTTAACATCCTTGGCTGAAACTCTGATGCAAATTCACATTCTTTTCTAAATACTACCTTCGTCCCATATTAATTGTCCTGTTTTGACTTTGTAAGTCTTTCTTTCTTAACTTTGACCTTAAATATTTTTATTTGTGTTATATAATATTTAATAAAAATTATACCAATAAAAAATAAATTTAAAACTCAATCTATTCATATATTTTGCATCAAGTACTATATAACACAATTAAAAATATTTAAGGTCAAAGTTTGAAATGAAAGATTTAGAAAATTCAAAGTGGACGGTCAATATGGGACGGAGGGAGTACTTACTTTTAAATATCAATTTTCACCAAACGATCATCATTGAAGACATTAAATCTTCAAACCTTGAAGTATGTTACTTTTGAGTGTTTCTTAGAAAAACTGAATAATGTACATAAAATACAACAATTACATGAACGAAACGAAATCAGTAACTAGCAGTTCATTACATCCTTAAAACCAAACCAAACCAAACGAAGATATTCTAGAGTAGTAAAAAGCTAAGTATCTTGGTACGTACTCAAGTATTATTATAGTTCAAACATTATACATTAACATACACATATATGTCAAGTTACCTTAGTAAAATAACCAAAAAACATTCCTAAATTATATAGGAATAGCATTACTGACTTTAGGAAAAACCACAGTAGCAGGATGAGCCATAATACGACGACCTTTGACGTGCTTAAATATATAAACCACCGCACCCACCGGCCACTCGATTATAGCTGCTGCCGCAAATGCTACGAACGCAAGTGTGGGTCCAACCACTTTGCACCTGCATGGGTTGTCTCTAGTTCCACACTGTATGCATCCTACCATCTTCTTTGCTTTAGCTTTGATCGAAGTGTTTATATATTTTGACTGTTTGCAGAGATGATTGTGTTGGGTACATGAATGGTTGTTTGGGTTTTATAGGGTTTTCTTTGTAATTTTGGTGGTTTAGGTGGTGCATGTCGATAAAAAGGAATTTAATTAAAATGGATAATTTAATTTAATGTCGAGGTGGCTATTGGGTGATTGGGGAACCCGTATATTTGTCTAACATAGCAATACTATATCCAAAAGAAGGAAGAAAAAATTATATAAATATACTCGCAAAATGAATTAGCATTTGTAATGGTTCAATAACTTGCTTTAATTTGCATCATAATTTCTATTTCGTCTTTCTTATATTTCAAATTGGTTACTAAGTTATTATTGTGTGAATGTTGTTTTGTAAACTTTTTATGAATATACCATTTTTCGGACTAAAAATACACACGTTCACGCAACCATCGAACTTTTGTTATATAGGAGTAGTTGCAACTTCTTGACTAAGACACCTTCACTACACGCATCTTGATTGTATTGACACTTGATAATAGTGTTATTGACCACTTTATTACTTTTATTAAATATGGTTTAATTTACCACGATTTTATAATTTGTTGATTGGTAATAACAGCATTGAGAAGGAAAAAGTTACCATAGAACGCATTCGGTTAGTGTAACAACCCGTTTTTGAATAAACAAAACAAATAAATAGTTTTAAGTGGTTATTTAGTGTATTTAAATAGTACACACTTTTATAACAATAAAAAAATGCATGGGATAGTTATTTAAAAATTTACAATTGGTTAAACTAGATGCTTTTATGCGTGAAATATAAGATGATTAAGCATATATACTATATAAAAATTGAATTACTTAGTGCCAAAGAAAAAGGTTGTGGTGGTCTGGTGGAGATATAAGAATGCCAAAGTACTTGGAGAATCTTTATTAAGTATTGTCATTTAACGAATAATTTGACGGTATTGCGTTATAACGAAGCTAATTTAAATATAATATTTGTTTTTAATAATTTTTGATAAAACATTAAAATTGATACACACTTTGTATGACTTTGAAAAAATGACATTTGAAAGAAAGTTTTCTATATAAAGTTAATGTAAATATGAAGATATGTTATTTATTGCTTTTGATTCATTTTTAGGCTACCATCGAAACTTTAAAGTATCAACTATGTAGCGGAATTACCAAAACGATATAACAAACACAAAATTTGCTTAAATAAACCAAATAACTATGGGTAACAATCTATTTCTTCATTCCATTATTACATAAGTTACAAGTTTACAACCATTGCTTATCTTCTAGTACTCCATGCGCGATGCGAAGTAAACAATTTAAGTCATATATTTATCGTAAATTATTGATAACAGACAAGAATAACTAAAATACATTAACAGACATAGTCAAGTTACCATGCATAGTAAAATAAATACATTCCTTAATTATATAGGAATACATCTACTGACTTTAGGAAAAACCACTCTAGCAGGATGACCCATAATGCGACGACCTTTGACGTGCTTAAACAAATAAACCACCGCACCCACCGGCCACTCCACTACAGCTGCTACCGCAAATGCTACGAACGCAAGAGTGGGTCCGACCACTTTGCACCTGCATGGGTTGTCTCTAGTCCCACACTGTACGCATCCTACCATCTTGTTTTGCTTTGGCTTTTGATCGAAGTGCTTCAACTAATAAGTGTTTAGATATTTTGATGGTTTGCAGAGATGATTGTGTTAGGTAATCAAATGGTTGTTAGGGTTTTATAGGGTTTTTTTTTGTGATATTTTATTGGTTTTGGATTGGAATACGTGTTGTGAAATGAAGTGTTGGCGTGTCTACGTGGTGCATGTCGACAAACAGAAATTAAAAAGGATAATGTTATTTAATGTCAAGGTGGCTATTTGGTGACTGGGGACCCCTATGTTTGTCGACATCCTGTATCGACTAGGAGAACAATCTATATTTATAAAACAATTTACAAAATTATTCAAACAAAATTACTTGAAATATATACTAGTTTAATCATTTTATATAATAATCTCTCGCTCTTTTTTTTTTAATCCTTCACAATTCACAATTGATTGCTAAATCATTGTATAAATATAATTATGTAAACTTTATATAAATATAGTTTTTCTCGGATTAAAATATGCACGTTCATGCAATCATCTCAGTTTCGCTTTTCACAAGTAGTTAAACTTTTTGACCAAGACACGGTTACCACACGCATGCATCTTGATTGTTTGCATTATATTGCCCCTTATAAGGTAATCGAATGTGTTCTTTGGTAACTTTTTGCTTTTTTATACGATTATTACCAATCAGCAAATTATAAAATCGTGTTAAAGCATATTAATTAAAATAGTGTTATTGACCAATTTAGTACTTTTAAATATGCTTTATCACGATATTATAATTTGCTGATTGGTAATAATCGTATTAAAACGCAAAAAGTTACCAATGAACACATTCGATTAGTGTAACAAACTGTTTTTGAGTACATGAAACAAATAAATAATCAGTTTTAAGTAGTTATTTGAAGTGGTCGAATGTCATTTAAAACTCGATTGTGTGTGGCGTAACGATTGACAACATTGATAAGTTATTTAGTGCATTCCCTATACACTATAGAGTATACAATTTTATGACATAACAAAGAAAAAAAAAAGTTATTCAAACTTTCACAATTGGTTAACGTAGATTCTATTATGCGTGAGATATGAGACGACTAAGAAAATTTAGAAATACTTGGTGTCAAACCAAAGGTTGCGGTGGAGATTTAAGAAGGGATATGATTTGCATACTTTTTTTTTTATTTGTACAATTCATGTTATCAAGACTTGTATATTTGTTGCATACTGCTTTTTCGACTTGTATACTGAAGTGTGCAAATAAAAAAAATGAATGTGTCAATCAACACTTATTTAAAAATGTCAAATTACTTACACGTATAGAAATTATATTAACTAGCAGGGTCCTCGCGGATGCGACTGCAGGTACCGTATAATTATTTTTTTTTGGCTAATAATTTATTTCATTTGTACGTTTTTTTGACAATAGCTTTACTGATTAGTTTGTTCGTTTAAGGACTATAAGTGGTTACGTATGGCATGTAAATCGGTTTAAAGATGGGATGCGAATGGTTTTGTTGTTCGGTTTCTCGTGTTGAACGGTAAGTACCCGATGAGATTGATGTAGATCAAAAAGCTCGGGTAATACTTAAACAAGAATTTTGAGGATCTAAAACACACTTGAGCCTTGTGCTATGATACTTTGAGTGTATACCAAATAGTATGCGGAATCTACTACCTGATACTTAGAATAATATAACAATGTATGAGACAATACTAAAACAAACAGTTAACACCAAACACTTCAATATTATTAAGCAAATAATACCAGTGATCTGACTATCACTAGGGTTTACAAACTGCTTCTGCTCTTTTTCTTTCTTAATCCTTCCTGGGAATGGAATAGGCGGTTTGTATGGTTTAGTTCTCTGTTCATGTACTGCTGGACTATTTCTGGTTTCTAAGTTCCTTCACGCTTTTGTCTTGTGGTACTTCTTTCTCGTAGTCCTCGGAGTTTAAAGGACGGGTTGGAGGTTTAAAATTCACACCGCTCCTAGTAGTGATGGTGTGTGCCAGATCTCTAGGATTAGTTTCAGTATTACCAGGGAGCCCGCCCACATTTATGTTTCTGACAGAGTCGGCAAATTCCTCACTTGGGTCTCCAATCTCTTTATGAAGGCTGCTTGAGTTTTAAATACCTGGTCATATTATGTCTTAATTTCCCAAATTATCCTTTCACTTTCCTTTTGTTTCTTATGAGATTCCTTCAAGAATTTCCTAACCGTCTTTTCGAGGCTACAAAGTTGTAGCCTACTGAGTCGTGTATCTACCATAAAATTATTTATGTTTTAATTCAATACAGAGAATTAGCTATGATTTTTTAAGTGAACGGGTGTCGTACAATCAACAATTAAAAAACATAAACTAATCAAGTGTATATAGCGGAAACTCATTGGATATTAAATGTACAACAATAAAAATTATATATTAATATGTCAAGAACCATTAACTATGATAAACATGCATGTGTTCATCATGGAAATCAAATTAAACATGTAATTAACAGTAAACAAGTCTAATAACGTCCAATTAAAGTAATTAAACATATGTTATTAACATGTAAAATTAAAACACAACATAGGGTTTTTCTTTTATCAATTTGAAGACCATCTTGGTCGACTAATCAAACCAAGAAAATCGCCCAAAAGGCTAATCAAAATTAAAAACAAGAAAATCATGCGAATCGCATTGTTAGAACTTAAACATATTAACAAGTAATATAACACACGCGTACGCAGCGGATTAAAGATCATGGATAGCATGCATTAATTAACATAACTAATTACATTGTTTACCTTTTCTCGTTGTAGTGGATTTGATAAAAAAAAAAGTAATAAAAAAAAATTAAAAAGAAATAAATAAATAAATAAAAAATCAAGAACACGTAACAGTATTCTTGAGATCTCTCAAAAAATATATATAGATTTAAAAGTATGAATCTTCTATGGTCACACACACAATACGTTTAATAGCAAACAATTAGTATGCTAGTACTTGTAAACGATAAGCTAAACGATCCACTTTAAACTTAAAGCAAAACCAAAAACCTTGCCCAATAGGGGGGTGTGATCGGCCTAAAGAGATGGGAAGAGAAGAAGAAGAAAAGCCTAGCTTAGGGTTTCAAGATTAGTAAATGATGAATTTTAAGAGTTTATTATATAAATCAGTAATCTTGTAGTGGAAGTTAAGCAATCTCAAAAGGTTTGGGATACCCAAACCGATCGGCACACCACAAGGGGAGGGGAGTGTTCTTGAATTTTTTTTTTTTTTTTTTTTTTACATCTAAGTCTTTAAATTAATAACTAACAATCGTTAGTTAATCCTTGTTAAGTAACAAGTTAGTTAACGACTATTATAATTACTTATCGTTAAATATAGTTAATAATTTAATATAATACGTTAATATATTAATTAAATTAATTGTTTTTACATATTAACGTGTGTGTGACGTTATAAGCTCACGTAATTTTTGATATGTTTAATTGTAATATGAGCATATCACAACAGATGTATATTCTATTTTCTATGTTTAATTTTTTGGTATTTACATCTGTATGTGTATGGCCAGTTTGGTTTCAAATTTCAAGCACATAACTCAGTGTTCGGTGTCGTTGGTTTTGATTCAGTTCGGTCACAAATAACTTCGGTTCTATTCGCTTTTCAGTGATAAAAAAATAACATAACGACTTCAACCGTAAAAACCAAATAACCAAACCGATGAACACCTCTAGTTTTAACTTCTAAATATCATTTTTCACCAAACGATCATCATTGAAGACATTTAAATCTTCAAACCTTAAAACTAGGTTACTTTTGTGTGTTTCTTAGATCGAGGAACTGAATAGGTGTGAGTATATTACAACAAATTCATGAACGAAACGAAAATAGTAATTTAAGTTGTAGTTCATTAAATCTTTAAAACAAAACCAAAGCAATATGATCTACTAGTAAAAAGTATCTTGGTACGCACACAAGTATTATATAAAGTTAAACATCATACATTACATAGTCACATAGACATAGTCACGTCACCGTAGAAATAGTAAAATAGATTCCTTAATTATATAGGAATAGCTCTATTGACTTTAGGATAAACCACTCTAGCAGGATGACCCATAATCCGACGACCTTTCATGTGCTTAAATATATACACCACCGCGCCCACCGGCCACTCCACTACAGCTGCTGCCAGAAATGCCACGAACGCAAGTGTGGGTCCCACGACTTTGCACCTGCATGGGTTGCTTCTAGTCCCACACTGTACGCATCCACCTACGGCCATCTTGTTTGCTTTAGCCTTCAAGTACTTCAACTAAAGTGTTTATATATTTTGACTGTTATTGTTGATTGTTTGCAGAGATTCTGTTGGGTGCTTAAATGGTTATTTGGGTTTTATAGGGTTTTTTTGTGATCTTTTATTGGTTTAGGATGGCAGCTCGGGTGATACGTGTCGTGATATGGGAGTGTTTTCGTGTCTACGTGGTGCATGTCGACAAACAGATAATTTAATTAAAATGGATAATTTTATTTAATGTCGACGTGGTTATAGGGTGATTGATGACCCCCCGATTTGTCGACATTCTGCATGGGCCAAAATACATTATACACGTTCACGCAAGTCTAGGGGTGTCGACTTGGTTGACCTGACCCGACCCGCAATATCTGTTAGCGTGCGAGGTTTGGACGTAGAATCGAGTCTTTGTGAATGGGAAGAGCCAGGTGCTCTATTTTATGACGGTAGAGATGATTGCTTCCATTACTAACCAGAAAGACACCAAATTTTATTTTAGGTGTTTCTGTTGTTGGTAGATTCTCATAACAGGGTTAAGACAATCAGTATTAACTGCAATACCACTAGGTGGTTACCGGATATTACTTGAAATCGTGTGATCACTTTTTAAAGTAAACTATTCGACCCTAATGCCTGGGTATCACGAATATCTACTTAGGATAAGACCAAATGTTGGTTATTAAATTAGGCACAATCAATAACCCTTACACAATCAATAACATAAGTGTCTAGACTTCCCATTGTACATCTGGCTATAAGCCTTAGCCAATCTAGCTGCACTATCACAACAGATAGAAATAAATTCTATAGGTTTAGGCCACAATAGAATCTCAAGAAGCAAGTTTTTCAACCATTCAAACTTCTTTACCAAAGAATCGCTAAGGCCACAAATTCGATTCCATTGTTGAACTGGTGATGCAAGTTTGCTTGGATGCCCAAGAAATTGCACCTCCACCAAGTAGGAATACCCACCACCGGTAGAGCGAATTGTCTTGATTATTCTTGATCCAACTTGCATCAATGTATCCTTCTAATATGAAGGATAACCAAAGTATATGAGACTATAATCCATAGTTCTCTTGAGATACTTCATACCCTCGAATCGCTTGCGTTGATGAGTACTAGGATTACTAGTACACCTACTCGGTTTACCCACTGCAAAAGCAATATCAGGTCTTGTACAAGTCATGGCATACATCAGGCAGCCAATTACCCTAGAATACTCAAGTTGAGATACAGCCTTGCCTTTATTAGGCATCAACTTCTCACAAGTATCCATAGGTGTATTCACTGGAGTACAATCAAAGTAATTGAATTTCCTCAACACCTTCTCAATATAATGAGACTGAGAGATAAAAATTCTTTTACTTTCATGTTTAATCCTTATACCAAGGATAACATCAGCCTCCCCCATGTCCTTCATGGAGAACCTTGATGACAAAAATTCTTTTGTCAAGTCAACCTCATTTTGGTTAGTGCCAAAGATCAACATGTCATCAACATATAGACAAATGATGACACCTTTACAAGATTCATCAAATTTGCTATATACACATTTGTCAGCTTGGTTAAGAACATAACCACTAGACAAAACCACTTCATCAAATTTTTTATGCCATTGCTTAGGTGCCTTGATCCATAAAGAGACTTAATCGGTTTACACCTTGTTTTCATTGCGAGCATGATGAAGCCACGAGGTTGGTTCATATAAACCTCCTCATCCAATTCACCATTCAAGAAAGTCGTCTTCACATCCATCGATGAATGATCGATTGTGAATTGATGCCAAGGCAATCGGCAGTTTATGGTAATCGACACGAGCCACATGGGCATATGTATCAAAATAGTCTATTCACGACTTTTGTTTAAAGCCACGAATGACTAGTCTAGCCTTGAACTTTTCAATAGTTCCATCTACCTTTATTTTCCTTTTGAAAATCCATTTGCAACCCAGAGGTTTGCAACCTGGTGGTAGATCAACCAGCACCCAAGTGTTGTTGCCCATGATGAAATCTATCTCATCATTAATTGCTTCTTTCCAGAAAGCAATATCCTGGGACTTCATTGCTTCTTCAAATGTTTTGGGATCATCCTCAACAATGAAGCAATAAGAGTATTGGTCTGAGACCTCATCCCTTGTTCCTTCAATTAAGTATAATTGAAACTCAGGTCCAAATGACTTTGGAGTCTTGACCCTTTTGCTCTTTCTGAGCACATGTTCAGGTTGTTGAACCACAACTTCATCAGGGACCTCTGATGATACCACCAGTGTCATGAGTTCCATTAGGAATCCTCTAACTTGGTCTATGGACTTATGAGAATCTATTCTCATCAAAGTTTGCATCCCTTGATTCAATTATGGAGTTAATTGAAACATATTCATTAGGTTCAATAACATAGAACCTAAAATCCTTGGAATGCTCAGCATATCCAACAAAGATGCAATCAATGCCTCTTTCACCCAAAGTTTTCAACTTTGGATAAGGGAGTCTTACAACAACCCTACAACCCCAAACCCTAAGATAGTTCAGGTTGGGTTTTCTTTTAGTCCAGAGTTCATAAGGGGTAACCTTGTTCCTTTTATTGGGAACCCTATTTAATAAATAGCAAGCTGTTAACATAGCTTCACCTCATAACCCTTAACTCAATCCTGAATAGGATAACATGGAATTAACTATCTCCTTCAGCACCCTGTTTTTCCTTTCAGAAATACCATTTTGCTGAGGAGTATAGGAGCATTCGTTTCATGGATAATACCAACAGATGAAAATCTGAGTATCCATGTACTCACCTCCCTATCATTCCTTAATCTTTTGATCAAAGAACCCAAGTTGCAATTCAACTTCAGTTTTAAACACTTTGAATTTATCTAATGCTTCATCCTTAGTATGTAACAGATAGACATAACAAAACCTAGAAGCATCATCAATTAATGTCACAAAGTATTTCTTATTCCCCAAAGAGGGAGTGGCATGCATATTCATATTGTGTCACGACTAACACCCTGAAAAGGTTTCTTGGTTATCTTGGTCAACATGCAAGTTTTACACTTTTCAGTGTCCATGTCAAAAGCTGGGATTAACCCATCCTTATACATATCTTGCATTCTTTTATAGTGAACATGGCCAAGTCTAGCATGCCATAGGGTAGAGTCAGTCTGGTCAGAGGTGGTCACAAAGGCTGAATTATCACTATTAGTGACAATATTAAGTATGAACTGTGTATAAGCTCCAAGAGCTTAGTCTCACGACTAACACCCTGAAAAGGTTTCTTGGTTATCTTAGTCAACATGCAAGTTTTACACTTTTCAGTGTCCATGTCAAAAGCTGGGATTAACCCATCCTTATACATATCTTGCATTCTTTTATAGTGAACATGGCCAAGTCTAGCATGCCATAGGGTAGAGTCAGTCTGGTCAGAGGTGGTCACAAAGGCTGAATTATCACTATCAGTGACAATATTAAGTATGAACTGTGTATAAGCTCCAAAAGCTTAGTCTCACGACTAACACCCTGAAAAGGTTTCTTGGTTATCTTGGTCAACATGCAAGTTTTACACTTTTCAGTGTCCATGTCAAAAGCTGGGATTAACCCATCCTTATACATATCTTGCATTCTTTTATAGTGAACATGGCCAAGTCTAGCATGCCATAGGGTAGAGTCAGTCTGGTCAGAGGTGGTCACAAAGGCTGAATTATCACTATCAGTGACAATATTAAGTATGAACATTTGGTTACACAAATAGCCAAAACCAATAAAAATACCACTTTTAAACAAGACAAATTTATCAGACTCGATAACTTGTTTATACCCATGATTATTCAAAACACTACTTGAAACCAAGTTTTTCATTATATCAGGAACATGAATAACATTAAACAAAGTTACAATCTTTCCAGAACTAAATCTAAGATCCACACAACCACGACCATGCACCAAGGCGTTGACTCATTTCCCATGTGAAGAATAGAACCATCATTCAAATGACTCATAAGTCTTGAACCGACTTCTATCTTTGCATGAGCTGTTGCACGAGTTGCACCAGTCGACCCACATATGTAACGCAACATCATCATCCTTTCGGTGAGTTGGTTGAACCACCACTCCTTGAACCATTAGTGTCTCGATCCATTGGCTTTACCACCAACCTTAACACCTTTGCAATCCCTTGTAATGTGACCGGTTTGCCACATTTCCAACAAGTAGGTGTTGCCTTCTTGTTAGGATCGCCCTGTGTTGTCATGATATTTGCGTTTGCCTTTGTTGTCATTGTACACGTGGAGTTGTTATGATCCACCATATTAACAACAGATGCACCAGTAGCATTGCTACTCTTTGGCTTGTCATTATCCTGCACCCTGAGAGATTCCTCAATGCGCAGATGACTGCCGAACTCAACCAGAGTTAATTCCTCCTTCTTATGTTTCAAGGTATGCTTGAAATCTTTCCAAGAAGGGGGAAGTTTATCAATGACACAAGAGACTGAAATAGCCTCATCCATATTCATATTGTGTTATGTAAACCTTCCAAATATACCAAGAAGTTCATTGTATTGTTCCATGACTGGTCTTGAATCAGTCATTTTGTAATTTGTGAAATTACTTACAAGAAACTTCTTACTTGATGTATCCTCAGCCATATATTTGGCATCCAAGGAATCCCATAATTCTTTGGAAGATTCAAAATGCTGATAAATGTCAAATAGAGAATCAGACATACCATTGAGAATTAAACCTCTGCAAATGTAGTCATCATTCTCCCATTTGCTCCTCCTCTGATCGCTCACGGTAGCATCATCCCATCATCGTAAATAGGTGTAGTCGTAACATAGACCACACCCATGCTTGATGACAAGAAATGCATCTTCTTACGCCACCTCTAAAGTCCACCCCTTCAAACTTATCAAGCTTGGCAAAGTTTGAAGCCATGTGTTTCATTGCAGCAGCAGCCATTGATTATCACAAATAGTTTACTTTGATTGTTGGTGGTAGATTCCCAGAACAAGGTTAAGACAATCAGTAGCAACTGCAATACCACTAGGTGGTTACCGAATATCACTTGGAATCATGTGATCACATTCCAAAGTAAACTATTCGACCCTAATGCCTGGGTATCACGAATATCTACTTGGGATAAGACCAAATGTTGGTTATTGAATTAGGCACAAGCAATAACCCTTGCACATATAAGTGTTTAGCTCTATGTTTGTTTCTCCTGATTTCAGTATGTTTCTCAGTGTTCTTCATACTGATGAAAACCATCTCTATTTATAGTAGAGAATACTCACTCCTAGTTAATGGACATTATGGATGATTAATGGCCAATTAATCACTCATACTAAGCCTCCAATATCATAGGAATAGTGGTTACATGACCAATTAAACGTTGTCATAACAGCCAATTGAATGAGTCAAAGTTTGTTGGGATATGAAAGTGCTGAAGATATGAAAGTACTGTAAGCTGCAAAGTACTGGAAAACGTCAAAGAATCAAGGTACTGCTAAAGACAAAGTCAAAGTACTGCATTATGAAGTCAAAATCTTGCAAGAACAAAGAACTGTTATATTCGTTTATGGAAAGTATTGTATTCTATGTTTAGATTACTTGTCGTACAAGAATACAAATTGTAAACCGACTAGGATATCCTTAAGCCTATAAAAGGACTCCTAGATTGGCCTTAGAGAAGTATGAGTTTATGAGTTTTAGAGTTTACGAATTCACAAGTTATTTAGTGTTTTAGAGAGAAGTTTGATAATCTTAGAGTTGTTTAGAGTATCTGGATAATAAGCAGATTTAGAGTTTATAATAAAAGTTATTCTTCTTAGCTTTGTTAAGTAAATTCTGCGTACTTGATAAAGATTGCTCAGTGTTTCTTTGTTAATAACTTAGGATTTATCCGAGGTTATTAAACCTTAACAAGCTAGTTAAAGTTAGTTTGATTAAAGTATATCGATCCAACAAGTGGTATCGAGCTTGTGTGGAAACTCGACTAGGAAGAAACCCTACTTCAACTATATTCAAGATGTCATTGAAAGTTGTTCCACCACCCTCAATCACCTCACTCGAATTCCAATAATCAAGAAGGAGAATATGATCTACGGTGCATGAAGATGAGGCGATATATTGCCATTCGAGACCATGCACTATGGAATGTAATTGTGAATGGCAATGAAGTAGTTCAGAACCTATTAATATTCTGGACAACCAATTGCACCAAAAGCGGTCTTACCGGTGACAACCCTAAGGAATCAAGAAAAGGCACTAAACATTCTCTTATCGCCATTCCGGATGGTCATCTTCTCAAATTTCATGATGCTAAAGATGCTAAGC
This sequence comes from Chrysanthemum lavandulifolium, assembly GCA_022545495.1. NCBI lineage: Eukaryota > Viridiplantae > Streptophyta > Magnoliopsida > Asterales > Asteraceae > Chrysanthemum > Chrysanthemum lavandulifolium. The sequence goes on from CM040245.1 coordinate 59,885,167, forward strand.
GACTGGGCTGCTCTCAAGACCAGTTGGAGGAATGAAGCCTCTAAGAAGATGCGAAATTTCTTTAACAGCAGTTTGAAACTTTCACGATGGGTGAAAGAGAGTCTTGATCTTGCATATGATAGGTTTCAAAATCTCCTCAACATGTTGGAGTTATACAAAGCGAAGTGTCGATTGAGGATGCTAATTTGAAGTTTCTAAGGAGTTTGCCATCTACATGGCATGTGATTGCTACAATGATCGAGGACAACAAGGTTTGGATGTCATGGACTTTGATGATCTCTATCATCAATTGAAGGTGTATGAGCATGAGATGAGTGGTCAAACAAATTCTAAGTCTCACGGTATAGCTTTTCTATCATCGAAAAGAAGGCGTTACTTACATCAAATATTGCTTCTCCTCAAAATCTTGTTTCTCAAAATCTTCTTGTTTACAATTCCCTTCATATGCTCGCAGCCCCACCACCTACCAATTTGCACTCGGATGAAGTTGTGTGCTCCTTCTTTGCACAACAAGCCGGTTTACATCACTTATGAAGAGGATCTAGCACAGTTGAAGAAGATGCACTTGAAGAAATTGATATCGGTGGCAAGTTGCTATGATCGCGCAAGGATCAAAAGTACATGAAGAAGGCAGGCAAAAGTATTGATTTCAAACCAAAACAAGGAATAACTTTTGACAAATCCCAAATTGAATGCTTCAATTGTCAAAAGGCGGTCACTTTGCAAGGAGTGCGGGTTTGCTAAGTATCAAGCAAAGCAGAACATCGAGAAGCCAAAACTTGAGCTCAAAGAAATTCCAATTCTTGAAACAAAGGCTTTGGTTGCTCAAGAGAAGTTATCGAAGTTGGTGGAGTGAAGAGTTTGATGATGAACCGATGACTTCTTGTATGGTAGCGATGGAAGATGCGATTGAAGACACGGTGGATGCATTGGTGGAGCCTTTGCTTTTGATGAAGAACTGAACATCTTTGCTTTGGAATCGATGATGGCTTTGGAGGATTTGATTGGAGCAAAGAAAGTGAAGATGATCTGTTCTTCTTGCTATGGTGGCTACTTCACCAACTCGGTCTCCTATCTCGAGGTATGCTCAAACTGTTATGAGTTTTATCAAAAATTACTTATGATTATGTGATTGAAAGAGATAATTGTGTTAGGGCTAGGTGCGAGGTAGCAGGTTATCAAATTACTTTAGAGTCTATGGAAGCTAAAATTATAACACATGAAAATAATGAAATGGCTTTGGTGAAAAGTATGAACAACAAGATTACCGGTTAAAACTTAGTGAATGGAAACTAAAGCGTAAAATTCTTGAAATTGAGAAATTAACTAAGGAGAGAGATGATCTGTTAGAAAAGTTTCTTTGCTGGAACGAATGCAGTGCATCCCATGTTACTTATGTTGAAAAACAAAGAAGAGCATACATTAGAAGCTGGATTAGGTTTTGGTATGAACTTTGATAACATAGAAGAAAAACAACCTAGTGATCGGGATGTAGGTGATTTTGAGGACATAACCACTAGTGATGATGAACTCATTAACTATGTAGATACATCTAGTAATGAGGGCTCAATAAGTGAACCACCTCGAGTATAAGAAAGACAAGGGATATAATGTTGTCCCCATCCCATTAGTCATCAACCCATAAGGCACGATGTTTCTCGATTTGGAGTAGGCAGTCTAGAGTTTAGGAAGAAGCTTGTTGCTCAATCTAGATCCGAAAAACCCAAAGAAGTTGTTGAAAATAATGTTCAAAATCAAGCGGTACCTTCAAATCAAAATCTTGCTCCACAAGCGATACCCTACGCAAAGTCTTTTCAAAACCGTCTTGCTAAACCTTTTGGGATAATTTTGGTCAAAAGCAGTTTAATCATTCACCTAGAAGGCAAAATAATTTTGGGCATAGACATAGAAGAAATCACTTTGGACATATGGGTCAAAAGCGTGTTTTGTGTGTTATAGTCCTAATCACTTAATCAAAGATTGTGATCGACACTCGAATACCTTAGCAAATTTCAAAGAACGGATCATCAACCACAAACCTAGAGCACAAACCGGTTTGGAATAATTCAAATAGGATTAATCACGAAACTTCACACGGATCATAGATACCGCATCGAGAAGACCTTTTCAAAACCTTGATATCTCACGGTACTTTCCAAAGTCTTGCTCAAAACAAAGTCTTGATCACACTACTTGGAATAGGAATCCTAGGAGATCTCACTATCAACCTAGAAGGTATTACAATTCACATGGGGATCTAGATCACGGGAACCACGTGTTAAACGAGAATGGGTTAAGAGGAAAGTCTTCTTGAGGACAAACAGTACTTTCAACAAAAAGTGAATCGATGTTTTGTGACACAAGAAAAAGCTAATAATCTTGTAAAAGAGATTTATGTTGAAAAACCGAGAAAGTTTTGAAAATCCACATGCTAAAGATCAAAAGATAATTTTGGATCATCATTTGAAAGATAGTGGAATTACATACTCAAAGAATTTGAGTTTGTAACTCCACAAGGGAACACAAGTCGATAATGGCTTGGGTTCCTAAAATCACTAACTCTTTTCTTTGTGTGCGGGGCAACCCGGAAGAGGAGCTTAAAGATCATCGATTGTAGATAGTGGTTGCTCGGAAGTATGACAGGAGACAAAGAGATTACATCGATTTTAGAATTATTAGTGGAGGAAGAGTTGCATTTGGGAATGATCCCAATGGAGGAAAGATTCTTGGCAAAGGAACTATCAAAGCGGGGCTTATCGACTTTGAGAATGTTAGATATGTGAAGGAGCTTAAATTCAACTTGCTCTCGGTCTCTCAAATTTGTGATAAAAGCATCACGTGTTATTCAACGACACGAATGTCTCATCCTTTCCTCGATTTTAAACCTATTGATGATGACATGGTAGTACTTAGAGTACCAAGGACAAATGATGTGTATAGCTTAGACATGAAGAGTTTACATTCTTATGGAAGAGCCACATGTTTGGTGGCTAAAGCAACATCTGAAGAGGCACATCAATGGCATAGAAGATTGGGCCATGTTAATTTCAAGAATATCAACAAACTGGTCAAAGGCAATCTAGTTAGAGGTTTACCTTCAAAGACTTACAAGAATGATCAATCATGCTTGGCATGCAAGAAGGGTAAACAACACAAAGCTTCTGCAAGAAGCTTGAGGAAAGAACTATTAGAGAACCATTGGAGTCATTACATATGGATTTATTTGGACTGTCTCGTGGCAAGCCTAAATAAGAAAAATCTTGTTTGGTTATTCGGATGATTGCGATGATTCGATTGGGTTTTCTTTTGGGTTTTAAGGATGATACTTTTGATGCTATTCGGACATTGATTATAGCACTTGAAAACCAATTAAGACTTAAGGTTAGAGGTATTAGATGTGATAATGGGCCGAGTTCAAGAACAAGCTTATGGATGACTTTTGTGCAAATAAAGGCATAAAGAGGAGTTTAGTATTGCTAGAACACCACGACAAAATGGTGTTGCGAGAGAGAGGAAGAATAGGACTTTGATTGAGCGGCAAGGACAATGCTAGCGATTCCATCTACCTATTCAATTTTGGGCGGAATTGTAAATCTTGCATGTTATGTATATGAGTCTCGTCACCAAACCACGAGATGAAGACACCCTATGAATTGCTAATGGGCAATAAACCTAACATTCGTTTTATGAAGCCTTTTGGATGCCCTCTTACTATTTTAAACACCATTGATAATCTGGGAAGTTTGATGGCAAGTTCGAAGAAGGATATTTATTGGGTTATTGCACTAACGATAAAGGCTTTAGAGTCTACAATGAGTTACTAAGAAGATTCAAGATTGTCTTCATGTTGAGTTTTAGAAGATCAAGACAATGAAAAGGTAAAGGTCTGATTGGATGTTTGATCTTGAAGTTTTAACTCCTTCAATGAATTATGTACTGTTAGAGAAGAAAATCAACACATGCACAATGGAGAAGATTTACAATATGTTGTTCATGGAGTTCATATTAGACGATGTTGTTCATGATGAAGATCACTGTAAGTCCAAAACAAAATCTTGATGTTCCCAAGCAAAATCGATACTCCAAAACAAAATCTTGTTGCACCACAATCCTCATTATCTGTGAGGATCAATCTATTCAAGAGGAACTTAATAAGATGCTTCTTCAAGATGTATTAGCACATTCTTACACGATGAACAAAGGAGAGCTTATGAAGAGGCAAAGAAGAAGAACAAGGCTGAGTACTCTCACAATACTTTGGACGATAATTTCGACCAAAATCTTCTTTGCACTGTTGTGATGCTTTAGATGATTTGGATGATCCTACCATGCACGGATTAGAAGAAGCGATGATGAGCTTGAAGATGAAGGTATTTTCTCGATTCTAATGAAGGTCTTGATTATACTAATTTGGATGATGCATATGGAGTTCACGGTCTCAATCTTACAGTTCATAAGAATCATCCAATGATCAAATCATTGGTCCATCTACTTACGGAGTTATGACAAGACACAAAGCTAAGAGTTTCACAAAACCTCATAATGCTTTACTTAGCTTTGTCTACAAACAAAACAAGTGAATCATAAGGACCATCAAACCCGCCTATTTACTTGTTTTATCTCTCAAGAGGAACCCAAGAACATTGCTCAAGCCTTGACTAAAGAAAGGCGGGTTGAAGCTATGCGGGAGGAACTTCTTCAATTTAAACTTCAAGAAGTTTGGGTTTATGTGATCTTCGGATGGGAAGAGTTATTGGAACCGGATGGGTCTTGAGTGAAAAGAGATGAAAGAGGCAATGTTATCAAAAACAAGGCAAGGTTAGTAGCTCAAGGCTACGAGACAAGAAGAAGGTGTAGATTATGATGAAGTATTTGCTCTGTTGCAAGGATTGAAGCTATTAGAATATTTCTTGCTTTTGCTTCATACATGGGTTTCAAGTTTACCAAATGGATGTCAAGAGTGCCTTTCTCTATGGCACTATTACGAGAAGAGGTGTATGTGAAACAACCTCCGGTTTTGAAGATCCTAAACACCCAAACAAAGTCTACAAGGTGGTTAAGGCTCTTTATGGCCTTCATCGAGCACCTAGAGCTTGGTATGAAAGGCTCTACATTCTTATTACAACATGGATACGGGAGGGAGCTATAGACAAGACTTTGTTTATCAAGAGAGACAAGAAGGATATCATGTTAGTTCAAGTCTATGTTGATGATATTATCTTTGGGGCTACCAAGCAGGTCCATGGTTAAGGAGTTTGAGCGGTGATGCGAAGGAATTTCAAATGAGTTCAATGGGAGAGTTAACTTTCTTTTGGGACTTGAGTTAAGCGGTCAAAGGAAGGAATTTTATCGGTCAAGACAAGTATGTTCTTGACATACTTAAGAAGTTTAATTTTGATGATATGAAGGCATTACTACACCTATTAAATCTATCAATTCATTGGGCAAAGATGAAGATGGATGACTGTTGAAGTCAAGTTATCTGGATCAATGATTGGCTCTCTTATGTATCTTCTTGCATCAAGGCACGATATCATGTTTGCGGTTTGTTTATGTGCAAGATATCAAGTCTCACCAAAGATCTCTCACATGAATGCGATAAAGAGAATCTTACATTATTTAAAACAACAACCAAAGTTGGGGTTGTGGTATCCAAAAGAGTCACCTTTTCACTTAGAAGCTTTTCGGATAGTGATTATGCGGTGATAATTATGATAGAAGATCAACAAGCGGTGGATGCCAATATCTTGGAAGAAGGTTAGTCTCACGGCAATGCAAGAAGCGGACAATTGCAACAACATCATCTCTTGAAGCTGAATATGTAGCTGCTGCAAGCTGTTGTGGACAAGTTTTGTGGATGAGAATCAACTCTTGGACTATGGGTTCAATTTCAAAATACTCCTATCAATATTGATAATGAGAGTACCATTTGTATTGTGAAGAATCACATGTATCATTCCAAGACCAAGCACATTCAGATTAGGCATCACTTTATCGAGATTGTTATGAGCACGGGCTCATTAATGTTGTTAAGGTTCACACGAGATGACAATGTGGTGATTTACTCACCAAAGGCTTTGATGTTTCAAGATTCAATCACTTGGTGGTGAGTATTGGCATGATTAACTACTAAGCTACATTTGAGGGAGGACTATAAGGTGTTAGTATAGTCTGTGTATTGCTTGAGGGAGGATATTTGTGTATACTTAGTTTCTATGGAGGAATTTGGCAAAATCTTTTTTTCTGAAATCTTGCTTGGAAAATCTTGCTTTGGGAAAATCTTGCATCGTGGAAAGTCTTGTTTGTCGTATTAAAATCTTGTTCCAACGGTTATATTGAGGGTAATTAATGCTAACGGTTGTTTTATTTTGGGCGTGTGATTTTTCAAATCTCACCTATAAATAACTACTTTCCGATTTTCCTCTTATATTCTATTTTCTCTCATTCTTATTCGATTTAAATTCTTATTGTGCTTACATAATCACCCATGGCGAATCGACCTCTTGTTTCAAAGCACAATATGGTAGCCAATTTAGACAAGGCCGAAGATAATGAGGCGTTTCATGATATTATTGATTATCTAGCGGGTCGCCCATCGGTTATGCTCTTTTAGTGGAGCGGATATTATTGAACCTTGGATTCAAGAATTTTGGGCTCTGCAAGAGAAAACATGGAGAATGAAGAATTTTATATTAGGGCTACAGTTGTTGGAAGAAGCTGTGAAGATTCTTGAAGCATCTATTCGAGAAGATTTGTTGTTTAATGATAATGATGGTGCTATTCGTTTTGCCAAGGAATTGATTTGGGAAACTTTTGGGCATATTGGTTATGAAGGTTCTTTAATGAACAAACATTGAGCGATTGTTTTGTCCTCAATGGAAGTTTTAATACATGTGTTGTTACATTGTATTAGTGCTAAAAGTACTTCTTGGGAGCAGTTTGGGTCTAATATAGCATACGCTATGGTGGGATTAGCTACGGATCGTATTTTTAATTTTTCAAGGCTAATTCTTGATGGCATGCTTTCACATCAATCATGGATCAAAATGGTTAATGTATCCCGGTTTGTACAAGTTTTTACGAACAAACAACTTGTTGATGTACCTAAGCCTCTGGACTTATTGCTGTTATTGTTCAACAATCCAAGATTTTTACTTTTATGGCTAGAAGAAGTGATCTATTTAGAGGTCCGATACACCATTAACTACTTCTATGATGGAAGTTGTTCATTTGTTAGGCGAGATGATGAAGATGATGCGACAAGTGAAATCTTGCATCTGAAGGAGCTGCTGCAAGTCTTGCATCTGAAATCTTGCATCTGCAATCTTGCTTCTCATGAAGTCTTGCATCTCCAAAGGTCTTGTTTCTCCAAGCCACGAGGTTCAAGAAGAAGTTGTAAGATCACCTTCTCCATCTCCACCACGATCATTCTGTTTCTCAATCGGAGGAACATTCACATATTCAAGGTGAAGATCCACATACTATACCTCGTGAAGGTTTATCTTTGGATAATTATGCTTTGACAAGGGAGATAGTTAAGTTGCAAAAGACTACTAAGGTTCAAGCTAAGCGGATAAAGAAATTGAAGATAAAATTTAGAAGGCTAAAACTTTTATCGGCCTTTGATTAAAGAATTTCGTGTCTGGGTCAAATCAAAGAAGAAAGCACAAAAGCGGTCAAGACAAGTAAACACCAAAGGTTCATAAACCATCTTACATCAACTTGGGAGGAATTTAGAAGATCAAAATTTGAAAGAAGATACGGTTAAAGAGAATGAACACGAAAGTTCTAAAAGTCGAAGAAAAGATCATTCAAGATCTTGATGAGCAAGTTCAAGTTCAAAATCTAGCGATGATCAAGGTCTTGAACAACAAAATCTTGGTTTTCAGGATACTTTCGGACAAGAGTAATTACTCCAAGAGTGTTAAATTTTGAAGAGGAAGTTGGACCTTCTACAACAAGTTGTTGGTTATACAAGAAGAGGAAGCTATTCTCAAACCTATTCATTCGCAAGTGATGATGAGTTCATTGCTACAATTCTTGGAGATTTATCACAACCAAGAGGAGGAGTTACTATTCGAGATGTACAAGAAGAAGAACAACAAAGAACTTCTCAACTGAAATTGATCCTAAGGATAAAGGGAAGGGTGTTTTGGTAGAAGTTAAGAAGAATAAACCAACTTTAGCACGAGTTAAGAGTGCTCAAGATGCTTTGAATGAACAAGCGACTAGAAAGATTCAAGAAGAGTTAAATGCTAAAGATAGAAGCTCGGGAAGCTCAAGAAGCTCGAGAATAGAAGCGACTCAAAAGGTACAAGATGAATTAGATCTTTGAAGTCTTTGAACCATTCTGATCACTGTTCTGTTAGATTTATGCCAAGAAGACTTAATAAAGCTAAAGAAAGAAATGCTATGATGGCTTATCCGAAAAGTCAAGGGTATAAAGGATTGCGAAGTTTAATTATTTTGAGATGAAAAGATTATATGATCTTGCTAGGGAGGATTATAAGAAGGATGTTGCGGGCATCAAAGATTTTAGAGAAGAAGCTACCGGATGAAGTTGAAAGAAAGAAGAGCTTGAAAAGAAAAGGAAAAGCGAAATTCTGGATGTTCGGTTCTCAAAGAAAGAAAAAGTTGAATTAAGATGCGAGACTAGTGATGAATTAAGGAATTATCTCGGTAGTAGATTTTGATTATTCAAAAGAAGATAATGACATGAAGATGAGCGGATCAAAGATTAGTGTTTTTGAAGTTGTGAAATCAAGGATGGAGATTACATGATCTTTCATAAAGAAGATGAAAGCTTCAAAGTTTTCAAAGGCTATGGGACTTATTGCACATTATAGATAGAGTAGACCTATTCTATTTATATCATGTGGTGAAAGCTTACTTTGAACATAATCCATTAGAAGGGATTGGTTTAGTTTTACATGGTGATCTCATAACTGCATGGGAAGCGAAGAGAAAACGATGATGTTTGGAAGAATCAAGAAAGTTGGGAAATTGTTTCTTGGAGATTCTTTGAAGAGTGCGGGTTCATGTTTTAGAGTTGGAAAATGGAACAATGATACACATGTTTGCCGAAGAAGATATCCTCTCACAATCGAGCTTATGAGAAGGATGCTAGAGCATGGAATGGAAGTAGAAGAGGATAATGAAAGCGCTTGCATGGTTATCAACTTGTTTATCAACTGGACTACTATTCTTGAGGATGATCAATAAGCGGTATGAATTTTATTTGAATAAATACTTTTTGATATATCGGTACTTTTATTCAAAATCTTGATTGATCGAACGATACTTTCATCAAAATCTTGTTTGAAGAAATAAACCGATTAAAAAAATTTTAAATGAAACCTTTTGCTAAGTAATAAATATTTTGAAATAAAGGTTGAATAAATGGTTTTGTGATGATAACATCAATAGGTTATCAATCCACCATGGTTACAAAAGGATTGGCTAATCCATGAGCAAACGGCTCGGTAAAGATATATCAAATCCGTTTTAGTTGACAACTTGCTAATAAGTTGGATGGTAATCAACTCACCATATCGATAATGTGAAGAGTTGGCTAGCCCACAAGAAAATGGTTTGTGGTAAAGGCGTGGAAAAACCATTATTGGTAATTAGTTCACCATTAGATAGAAGAACTAACTAGTCCGGAAGGGTACGACTTTTGGTAAAGACAAATCAAATCATTGATAGGCGGTGGTTTGCTAAAAATCATATGGTTATCAATGTACCATGGTCTTACACACCAAAACATTCGGCTACTCGAGTTAATGGCTTTGGTAAAGAGACTAAAATCCATTAATTTTCAATGATTCACCTCTCACAGGAGTTAACACACACGAAGTGATGAGAATAGTATGCAACTTAAAGCGAATTAATGTACAAAATTGTCATATGTTCTTTGTGTTCTTTGAAAAGATGGAGCTTCTTTGGATCTTGATGTAAAGAATAATTCTAAGAGATACTTTGACAAGCACGGACATTAAAGAGATACAATTCAAAGACTAAGAAACAATCATCCTTAAAGATGAAGTTGTTAAAGATATATTCACTAAAGGGAACTTGAAGTCAAGCAAGTAGAATTCAAGTTAGGGAGGATTGTTGGGATATGAAAGTCTTGAAGATATGAAAGTCTTGAAGATATGAAAATCTTGTGGTACAGAAATCTTGGAAAAGCGTCAAAGAGTCAAAATCTTGCTAAAGACAAAGTCAAAGTCTTGCATTATGAAGTCAAAATCTTGCAAGAACAAAGAAGCTGTTATATTCGTTTATGGAAAGTATTGTATTCTATGTTTAGATTACTTGTCGTACAAGAATACAAATTGTAAACCGACTAGGATATCCTTAAGCCTATAAAGGACTCCTAGATTGGCCTTAGAGATGTACGAGTCTATGAGTTTTAGAGTTCTGAATTCACAAGTTATTTAGTGTTTTAGAGAAGTTCGATAATCTTAGAGTTGTTTAGAGTATCGCATAATAAGCGATTTAGAGTTTATAATAAAGTTATTCTTCTTAGCTTTGTTAAGTAAATTCGCGTACTTGATAAAGATTGCTCGGTGTTTCTTTGTTAATAACTTAGGATTTATCCGAGGTTATTAAACCTTAACAAGCTAGTTAAAGTTAGTTTGATTAAAGTATATCGATCCAACAAGTTAGGGTAAGCCACGGAATTGATATCGTTCTCTGGGGAATAGGAATGCTAGTGAGAAGTTACTACGCTAAGGTTGGGGTTGAGGAAGATTATTTTTATCTTTTATGTTTTTAGGAAATGGAAAGGTACGAATCTCGGGGTTTGGATTTGGGGTTTGGTATTTCTCTGATTACTCTACTTATCTAATTATCTAAACTAAGGTTTATGTAGTCTATGTCTATTGTTGTGTGCTCGTATGATAGTTAAAAATGTATTTGCTTAGGCTTTATTACTCCCTAGTTATCTCCTATTGGTGGTTGAATTGTCACGTCCTTATTCTTAATTGCTTTGTGTCTCTAAGGTCGTAGGGTATGCGTTTATCCCTAACTCTTTGAAGCTACCAAAGGTTAATGACTACAAAATCTCTAGGATTCATAAACTTTAACTCTAAGGTATTCTTTGAATGACTTGTCTACACTTACTCTAGGCGATTATAAGCTAAGGTTCATCAAAGATCAATCAAGCATTACAAACACAACGAATGACCTATCGCAATACTAGGTCAATCATAATTAAGATAAGAAACAACCAATCAATATTCAATAACTAAGTTTCATATTACCTAAGCAAACACACAAGTAAATTAGCCGGACATGGGGAACATGCAAGCATACACACAATCAAAGGAAGGCATAATTAAATTAATGAAGTAAAACACTTATCTTGATGTATGATAGGGTATGGAACCCTAAAATACTGTACAAGACAACCTTGGTTCGGTTTAGGTTTTTACTCCAAAAGACTACACCGAAAACTAAAAATTCGGATTCTATATAAGATTACACATGCGGCGCCACCCTTTAATTTGTGGCCCGTCGAACCGCCGTTATTAGGGTTTCGTCTTGGCCACGTTATCATTATGACGGCGTCACCTTATGTGCATGACGTCGTTGCCTTGAGTCTCGGCCGTCTCGGATCAAATCTAGGCCGTCGAGTCATGACGCCTACTCTTTTAAAACCGATGCCGTCACTTGAAAATAAGCAATTTAGCTCTGTATCGTCACAAAACATCTTCGACGGCTTCACGGTATAACTGACGTCGTTCCTTCGATTCCGTGCACTGAGTATCTCGATTCTTGACTTTGGCCATTTTCTTCGTATATTCATGCCTTTTCGTCCGAATAAGTGTCATTCCAGCAATTTGCCTTCAAGATACCTAAAAAGTGAAAAAGGAACGATATTAAGTAATAACGGATACAAAAGTGATCAAATAAAGGCTTAAACGACCCCTC